>CM026296.1:6970308-7176110 GCA_014851415.1 Cnaphalocrocis medinalis | reverse complement strand
TATTGAACTGAAAACTGGGTGTTTTGGTAGACGCTCCCAGTTAATTATAGTCATCTGGTACTCATAGTACAGCCCTAGTTTAAGACCAGGTTGATTAGTGTGATTGTCTGGCGCATGTATAACATAACTTCATTAACAGATACGTCAAAATGTAACCATCTATCGGATTTTGCATTTGCAAAAACCCTCATTCGTTTGCAAGGAACGCTGTCTCCCTATCTGGTAACACAGTTTTTGAAACTATGGTTGTTATTATTATTATTAAAAGCCCGTCGTGTCCCACGCTGGGCAAAGGCCTCCCTACCCCTCCTCCACGTTTCACGATCCTGGGCGACTACGGTCCAGTTGGCGCAATAGGTGTCGAGCTCATCCCGCCATCGCCTCCTCGGTCTACCTCGTGGCCGCCGTCGATTGTTGGGTTCCCACTCTGTGGCTATTCTGGCCCAAAAGATGTCCGACATGCGGTAGACGTGTCCAGCCCAGTCCCACTTCAGTTGAGCGGCTCTTTTGGTAACGTCCGTGATTTGAGTTCTGGAGCGCAATGTAGTATTCTTAATGCGGTCTGTAAGACTTACTCCAAGCATGCTGCGCTCCATAGCTCTTTGGCAGACTTCGAGGGCGGATTTTTGGCGAGCGGTCAAAGACCATGTTTGGGCGCCGTATGTGAGGATGGGAAGAATACACATGTCCATGACTCTGCGTTTTAAAGAAATGGGTATTTCGCCTTTCATCGTGTTTAAGGGACCAATAGCTCCTCCAGGCATTTTCTGTGCGTCTTACAATCTCTTTTTCTTGCCTAGATTGGAAGGAAACTATTTGTCCCAAGTATATGTAGTCATCAACATATTCAACCTCCACATCGTTAGCCTAATATGTAGGACAGGATATAATCAAAAGCATAAACTATGTAAGCCTGATCGTAAACATAAGTACTATCATGGCTAAGGTGTTATTACTAATCGATAGATTTGTTAACCACCCTATTTATTTACGATATAACATTTATCTATTTTAGATAAATATCACAGGGGCGGGAATCGTTAGAACTGACTAACAAGGTCTAGAGACCTTTAGTTATATCAAGTTTCAAGCCTTTGACACAAATCCGTTAGATGGCGTACGTGTAGACTGAGGTCCAACTTCAACGTCATTGGTCGTTTAGTGACATTTTGCATCTCACATCAAAAATAACCAATCACCGTGTGTATGACCTCAGTCTACACGTAAGCCATCTAACAGTTTTTCCACACACTGTAGCCCCCATTGACTTGTTGTATTGATTGTAAAATCGTTTCCCCAGGGGTTAGGCAAAGTTAGTAGGGGACTACGGTTCGGCGACCTCCTCGTGTGGCCTCCTTGGTAGTATTTTCGCTCTGTTTGGAACTGCTACCGGAGGGGTCCTGGTGTCCCTGGGCAACGGCGGGTAGCAATTGACTCAATCGCCATATTGCTACCCGACGGCTGACAGCTGCACATTGTGGCCCAGCTTTTTCTGGGCTTCGAGCCCTGTGAGGATTTCCTCCACCTTGGGCGCATTTCGACGTGGCCCCCACCGAGTGGGGCGCCTACTCCTCGGCGCATTTCACCTGAGTCACCAAAAAAAAAGGCCAAACTAGTATATTGCATTGTGTCTCTCCCGCGCACACTCCGTATAGTTTGGCTCTGTCGCACGCACATGTATGTATGTGTGTAAAGCATGTTATCACGTCATGTAAGGAGTAGACGTTCTGCGTCTATTTTATGCCTTAAGCTCGTAATCACATAAGACACTTTCGAGATGAGCGTAAAGCTAGTTCAAAATCCATACTAATATTATAAATGCGAAAGTAACTCTGTCTGTCTGTCTGTCTGTCTGTCTGTCTGTTACTCTTTCACGCCAAAACTACTCAACGGATTTAAATGAAATTTGGTATACAGATAATCTAGACCCTGAGAAAGAACATAGGCTACTTTTTATTGCGAAAAAGGGGATGTAAGGGGTTGAAAGGGGGTAAAAAGTTACTTTTCCACGCGGACGAAGTCGCGGGCGGCCGCTAGTTACTTCTATAAAAACAAGGAAAGGCCAGTGCTTATCCCTTTCCCATAATACGCAGGAATCAGGATAATCCTGGATCGGCTCACCCACGTGAGTCGGTTTCCAGTGGCGTTAATTACATTACCGGGAAAGCTTAGTTCTTGAAGCTTACGAAAGTTTTGTTCTCGTGATTCCCGCGGTGGGAAAAGCTTTCACAACTTACAACTTAACTTGCCATATCATTTACACTCACGGTTTAGGTGATTTAGCAATTCATTTCACACATTTTGGCGTAATTTGTTTCTAAACATAAATACATTAATGAGAGACTTTAACACATATACAATGGACAATTAGACATCGAACTGGCATCCAAGTATTATTTTTCCATACTACGTCGAAGTAAACAGGCGTGCGGATCGTCTGATGGGAAGCGACTACCCGCAGCTATTAGCATTATTATTCACTAGCTTTTGCCAGCGGCTTCACTCGCGTTAAATTCAGGGTAGCACGGAGGAGCAAAAAGTAGCCTATGTTACTCTCCATCCCCTCAACTATCTTCACTTAAAAAATCACGTCATTTCGTCGCTCCGCAAAGAAAGACAAACATACATACAGAGAGACAGACAGACAGACACACTTTCCCATTTATAATATTAGTTTAGATATTTTTTGTAAAAAGAAAATTTACTTAATTTTTTTATTCACTTTATGAAACTCAAGCGATCAAATTAACTCACCCGCGTTATACAAGCAAAATGGTGTTGCCATAATTAATCACACCTAAATCGGCGCGGAGGTGTGACGCCATTTTCCCATTTTTTTATCTCTTTGTCCCATTAACGGGGAACACTCTTTGTCGAACAGTGTGTATTTGCTTTATGTATTAGAACGACGCGAGTCGCTGAATTTGAGGAACAAAAAAAAGAGCTTGATTAAAAAAAATATTAAAAGTCGCAAACGCAGTATTTTGTACAAAAGGTATAATTGAGATTTTAATTTATTTTGTTAATTATCTAAATGAGTAACAAAGATTAAAACGGACTGGTTAGATGGCGCGTTTGGAAGGATTTTTTTTTTTGATGCGCCAGACAATCGCACCAATCAACCTGGTCTCAAACTAGGGCAACTCCTGTACTATGAGTACCAGGTGATGATAATAAACAGGTAACGATAAAGAACACCCAGACCCAAGACAACTTAGAAAATCTAGTTTCCTAAATTGACTTGACCGGGAATCGAATCCGAGACCTTACGCGCTTTGGCGAATACCTTAGCCACTGCGCCATCGCACCGTCGATCGAGATAGTATCAGTGCCCTTCTCCTCCGGGGGTTGTGGCTTCGATTCCCACTTCTGACAAAGATTCATGACATAAATATTGCAAAACGGAACAATTGGCAAAAATTGCACAAATAATTTAAGCCCCAATTGATCGGAGGCCCAAATGAGGGAAAAGGGGGTTAAAGGTTGGCAGCGCACTAGTGACTCTACTTGTAGTAGTATTTGTGTCGTTGTCAAGACAAAGGTTTAGTTTATGTCACGGATATTGATAACAAATATAAACATAGCTGAAATTACTTTTATTTTATTACAACACTACTGGTGTTGCAAGTTTCTATGGGCAGCGGGAATCGCTTACCATCAGGTGATCCGTCTGCTCGTCTGCCAAATATCACATTAAAAAAATACAGAGAAGCTTAAAAATAATGGTGATCCAGGGTGTCTATGGGCGGCGGCATTCGCTTACCATCAGCCCACCAGATGATCCGTCCGCTCGTCTGCCACCTATCTCATTAAAACACAGCAGCGGTATTTCCGAACCGGTACGACACCGGACTTCAAGAAACGGGCCTATACCTTCCTAAAAGGCCGGCAACGCATCCGCACTCCTGGTGTAGCTGATGTCCATGGGCGGCGGAGCCCACACCTCACGTTTCGCCACACATGCTGCTTACTAGCAATACTCAAACGTTAAGCAAACTAGCTTTAATACTTTATCCAAAATCTTTCTTGGATGCTCTATACTAAACGCTTACTATAAGCACAAAATAATTACACACAGAAAGTAGGCTGCCCACTAAGAGCTAAAAACGTGTCATGTACTCACGCATGCGCACTAACGGGGAAATACGCCTTTTCGACCACATTAATCCTAGCCTATGACATAAGATTGTCAAACTGTCGAGGTCTGTGGTAGAGGCCGCGCGCTTATATACTCATGCCGGGCAACAACCCTAGCATATGTCAACGAACTCTTCTAAATTCAAAATCAGACTAAGTCTACCTTGTAATGCAATGTAAAGTGGACTCCTGTTTCCGCACTTAGACTCCTATTTGGTCCATTGTACGTGTGGTGTCCTGGCTATTCTAGCCAGCCTAACTCCGCCCAGAAGCGCAGAAGCTTCCTGGGATCTTCACAGGCTTCGCGGAGTGACCTCGCAGATCCGAGGATTTCGTTTCGTTGTCTTGTCACAGCATCGCATTCCAGGACTACGTGCGTGCCTGAGTCTACCTTCTGTGTGTAATTATTTTGTGCTATAAGCTTACTATAAGACCAAAAGTAAAATAAAAGCCAAGTTCAAAATAAACCACTCACTAGACGTTGGACGGACTACGTTCATCCCCCGTCTTCCTTATTATTCTAAGCTTTATTTAAGCTCTGCTTCTAAGCTGAAAGCTAACTACAGAGTTTATCTTAAAAATGCAAACCTTCACTGCAACATCACGGGGGGTGGACACAGTCAAATGGACGAGCAGTGAAGCCTTTGTTGCAGGGAAATAAGTGGTGACAAAATATGAACTACAGGCCCAAATTTACTTCGTTTCGGGACATTAGTTCCAAATTCCGATATTATATATGTGGGAGAGCCACGCTTCGGCATAAATGGGCCGGCTCGACCGGAGTGGTACCACTGCCTCACAGAAAACCGGCGTGAAGCAGCCCCTGTGCTGTGTTTCGCCGAGTGAGTGAGGGTACCGGTGGCCCACTCGGGGGGGAAGGGGATAAAAGGTTGGCAGCGCACTTGTAACTCCACTGGTGTTGCAAGTGTCCATGGGCGGCGGCAATTGTTTACCATCAGGTGATCCACCTGCTCGTCTGCTACCTATCACATAAAAACAAATACCAATAAATGGCAGTTGGCGTTGATGGCACATAAGATGATGTCGTCATGATTAGAATTTACCTCTTTATAAGTAGTATAGTATAAACTACTTTATTTGGGTCATTACTATGACACATGTGTCACATATGTGATGGTGTCTGTTATTTTCTTTAAAGTACGGTGGCCAGCACATCAAGTTACTACAATCTGTCAAATTTCTTTCAATCGAACCTCACTTTTATGTCAAACGTGTTTGGTTCAATATCAACTGAGGAAATTTAACAGATTGTAGTAACCTGATGTGCGGCTGTCTGTACGTTAATTCCAATGATATAAGAAAAAATACGAGTATTTATGTAAATGATATAAATGACGCCTTAAGGCATCATCCGCAATGAATCGGTTAATCAGTGGAAAACATGTTGAAATTCATTAGAGTTCGACCTTGAATTGAAGTAGGTACTCCATTTTCATTTGCAAATAAATATAAATGAAAAAATGTTTTACTATATTACTATACTAGTGGCCCGCCATCACTTCGCTTCGGGACCGTAATTCAGAAATGAACCAATAGATGGCACTGTGCTCAGTTACATCGCGCTAGCGTTTCGTGTTTTCGGTTTACCAATAAGCCTTGTCGTTGTCTATAGAAGTTATCTCTTTATAATAGTATAGAAGATAAGTGAAGACTTATTTACCTCCAGTCACTATTAATCAACTTACCTTACTGCAACAATTTCTACATTGTGCCTTGAGGAGTCTGATTAGCATTTTGCTGTTAGTTAAATTGCAACTATGTTAATAAATGCATAAGGTGCTCTTTTAAACGTCGAGAGAATTATCTCATAACCGCAAAATTAGAAGAACAAGCCAAATACAAAAGAGAGAGCTGTTTACTCGTATTTATGCTTATATTAAGTTAAAATGTTATAGCTTAATGAACAAAGCACACCACCACCTAAAATTGTACAAATAAATATATTTTATTTCATTTCATATTAAGCTACTGACGGGGCTAAGTTGAGCTTACAAAAATAGCCCTTGTGCCTCACACATAAAAGCCGATCCAAAATCCATTAAAGAAACTTTACTAGACAGAAAGTTGACAGATCAGTCAAACAGAGTTGACAGATTAGTCACATAAGACAAACTAAGTTAGTCACTAGTTCAGTTCCAGACAAAGTTAACAAATCTATCAGACAAGGTTGACAGATCAGTCAGACAAAAATAACAGATCAGTTAGACAAAGTTGACAGGTCAGTCAGTCAAAGTTGACAGATCAGCCAGTCAAAGTTGACAGATCAGTCAGACAAAGTTGACAGTTAAGTCAGACAAAGTCGACAGATCAGTCAGACAAAGTAACAGATCAGTCAGACAAAGTTGACAGTTTAGTCAGACAAGTTAACAGTTCAGCGTACCCTGGGCTCCAAAGCTACAACTTTGGACGCAGCCGGGAAATATACGCTAAGATGAATGAGTGTCTTATGATGGCTACAAAATACTACTAGTGTTGCAGGTGTCCATGGGCTTCGGCAATCGAAGGTGATCCGTCTGCTCGTCTGCCACCTATCACAAAAAAAAATGCGCCATCGGGCCAGTCGAATGACATGAACTATAACGGTTACAATTTGGACATAACATAAGTTCTACTACTATTTATGTTACAAGTACTAAGTAATAAAGTGTTTAGTTACAACGTAGAACACAAAACAGATTTCCAAAGGCAATTTAACATTGCCTACAACACATTAGAAACAAACAAGTCAACAAATAGTATTGCCAGATATAAACGGACGCATAACCGTGTCTTTGAAGCTCAGGGTTGCCAGCTGCAATAATAATGGTGATCTTCGCTAATAAATAAATAAAACTTTATTGAAAAAACATAAGAGCTACAAAAGGTGTAAAATAATCTAATTAAACTAATGGAATCAATTGCAGTTTGCTGCCTGAACTAGGAATATCCTGTATCTCAGGCAAAAACAATAAAGGGCATAATTTTAAATTAATTTTAACAATAAACAGAACATTGATTTTTATAGATGCATATTACCCAATCTAATTCACTGGTAAATAATCCAAACCTATACAAATACGTACGCCTGATTGACATATATTATAATTATTATTAAAAGCCCGTCGTGTCCCACTGCTGGGCAAAGGCCTCCCTACCCCTCCTCCACGTTTCACGATCCTGGGCGACTACGGTCCAGTTGGCGCAATAGGTGTAGGCTGATTGACATAGTTAAGAATTTTGCTAATGAAGAACAACAACTCTCATCAGTGCAGTCTCCGCAGGACCAGCTTGTAGCGAGCTGTTGGTGTGTGGTCACACCACGGACACGAAACTTCCGAGACTCCGTGGGAGAGCCAGGCTTTGGCATGAAAGGCCGGCTCGAAAGTATGTTCCGAATTTTTCAAACATAACTCGGGTTCATGATCACCAATCCGCATTAGGCAAGGACAAATGCATCCTTCATAGAAATCAAGTCATCTCTACTATGATGGGATTAAGCTTACTGGCTTAATCACCGCCACGCTTGCCTAATGCGGATTGGTGACCACAAACCCGAGCTATATTCGAAAAATTCTAAACACACTTTTGCTCGACCCGGGATCCGAACCCAGGACCCCGAGATCACGGCCCGATACTTAAACCACTAGACCAACGGGGCGTCAGTTAAGCAACAGAAGTAATAATGATATTTAATTCCATTCATTTCATTTATCTCAATAGAATGTAAGATAGCAAGGCATATAACGTCGTAAGGCCCAGACAGCAGACACAATGCAAAATCAATTGTTATGCCTTTTAAAAGGCTTTTGGTTCTTACGACGTTCAAAACTTATTTCATTGAACAGCCCTGATGCAGCTATAAAGTCTTCGGCGCGCGCGCAGCGGTTAGTCTATCTTCAGATTCTAAATACGAACCTGGATCAGCCCGCCGCGATAGCTCCGCGATATCATAAACCACCGCGGAATATTAAACTATCGTAAAATTATATGTTAGGTAGTGTATAGTGATGCACGGTGTCCCGTCCCAATTTGAGTACGATGTCCCGATTTTCAGAGATCGTCGTACCAGATCGACACGGTAATAAATAAATAATAATAAATTCACACACCCCATATATTGACCTAACTCCATACTAAGTAGCTTAAACACTGTTCCGCACTTAGACTCTTATTTGGTCCAGTGTCCTGGCTATTCTAGCCAGCCTAACTCCGCCCAGAAGCGCAGAAGCTTCTTGGGATCCTCACAGACTTCGCGGAGTGACCTCGCAGATCCGAGGATTTCGTTTCGTTGTCTTGTCACAGCATCGCATTAAAGGACTATGTGCGCGACTGATTCTTCGGTGTTAAAACACCCCCTACATAAAACACTTACGTTACAGATATCAGACAACAGAGAAAACACATACCTATAATACTTAAATACAATAACAAAAACACAAGTGTTAATCACGCGAATGTTTGTCCAGGGTGGGGAGCGAACCCACAACCTTTGACGTATGAGATAGGGTCACTACCAAATACGCCATCTAGCTAGCCTTAAAAGCTCTATTTTCTGTTTGTCTCGATATGCAACCCTTTATCCTGATTTTTGACCTCATGTCCCGATTTAAAATAAATCGGGACATGAGAGGGATCATACAACACTAGCAGTGCAACATTTACTCTGGTATTTAATTTACGCCATCAATATACACTTGCGTGCATTGAAATTGGCCCATCACGCTATTCATCGAGGCAAATATACCATCAAATTGAAGCCGCTTTGATGCTAAAGCTCTATTGAAACCATGCATACCAGATTTGTACATGGTATCTATGGACATAGCCTTTAATAGGATTCAAATGAAAATTATCAATATACAAACGAAAAAATATAGTTTTTTTTTATGTGATGGGTTTCGAACAAGCAGACGGATCTGTAACGATAAAACACACTATCGTTACTGGCCATTGATTCGCCGTTTAAAGTAAACTATCAGCCTTTATACTGTCCCACTGCAGGGCAAAGGCCTCCATCATCAGAAATCAAGTTATCACTACTATGACGGGATTAGGCTTAATCACCACGCTTGCCTAATGCGGTGCGGTGATCCACTTGCCTAATGCGGATTGGTGATCGATTTTTCGTTTATTATTTGAAAAATACTTCTAAGTTTGAAAATGTATTCTAGAGAATTACCAATTGATTGACGACGGCTCATTGCACTTCGACCCGGCGGCATTTCACCTGGGTCAGGCCTGTCCCACTCCGTGTGTACTTACGAATTTGCAAGTACATGCGGCGTCCCCTCTGGAGGGGACGATCAGTAGAAAATCACGAGCGAGCGGCGACGCATGTGCGACAGTTGCGTGCGATAGAAAGAGAACGCACTTCTAGGTATGAATAATTGTAGGTGTTGAGCGTTGGGCGGTCGGAATTTCAAATTTATGTTATAGCCTGAGGCATTATTTTTCTATAAACGGTTTTTAGAAGTGGGTTTTCTGTACCTTGTACTATTGTATTCTGTGCCTGGGTCAACAAAAAAAAAGCCAATCTGTCCTTGGAACATCCAGGTCCGTTTTAGATTTCAGTGTCATACCGTATATTTCCGACACCATTTCAGGAGGCCATAAACGTCGGAATAAGACATTATGAGCTTCTTAATAAAGAAAAAGGGTTCATAAACCGTGCTTCCGTGTCGTTTCACGACAAATGACACTTCATTTGAAAGTGGAGTCAAAATGTTTAAAGCTTAAACACATTTTAGGTGCTTAAAATTTCTGTTGAGTAGCCGTTTTACCTTTTCCTAATTTTGTCTCTTTATCGTGTTTAATACTCATTTCGTTGAGGTTCTTTACTTAGACGAGTACGAATCTATACTATTTATAAAGAGATAACTTCTATATACAACAACAAGGCTTATAGGTAAACCGAAAACACGAAACGCTTGCGCGATGTAATTGGACACAGCGCCATCTATTGGTTCATTTCTGAATTACGGTCCCGAAGCGAAGTGAGGGCGGGCCACTAGTAATAGATATAAGTCTTTATAAAAAGGTAGCCGTCCTCTACTTTCACACAGATCGGATACAAGCTCACAGTAACAATTTAATAAAATGATAGCTACAGGTGCAATAAATAGAAATAATTGGTGAAAACTGTAAAATAATATGATAAAAATAAATGCAAACAAATTGACACAGGTCAGACGACAACCCTTAGACATCTTAAAAAAGCATAGATAAAAACTTAGAAAATGATGCACCACAGCCAGTCGCCAACATAAGTAACAATATGAAATGAAACTACGGACTACAAAATCAGACATTGATTTAGAAACCAGTTATGATAGGATTTGAAATAAATCCCCCAAGATCTCAGGTGAAAAACTGAGAGTCAGCAAATGTGAAAGCAAAGTATTACACAAGGGTGTTCATTAGAAAGATAAAAGGACGCGACTTGCCCTTAGGGCTCTGACGGCGAAAGGCCAAATGGAGTCCTCTCGGCCTTTGGGGCACCACACGCCCTGCGTTTTCCGGATATAAAAGTAAAGTATCAGCCTATTTGTATACTGTCCCACTGCAGGGCAAAGGCCTCAATCATAGAAATCAAGTCATCGCTACTATGACGGGATTAGGCTTAATCACCACGCTTGCCTAATGCGGTTTGGTGATCACAAACTCGAGCTATGTTCGAAAAATTCGAAACATACTTTGCTTGACCCGGCAATGCAGCGTAGTGAAAAAGAACGCGCCTTTCAAACAACAGGCCATAGCTTCAACCATTCATGCACCTATAGATTTCTAAAATATTGTGCATTCTATTGGCAAAAAATTACGCAAGCCTAACCCGAATTAAAACAATCTAGGACAGCTAAAGTTGCCTTCACAAATGAACACATTACACTCGTAAGTATGGCAATACTCTCGCATCGTCTGATGCCAAGTCTGCAGAGCCTCCATCCATGGTACTTCATTATTTTTTATGACTCCGGTTATCCTTAGCAATCTCTTCTCCGCTTAATATATGAACCCCTTTTCATATATTATGCTGGGGTGTTGGTAATACCCGCGGATATAGTTCAAGCTGCGAATGAATTTGCCGCATAGCCGAAATTATTCATAGATTCGAATATGGTTTTATAGTTATAAAATTTGCGAAATTGCGAATTGTGAAAACCCGAAACTCAATCCTACCTGAATGACTTAAAATTCGAAGTAATAGTTATCAGGACAAGAAAATAAAAATGAAAATATCCGCGGCTGTAAATCTCTTAGGTCAACATCGTCTTCAATGATAAAGGAAATCCGTAGTTATCGGTGTTGTATTATTTCTTAGACGCGATTTAAATACTATAAGCATTATTGTCGTCAAACCCTCATTAAAAGAAAGAAATGAAATACGTATTTATCAATTTGGACACCACAACACACACACAAACAAATGTCACAAGCACAAAAAAATTGAGAAGACAACTAAAATTTACATTAAATAAAATAATACCCTTAGAAGCCTTAGGCTGCCTGTCCATTTAAGCGGAGCGATGCGGCGGAGCGGAGAAACGGACAAATATTAGCCAATAGTATTTATTTATTTTAGCCAGTAGAATTTTTTGTGTAATACTATTGGCTAATATTTGTCCGTTTCTCCGCTCCGCCGCATCGCTCCGCTTAGATGGACAGGCAGCCTTAAGGGCTAATAATACGATTTTCTCGCAATTGCAATGGTAGCAATTCCAGCATGCAAATTGTTTATTCAAATGATATTGTTTGTTTGTTCAACACTTGGAATAAAACCGATATCCACGGACATGCATCCAAACATTCAGCACATCACTATTATTAGAGAATTCTTCGATTGTCGCCAAAAAAATAATTAGACTTCTGCCTTGAACTTTATTACGTTGTGCTGCGTCATAAAAGAGATATATCCGACATTTGGGTACTCCTATAATGGCATGGTTTTAGCCAAATAGACAACATTAAGACACATTTGTCGTATACATGTCTTTTTTATGTTATAGGGAGCAGACGAACAACTCTTGCGCTTCGCTCCGGCCGGCTAACAAAGGCAAGCCATAGGTGACAGAGAGATGGTGTTTCCCCCGGGAGTTTCGGGTCCGTGGTGTCGCCACACACCAACAGCTCGCCACAAGCTGCCCTGCGGAGACTGGTTGCACTGATGAGAGTTGTTCTTCATTAGCGAAGATCACCAACTCTCACCAGCGGGCGATGGGGTCGTCACATGCCTAAATTATTAGAAGTCCCACAGCAGGGCAGATGTTTCCCTACCCTTTTCCCACCTGGTATTCCCAACCTGAGATTTAAGCGTTGCCATCAACATCCCACCCATTAAATACGTAAATGTTTGTACGTATGGGATGGATGGATGTTTGCTCCTCTTTCACGCAAAAACTACCCAATGGATTTTAATCAAACTTTACAATAATATAGCTTATACATCAGACTAACACATAGGCTACAATTTATAAAAATATATTGCGTGGATTGTCCATAATATGACTGTAACTAACTCCACCAGAGAACCAGAGTCACCGACATAGCCCACCGAATTAGCAAACTGAAGTGGCAGTGGGCTGGTCACATTAGCCGCAGAACTGACAACCGTTGGAGCCATAAAGTCCTTGAGTGGAGACCGCGACTCGGCAAACGTAGTGTCGGACGCCCTGCTACAAGATGGGATGACGACATTCGAAGGCTGGCTGGAGTGAGCTGGATGAGAGTGGCCGAAAATCGGGAGCAGGTGGCGTGCATTGGGGGAGACCTATGTCCAGCAGTGGACGAGCGTGGGTTGCTGAGATGATGATGATGAACTAACTCCACGCGTACCAAGTCGCGGGCGGCCTCGTGAAAAAACTCAAAGATTCCCATTCCCGTTTGAAACACTCACATCTGGTCCCCCTACCCCGGATCGATCGTGTGGACCCGGGAGATCCGTCCCTCCACCTGACCGGGATTAGGGTCCAACTCGATTTACTGCTGCGAGCGATACTGTGTACTTCTAACCGACTCGATGACCTCACCTTGAAAAGGGCCTTCGATTTTCAACTCCTACTCATTTTAGCGTCCACTTCCCAGGGTTGCATTCAAAGCCATTTTTACTTGCGGAGAACATCATCAGCAACTCTCACTCGTCCACTACTGGACATAGGTCTGCCCTATTGCACGCCACTGCTCCCGATTTTCGGCCACTCTCATCCAGCCCACACCAGCCAGCCTTCGAATGCCATCATCCCATCTTGTCACAGGGCGTCCAACGCTTAGCGACTCGCGGTCTCCACTCAAGGACTTTACGACGCCAACTTTAATGTGACCAGCCCACTGCCACTTCAGTATGCTAATTCGGTGAGCTATGTCGGTGACTCTGGTTCTCTGTAGGATTACATCATTTCTGATGCGGTCCTTCAGAGATACTCCGAGCATAGCCTTTCCATAGCTCTTTGAGCGACATTGGAACCGGTGGACTAGTCCAGCCGTGAGTGTCCACGTCTCGGCACTTAAGTCATTACCGGGAGGACGCACTGAGTCGAAGACTTTCGACTCAAGACTTTGAGGGAGAACTACGCTTCGGCATTCTACAAGCACAACACGAGCGGGATCACAAGTGCGCTGCCTAATCTTTAACTCCCCCTTTCCTCCCTATTGGGCCTCCGGAACCCTCACTTACTCTGCGAAACACAACAAAAGCGCTGCTTCACGCCAGTCTTCTGCGAGGCCGTGGAATCACTAAGGTCGAGCCGGCCCATTAATACCAAAGCGTGGCTCTCTTAAGATTAAATTTATTTACATGTGTGTAGTTAATTATCGTCATCTAATCACTCATAGTACAGGGGTTGCCATATTTTGAGATAAGGTTGATTGGTGTGACTGTTTGGCGCATTTATTTATGATATAGGGGGCAGACAAACAGACGGATCAACTGATGGTAAGCGATTATAGCCGCAACACCAGAGGAGTCACACGTGGACTGCCGACCTTTTAAGAGAGATACGGTGACTTATATAGCAGTCGACTGTATTTATCTATATGTTATTTTCCAATCACATTTGCTTAAAATTAATTAACTGTGGGAGAGCCAGGCTTCGGCATGAATGGGCCAGCTCGACCGGAGTGATACCACTGCCTCACAGAAAACCGGCGTGAAGCAGCTCCTGTGCTGTGTTTCGCCGAGTGAGTGAGGGTACCGGAGGCCCATCGGGGGGGAAGGGGTTAAAAGGTTAGCAGCGCACTTGTTGCATGTGTTCATGGGCGGCGGCATTTGCTTACCATCAGGTGATCCGCCTGCTCGTCTGCTACCTATCACATAAAAAAAAGTCTTTATTTTCACATAACATACACAAAATACACAAACCTACATTGCACATTCTAATCTTAAATCTCCAAGACACCAACTATTTCTATCCATTCCTCTCGCCCGCCAACACAAACATAAGACTTCATGTTGTATATGTGGTGTGTGTTGTATGTTATATGTTGTATCGCGTTCCTACCATCTCCGCTCCGTGTTGAATGGGCGCTCATTATGTCATATTTTGACGTCAAAAGACGGGAAATTGTCGGTGTTCTACCTTCAGATCTGACATATATAGCCGAGACATAGTGCAATAAAAGACAGATGGGAGACTTTGAAATGAAACTGCGAAATAAAATTTACGGAATTGAACATAATTAATTAATTAATTGTGAGAGAGCCCGTGCATGTGTTCATGGGCGCGGCAATTGCTTACCATCAGGTGATCCGCCTGCTCGTATGCTACCTATCACATAAAAAAAAAGCTACATTTTATTGCGAAAAAATATCTTACTCCTATGTATTGTTTCTGAAAATGTTACTTAGTGATTATTTTTACTGTTAGTGCGCTATTGATTTTCCCTTATAAACCTTAGGTAACACCGCTAATCACAGCTAGTATGTAAGTTCAAAATCGCGTTTTGTAATAGGGTGATTCAAACAGACTACCTTACATACAGAGTTTTTTTTTATGTGATAGGTAGCAAGACGAGCAGGCGGATCACCTGATGGTAAGCAATTGCCGCCGCCCATGGACACTTGCAACACCAGCGGAGTTACAAGTGCGCTGCCAGCCTTTTATCCCCTTCCCCCCGGGTGGGCCTCCGGTACTCTCACTCACTCGGCGAAACACAGCACAGGGGCTGCTTCACGCCGGTTGTCTGTGAGGCAGTGGTATCACTCCGGTCGAGCCGGCCCATGCATGCCGAAGCGTGGCTCTCCCACAGTTCAGTTATTTCATCGCATCAAAATATCACGTTAATCAGTGTGACTGATTGACTTGACTATTAACTTTATCATTTTACCTGACACTGGCACATAACATCTACTAATAGAGATACCTCATTAACTTAAATGCCTTCCTGTCATACATTTAATTGTGATTGATGAAAATAAATCACGCCAAGTGCGTTTTTTAGGGTTCCGTAGTCAACTAGGAACCCTTATAGTTTCGTCATGTCTGTCCGTCCATCTGTCCTGGCTCGTTCTCCGCCGTTTAATAATTAAATATTAAAAAAAAATTTCTTCGCCGAAAATAGAATTTGTTGAAAATTGTTTCGCCTGGGCATAAAATGAAAAAGTCACGTGACCAACTTAGTATGAAAAGTTGATTTTTTAAAAGAATTTCCGAAACACATAGAAAATATTTTGTGGAAAAGTTTAGCTGCGACAGTATTTCAAATGTATTTAAATTCTGTTATTGGCTGTAAGTAGTACTTACATACATTTTAAATAGTATAATTTAAGAGCTGTAGATTTTGAAAAATAAATAAATTCCATATGTATTTAATAACTAACCTTTTGAGTTTTTTTTTTAAATAGACGCGCCTTCTCAACTATCTGAAGCAGTAACTAATCCTTACACAACCCAATGTTTTTACCCTGTAAGTATTACTCACAAAATTCTTACCCCGCATAGCAACCGCACAAAAATTTAGATTGCACAGATAAAAGGGAGCCAAGGAAACAAAAACACGAGCCATTACAATACGCTCACAACGCTACTAAACGCTGCGACCTTCACGGGGGGGTCAATAGGGAAGGGGCGTGAACCCCAAAGTCTTTGTTCCACCTTATTGTCGCTGTTGTTCCATATTTGGGGTTCCTTAGCGGGTAAATTTGTATATTTCTGCCGTTAAAGTAATGTGCACATTTCCTTACAGAAAATAGGCGTGAAGTTGCGCCTGCGCTGTGTTGATGATGTCAATAGGGTTAACCATTTTACGTGGGAGAGCCACGCTTCGGCATGAATGGGTCAGCTCGACTGGAGTGATACCACGGCCTCACAGAAGACCGGCGTTAAGCGCTGTGTTTCGTCGACTGAGGGTACCGGAGGCCCAATATCGGGGGTAAAGGTGGTAGCGCAATCGGGACTCTACTGATGTTGCAAGTGTCTAAGGGCAGTGGCAATCTTTCACCGTGAGGTCATGATTGATGATGATTCATCTGCTCGTCTGCCAACTATGACTTAAAAAGAAAAATATATATATTTCTATAATTAAATAAATAAATAAAATAAATTCCCACATTTCATACATTTTACCTGGACTCTGTACCAAGTAGCTAAGCACTTGTGTTACAGATCATATATTAATTAAGAGAGGTATTTTGATTATAAACCAAAACAAAATATTATGTTCAATATATTTCAGAGACAATTAATTAGAGGACTACCATGAAAGTAACACAGCGAAAAATAAAAATTAACAATAAAATAAACTCATATAAAAGTAACAGATAGGATTTTCTAAAGTTGTCATAGATATACAATAGGAAAATTTTCCGACTTTTCCGTCCAAAGAGATCAACATCATTTTTCTACTTTCCCACGGGTAAAAAAAAATATACGGAACTTCGCACAATTTTAACTCGCACTCAACCAGGCTTCCGCTTCCTCTGTCGGTTTGATTTCTCGTGCCCACTTAGCAATATTAGTATTGTTGGTTTTTGCTACGTTCCGCAAATGTTTACAAGTGGGCCAAAGTTTTTGGCAAGTGACGTCATAGTCTGGCATTAGTCCTAATGTCAATTCTTTGTTGTTACACAGTTTAATGGGTATTATATTTTGTGAGTAAAAGGTAGTGCCTATTTTTTTCTTCAAATTGAGGACTATAGTGCTGAAGTGTGGCTGTAAATACAGGTGCACTCTCTATTACTCTCTTTAGATCTCTAGATGACAAATACTTCATATAAACGGGACTAAACGCGACGAAAATTAATAAGTACATTCTAGCACTACTGCTTGACGTTTCGACTACGTTACGACAGCCGTGGTCACAAGCGAACTGGAGGCGCACGGCGTCGTCTGCTACGCCCGGCTTGTGCATCTTCGGAAACGTCAAGCAGTAAGTGCTAGAATGTACTTATTAATTTTCGTCGCGTTTAGTCCCGTTTATATGAAGTATTTGTATAATGCAACGCGAAGGCGATGCAAAAGTGCCTAGCGCACGCAATATCCGCGCATATCTCCCAATGATTCATTCGGCCAGTATGACAGGATGTCGGAATGTCCATGGGAAAGTGCAGGGTTGGCCGGATGGCGCATTTGGTAGTGACCCTGCCTCATACGCCAAAGGTCGTGGGTTCGATCCCAACTTTGAACCAACATTCTTGTGATGAACACTTGTGTTTGTTCAGTTTCCGGGTGTTTAACATTAATATTCGTGATCCTCCGTTGTCTGATATCTATAAAACAAGTGTTTAAGCTACTTAGTACTGAATCAGGTCAATTATATGAGATGTAGTGTGAATTTATTTATGTAAATTCTTGAATTTACGAACTCGCAACATTATTATCAAATGCCTATTATCACAAAACCTAATCCTATTTAGGCATAACCGCTGAACCAATATTATCGGCCTGTTAATAGCCCTGTATTCAGTGTCGTGGTTAGGCCCCTCTGTAGCTCGTTTGTTAACTGTCAAATGTGCCAATTAGCCATCAGATTAATGGATTATTAAAGGTTATGTTAACTAACATACTTCAATTAAGGCAGTGTTATTGAAATATATGGGAGTAACGAAAACATCCGCGACCTTAAAGTGATAAATTAATGTAAAATAAGCATTCATTGACCACAGAAAAATAGATTTTAAATAGATAATTTTTCTATTTTTTAGCTTATTATATCTATACTATATCATAAAGAGATAACTTCTAACAGACAACGACAAGGCTTATAGGTAAACCGAAAACACGTAACGCTTGCGCGATGTAATTATACACAGCGCCATCTAATGGTTCATTTCGGAATTCCGGTCCCGAAGCGAAGTGAGGGCGGGCCACTAGTAGTGTATATAGGTATTCATCATTGATCCATAACATAACAGACTTGTTGTAAACCTAAAAACTACATTTAATCTTATTATATTTGAAAAATATACAACGACAGAAAATTACCGACAAGAAAAAATATTTTCTAGAATATTCCAATAAGCAATATTGAGAACTGTTATCAGAAACCGGGATGAAATAACGAACCAGACCCGGTTTAATATATTCCTTGAAATCTATATCGTGTACCCTTACCCTTATTATACAAGCATATTACGTATAACGTACGTTAACATACAGTACAGAGTAGATATAACACACATATTATTACAGCAGCAGACTAAAAATAAACGAATAAGGATAGAATTATTATTGTTAAGAAAGTCTCTGCCGGTTTTAAGTAATATAATATTATTGGAAACAAGCGGAGAAAACCAGAACTAGTGGCGCTGTCGTCGCTCCGTTCTGATTGGCTGATTCGAATACTGGAAGGTGGCCGACATCACTTGCTGTGGCGCCGATTTTGGGCGCGCACTTTTGCTCGAGACTCCAGCGGAGACGGTTGTGTGGTCGTGTATTACGTATAGCTATAGGGCTCCATTTATTTTTGTTAAAATTAATTATTTTTGGAAGTAAATACGATTTTTTGGTTTAATGATTGTTTTTTTTTAATATTTTTCGGCCGTAGTTTATAAAATCAGAAGTGGGATTCCAGCTTCTCTGCCCCACTTTAGTGCGCGTTTAAAAGTTTTGTAACTATTTTAGTAAGAAGTGTTGTTTTCACATCATGCCGCGACATGATCGTAGCCGTAGTAAAGAGCGTAGCAAAATTAAAAAGCGTAGTAGACATCGCGATAAAACACCTAGTTCGGAATCAAGGCTTAGTCAGCAGTTAGACGTAATTGTGTCGCGATTACACGCGTTGGAAAGTAAATCACAACCGTCTTCGACAAGTGTGCAGCCGCTGCCAGTTCCTGGGACGCCTGTTGGGACGCCGAGTGCATCGCCGCACAGTGGTCCCGATTTATTAAATGGTGGACATACGATCAAAGTTGCAAATTCAACGTAATAAAAAATAGTTTCTGGTAGCCAATAAAATGCCGATTATTTATTGTTTTACAACTTTTCATAAAAATGACTCCTTCATACTTAAAAAAAATATTTAAGAAAAAAATGTATGGGAAAAAATCTTTTTAATTTTTTTTCTCCTTTGATTTGCAAAGATTAGCAGTCAAACCATATAAGATAGTAAGGGACTACTGTCCTTGACTCGACAACATAAACATTTGGTGCGTATCCCTGCAGCCTTGGGACTTGCAGCATTCTGAAGTTTTTTATTTTTATTCTTGTCTTTTTCCACATTTTAAACGTTTATATAAGGAAATTTTTTCGAAAGTGTTTATTTTGTGGACACATACAACCACTCGCTCAGGACTAGAAGCTACAGAGAGAAGAAAAGACGTTCAGAGTTACTTTTAGAATATTCGACAGAAGAACTTGGTTTTGTTCAGTGGCAAGGTTAAAAATAGAGGTGAA
This sequence comes from Cnaphalocrocis medinalis, assembly GCA_014851415.1. Classification (NCBI taxonomy): domain Eukaryota; kingdom Metazoa; phylum Arthropoda; class Insecta; order Lepidoptera; family Crambidae; genus Cnaphalocrocis; species Cnaphalocrocis medinalis. The sequence continues at coordinate 7,156,152 of CM026296.1, read as the reverse complement.
TAATGATTTAGCTAGTGTTATAGATCATATTATAACGAAGAATCCGGAGAGTGTCGCAGTCGTTCAAAACGCTTTGTTTAGAAAGAAGAAGCAAAAATTCTTGATCAAGTTCCTCAATCAAGTACAATCAAGTACATCATTGAATCTATCTAAGTGGAAGTATTTGTGCCTTAGAAAAGTGTTAGCTGAGTATGGTGTTTCTGTTTTGCCTTGAAGCTAAGAAGAGATGTTATCCAGTGGACATAGAAATATCTGAAAGGGGGCTAAAGTGAAGCTTCAAGCATTATTGGACTTAACAGTTCAGAAAATTCTGCGAGTGGTTGGTACTCATGTGCAATGGATTCTTCAGCTGAGGGATTAAGTTTTTTTTTTATTTACTAGAGGTGGCAAACGAGCAAGCGGGTCACCTGCTGGTAAGCAATCTCCGCTGCACATGAATATCTACGAGATCAGAGAGGTCGCTGATGTGTTGCCGGCCTTTTAAGAAGGAGTACGCTCGTTTCTTGAAGGTCCCTAAGTCATAGCCGTCAGGAAATACTGCCACAGCTAAACTTTTCCACAAGGCTGGGGTTCGCGGAAGAAAATTCCTCGAAAAACGCACAGTGCTAGATCGCCAACCATCAAGATGATGAGGATGGAATGACAGCCGCTTGCGTGAAGTTGATAAGCAAATAGGGTTTTGGTGGTGCTTCTTGACAAAGCAACTATAAACTAAGAAGCCATGATCTTCATATGACCATGATTGATCTCCAGTCCAATCCATTTCGTTGATATGTTGTTATCTACCTCTTCTTTTATTGCAGCTTCTTCTTGTTTGATGTGTTCCGCTGTCTCCTTGCAAAATTCAAACCTGATAGGCCTACAAAAAGTTGTAGAAGAAGGCTTTTCCCATAAGGTCGAATGACTTGAAACGAGCTTTAGGGAAACAAAGCTTGACATAAAAACTGATGAGTCATCGAAATATGCATCTTCACTTCTTAGTTTATAGTTGCTTTGTGAAAAAGCACCATCAAAACCCCATTTACTTATCAACTTTTATCCCTCAGCTGAAGAATCCACATGAGTACCAACCACTCGCAGAATTTTCTGAATTGTTGAGTCCAATAATGCTTGAAGCTTCACTTTAGCCCCCCTTTCAGATATTTCTATGTCCTCTGGATAGCATATCTTCTTAGCTTCAAAGAGTTTTTGATAAGAAGGCAAAACAGGAACACCATACTCAGCTAACACTTTTCTAAGGCACAAATACTTCCACTTAGATAGATTCAATGATGTATTGAGGGCTAGAACATGATCTTGATTAAGACACAAAATAAACACTTTCGAAATAATTTCCTTATAGAAACTTTTAAAATGTGGAAAAAGACAAGAATAAAAATAAAAACTTCAGAATGCTGCAAGTCCCAAGGCTGCAGGGATACGCACCAAATGTTTATGCTGGCGAGTCAAGGACAGTAGTCCCTTACTATCTTATATGGTTAGACTGCTAATCTTTGGAAATCAAAGGAGAAAAAAAATTAAAAAGATTTTTTCCCATACATTTTTTTCTTAAGTATTTTTTTTAAGTATGAAGGAGTCATTTTTATGAAAAGTTGTAAAACAATAAATAATCGGCATTTTATTGGCTACCAGAAACTATTTTTTATTACGTTGAATTTGCAACTTTGATCGTATGTCCACCATTTAATAAATCGGGACCACTGTGCGCCGCCGCGTGCGCTGCGCATGCATCAGTGTGAGGGTAATGTGCATCATCATAGGGTGAGTACTCCAGTGCCTTCTACATCTCACGTGTGTTCTTTGAGTGGTATTACCGAGGATCAAAGTTCAACCGAGAGGATTGTTGATGCGATACGTTCGATTGGATCCACGGTACGGTCTAAGCAATCTTATTTTATATCGAGTTTTGACCCAGCATTGAATGATATAGATGTGTGGTGTAGTGAGGTAGACCGTGCTAAAATAATAAATAATTGGAGTGATGATGAATGTTTAGCTCGCATAGGTCATTGTCTTAAGGGGGACGCCCGATTGTGGCTCAGTGAGTGGGTATCGAATGACCGAACGTGGACAAATTTTAAAACCGAGTTCAAACCATTGTGTCCTAAAAATCCTGATATTGCAAATATTTTGTATGACGTTATGCAAACCAATTCCGATAACTACCCTACCTACGCCGACTATGCGCGACGTTCGTTACTTCGCCTACGTATAGTTAGAGGTTTGAGTGAGGAATTAATTTCTGCGATTATAATTCGAGGTATCACTGACCCACAATTACGAGCTGCCGCCACCAACGCTAAATTGTTGCCAAGTGACCTTGTTGGGTTTTTCTCGATTTATGTTAAACCAGGGGTACCAAAAAATAATTTCAAACACGTTGCGCTCCTTCATAGAATCTGGTGAAATCCTCGTGTACATAGATGATATCCTGATTCTGAGTAACACGGTGGAAGAGGGACTCTCTCGTTTACGTAAAGTTCTAAAGACTTTAACTGAGGCTGGGTTTTCGATCAATTTGCGAAAGTGCTCATTTTTGTCAACCAAAATAGAATACCTAGGCAGGACGATATCTGAGGGTCAGGTACAGCCAAGCAAAGAGAAAGTTAGGGCTCTTGTGGAGGCTCCTATACCGAAAAATGTCAAACAAGCTCGCCAATTCTTGGGCCTAGCGAGTTACTTTCGTCGGTATGTACCTGGGTTTGCAAGTTTAGCTGCGCCTATCGCTAATTTGACAAAGAAAGCTGTAGCTTTCGTTTGGGGTGATGATCAGGATCGTGCACGGAGAAACATTATAGAGCATTTAATAAGCGAACCAGCATTGGCAACATATGATCCAAAATTACCTATTGAGATTCACACAGACGCCAGCTCTTTGGGGTATGGCGCTGTGATGTTTCAAGTGCACGAATCTGGCCACAAGCGTGCTGTAGCCTACTACAGTAGGTTGACACAAGGAGCCGAGCCAAGGTACCATTCCTATGAACTGGAGACCTTGGCTGTGGTGAAGGCGCTCCAGCATTTCAGGCATTATTTAGTGGGTGTTCACTTTACGGTGGTCACAGACTGTAATGCTCTGAAATTAACACAAGAGAAGAAAGATCTACTTCCTAGGGTCGCTAGGTGGTGGATCTATCTCCAAGACTTTGACTTTTCTTTGGAGTACCGCAAAGGTACATCTATGTCTCATGCGGACTATTTGAGCCGTAATCCAGTAAATGTTGTACATGTCCATAGGCCCCAGAATTGGGCCCAACTTGCTCAGTCTGGTGATGAGGAAACTCAGTCCTTGCTTCAGAAGCTGTGTGATGGGCAGTTAGATCCTAACAGGTATATAAAGAAAAATGACCTTCTCTACTATAAATACACCCCAACCGGCGAGTCTGTCCGACTCTTATGTTACATCCCAAAAGGTCATCGTTTAAGTTTGCTTCGATTGTTCCACGATGAACATGATCACATTGGGGTCGATAAGACTACTGACCTTGTTTTGAAACATTTTTGGTTCCCTAACCTTAGAGCTTTTGTGCGCAAATATATTTCCCACTGCTTAATTTGTATGTCGAACAAGCGCATCCAGAGGGCCCCGTTACAACCAATACATTCTTGGCAAAAACCTGAGACTCCATTTGAGGTCATCCATATGGATGCCCTAGGTCCTCTCCCGACATCTAACGGATACCGTTTTGTCTTGATTGTTGTAGACGCTTTCTCAAAATACACCTTGTTGTATCCTATGATTCGTCAAGATACTGTGGAGTTAAAATTAAATGTCTCTAATACTGTGTCCTTGTTTGGGACTCCCAAATTGATTGTAGCTGACAGGGGTAGAATGTTTCAGAGTTCCGATTTTTTGGATTGGGTCTCTAGTTTAGGTTCTGAAATACACCTTATCACTCCGGAAATGCACCAGTCCAATGGACAGGTGGAGAGATATTGCCGGACACTGCTCAATATGATTAGAATCGAAAGCAATCATCGGCAGCAGGAGTGGTCGAGCGTCATCTGGAAGTTGCAATTAGTCTTAAACATGACGAAGCACAAAACCACACAGTTCTCTCCGCTCCAACTTTTAGTGGGGATTGATACCACAACTCCAGTCATTCGCAACCTGATAAGAGATGTTGCCATGGAAGGTTCGAGCGCAAATCGTGAAGCCTTACGTGACATGAGCAGGCAACGCGCTTCGGAAAGGTTGAGGCGTAATCAGGCGAATCAAGATGAGTCTGTAAATGAGACACGACGCCCAGCACGTGTTTTTGAGGTTGGGTCTCTTGCTTTTGTGATTAAAAGTTCTCAGTCCACAGGCAAGCTGGACTCGGGAATGCGCGGTCCATACCGTGTGTTGAAGGCACTTCCACATGGGCGCTACGAGCTACAGTTGGTAGCGGGCGCGTATGGAAAACTTACGCAGGCCGCAGCCGAGTTTATGGTACCCTGGCGCGGGGAGTGGACCCCAGACGCTTGCGCTGCGTTCTTTGAGGGTGAGTTTGTTTGTTGTGTGAAACAAACGTGGCTTATCTTGTTAACTGTACACCCTTTGTATGTTTTAAGACAGGTTAGTCTTGTCTTACGCGAGCAGACCTCGCATTATTTTTTTTGTATGAGCAGACCTCATAGTGATAGTTTCGAGTCGACCTCCGAGTCGGTCTCGTGTGAGCAGACCTCACGCTTTGTTACTGTTTTGAGTCGACCTCCGAGTCGGTCTCGTGTGAGCAGACCTCACATGCAAGCAGACCTTGCACTGTTTTATTTTTGTGAGCAGACCTCACATGCAAGCAGACCTTGCACTGTTTTATTTTTGTGAGCAGACCTCACATGCAAGCAGACCTTGCACTGTTTTATTTTTGTGAGCAGACCTCACATGCAAGCAGACCTTGCACTGTTTTATTTTGTGAGCAGACCTCACATGCAAGCAGACCTTGCACTGTTTAATTTTTGTGAGCAGACCTCACACGCGAGCAGACCTCGCATTGTTTTTATTTTTGTGAGCAGACCTCACACGCGAGCAGACCTCGCATTGTTTTTATTTTTGTGAGCAGACCTCACACGCGAGCAGACCTCGCTTTGTTTTTATTTCTGTGGGCAGACCTCACACGCAAGCAGACCTTGCACTGTAATTATTTGAGCAGACCTCAAATAATAGCGAGCAGACCTCGCATAAACATAACGCTATTGGATTTTAACATAGCGTTTTTTTATTCGTAGGTTCTGATGATGACGTTTCGTCTAATGAGGCGAGTGTGGCTGATCCGGCAGTTACTGAAGAGCTGGATGCACCTTCAGGCCAGACGGATGCAGCGCTTTCGGGTCAAGCGGATGCAGCTACTCCCAGCACATCGCGGTCCTGTGAAGAGCCAAGACATGAGATCGGGGGCGATCTCCAGTCAGGAGAGGCCGTATTGGAAACAAGCGGAGAAAACCAGAACTAGTGGCGCTGTCGTCGCTCCGTTCTGATTGGCTGATTCGAAAACTGGAAGGTGGCCGACATCACTTGCTGTGGCGCCGATTTTGGGCGCGCACTTTTGCTCGAGACTCCAGCGGAGACGGTTGTGTGGTCGTGTATTACGTATAGCTATAGGGCTCCATTTATTTTTGTTAAAATTAATTATTTTTGGAAGTAAATACGATTTTTTGGTTTAATGATTGTTTTTTTTTAATATTTTTCGGCCGTAGTTTATAAAAATATTATACTAATAATGCGTAGTTCATACAGTATGTTTCCCTAACTTTATGATAGTTTAACGAAATATTTAACTTACAACAAGGGTTTTATTTACACACAAACGCCTCGTTAGTCTAGTGGTTTAAGTACCGGGCCGTGATCTCGGGGTCCCGGGTTCAATTCCCGGGTCGAGCAAAAGTATGTTTCGAATTTTTCGTACACAGCTCGGGTTTGTGATCACCAATCTGCATTAGGCAAGCGTGGTGATTAAGCCTAATCCCATCATAGCGATAGCGATGACTTGATTTCTATGATGGAGACCTTTGCCCTGCAGTGGGACAGTATATAAGCTGATACTTTACTTTAATACACTTATGTATGACTTCGGAAATGTTTAAACGGAAACGTTTGTGAAACTTTCTGGTGACAAAATATTATTACTTCTTTCTTTTCAAGCCCTCTTCAAATAGCCCTTCAACCTTAATTCACACATAAAGTAATTTACTCGTCACATAAGCCAATAATTCCCCAAATTAAAAGCACCTACCTATTATATTTTTCGAACACGAAAATAAACGTGGAATATTTCATTTTATGCCCAAAATTCAGCCTTCAATTCGGGCAAAAATGTCCGTAAATACCGAATTGGTCGCAAAAAATATATTTTTATTTTTACTTTACCATTCGCATGTAAGCTTTTTCAGGGAAACAAGTGTTGAATTTAATTGGCATTCCCACAATGGTATTTTAACTTTAACTTGAAATTTTCACGTAGATACAAAACAGTACGAAAAAGTTTGGATGTGAGAATTTTGGAAAATTCTTTCCACTAAATAAGTAAAAAATATCTATTTAGGTACTATTGAACTTTCTGGACACGATTCCTTTCTCAACTAGTTCCGAACTAGATTACTAGATGGCGCTGGGTGTGGATTACACCGCGAAAATTTTGGGTTTTCGTATAAGCTTTTCTTGTGTCGTATAAGTTGTCTTTACGAATTATCACAATAAAAATAATAAAGATTGCATTTGCGACATTATTTATATGTTTACACCGTTAAGTACCTCAACAGCAACCCACACTCGTCCACAGCTGGACATAGGTCTCCCCTAATGCACGCCACCGCTTGCTATTTTCAGCCACTCTCATCCAGCCCACACCAGCCAGCCTTCGAATGTCATCATCCCATCTTGTCGCAGGGCGTCCAACACTACGCTTACCGAGTCGCGGTCTCCACTCAAGGACTTTACGGCTCCGGTTAAGTACCTATTATTGCATAATTTTTTACACGTTGTACACCTACTGTCCCACTGCAGGGCAAAGGCCTCCAACATAGAAAAACTTTACATAGTAGCTACTATGTAAGGTTTACGTGAGACTTGAGAGTCTTTATACTGTAATAATATTCAATTCACCGAATTAGCAAACTGAAGTGGCAGTGGGCTGGTCACATTAGCCGCAGAACTGACAACCGTTGGAGCCATAAAGTCCTTGAGTGGAGACCGCGACTCGGCAAACGTAGTGTTGGACGCCCTGCTACAAGATGGGATGACGACATTCGAAGGCTGGCTGGAGTGAGCTGGATGAGAGTGGCCGAAAATCGGGAGCGGTGGCGTGCATTGGGGGAGACCTATGTCCAGCAGTGGACGTGCGTGGGTTGCTGATGAATATTCAAACACAATCAAGAAAACCAATTTGTTTTGCGATTACCCGTTTCATGGCGAGTTACGTGAAAAAGTTTCAGCCCTTACATTTTATCGCGGCTTACTTTACAGTCCGAAGTTCGAAACTGAAACTTTTCAGATTTCAGGTCGTTGCTTTTTATGAGGGGATGCTAATAAATTTGAGAGTTTCAAATCGCCATGATATTCATGGAGTGTCCCCCCCCCCCTCCCTAGATTGGGCCTCCGATACCATCACACGCTCGCGGAAAAACGGAGGCGCTGCTTCACGCCGGTTTTCTGTGAGGCAGTGGAATCACTTTAGTCGAGCCATTCATACCGAAGCGTGGCTGTCCCACTGTTTCTGTGTAGTAACAGAAACAGTGGTAGAGCCACGCTTCCGTGTAGTCATTAGACTACAGTACTTTCTGCGCACGAACTATATAGATCTTTTCTGATACTTTTATATCGACGTCGAAATCTTAAGGAGCAATTCTCGACCGGTCTTCTATGAGGCTGTGATATCACTACGGTCGAGCCGGCCCATTCATGCCGAAGCGTGACTCTCCCACGGTTTTAAACAAATATTTTGTTAGCTACCGCTGATTCGGAAAAACGATTTCTACCGAGAAAAATCAGTTAGAAACTCAGTAGTTACGTTTTCAAATTATGATCATAATTTAAAAACATCATTATGATAACACATTATAATGGAGGCCTTTGCTCTGCAGTGGGACAGTATAGGCTTATAACCCAGATACTTATATATCTTTCTATGTGTATCTCCTCTGATACTTTTATATCGGCGTTGAAATCTTTAGATCCACTTCTCGACCCACTTCACGCCATCTCTTACTAATTGCACCCCCTAATTAGAGACGGCTGCACTACGCCCTGATTGGCTCGGCGCGGCCGTCAATACAGACTTAGTTGCCGTCTTGCGGTCGGAGAGTTTCAATTGGTCTTTAAAATTTTATTGCTGTTTCACTTTGGCCATCGGATTTAGTTTAAAAAGGGAACCTCATTTATTAGCACGTTCAATGCCAAAATAATTGTCTAGAATTCTGAAGCGGTGCCGCCCTATAAAGATTGATGGACACGATTCTGAACACGCCTGGCGGGTGGTGAAAGAAGATCGCCAGGCGTGCCTGTGGCATTGAATATGTTAAGGAACGGTGGGAGAGCAACACTTCGGCATGAATGGGCCGGCTCGATAGCTATGACACCACGATCTTTTAGAAGACCAGCGCGAAGCAGCGCCTACGCTGTGTTCCGGTGAGTGAGTGAGTGTACCAACGGAGGCCGAATGGAAGGACAGGTGGCTAAAGGTAGGCATCCTTCAAATCCGTGCAGTAGTAATTGAGATTTGCGCGAACAAATAAACAAACAAACCGCAAAACATTTTCCCTCAAGTAACATAAGGTCACAACATCAAAAAAATCACACCTTCACGCAATTTTTTTTATGTTCTTTGGGGAAAAATAATTGTTTTCATCAGTATAATCTCGAGAAGTGAGTAAGCCGGTTAAGGCTTGTACGTGCGCGGATTGGGCACTTTTGTGTATGTTTAAACTCGGTAAATCGTTAAGAACGATAACTAAAAAATACATGTTATAGACTGGATTTCGATCTTGAATTTCTGACGAGGATTTTTATTCAATGTTTATAGTTCATTAGGAAAAAAGATAACGTAAACATCGATTTTATGCAAAATATTGGATAATCTACGAAACTAAACAGTTCAGATGACAGATTTTTTTATATATAATACAATACAATGTACACTACAACCCCTGACGAGGAATTCTTGTTTCTTGGCTTTATAATTTTTTAATTAATAATATTCTGTTTTTTGATATACGCGAGCGCGAGTACTCTCTATGGTCAAGGCCGTTGGCGCATGTACAAGCCTTAAAAAGCGAGAAATTTTTGGATTAATTTCCATAGGTCGTCGAACAATTGTTACTCATATTTATGGCATAGGTAATTTAGTAATCTTTAAGTTTGGTAGAAGGCGTGGCTAAAGATATTACCCGGTTAAGCGCACATATACAGACAGACATCCAAAGCGCCCCCTATAATCAGACAGGGTATCCACTGAGAATGTATCAATCTGGTTAAAGCGGGATCGAGGGCTTTATACCGGGATGCAAATTGCACTCGATCAATGTAACGTGCACTGGAAGCGACTGGATCCCTTCTGTTCTTGATTGAGTACAGACAGCCACACATCAGGTTACTACAACCTGTCGAATTTAGTCAATTGATATTAAACCTAATGTGTATGACAGTAAGATAAGAGTCGATTGAAGAAATTTGACAGATTTGTATCCTTTGTTGTGAGGCTGTACCATCTCAACCCACACGGAACCATAATATCATTCAATCATTTTTGTGTATGTAATAGCTGGCAGACGAGCAAACTGTCCATAATGGTAACCGATTGCAGCTGTCCATAGACGCCAACAACACTAGTGGAGTTACAGGCGGGCAGGAAAACTTAGACACAAATTAGCCCGACCCGGGGATTGAACCCGAGACGCAAAGAGTCCACTAAGCCACCTAGGCAGTAATCAAAATAATATATGTAGGTACGTCAAGAAATAGGGGGAGAGCAAAAAATATGTTTCGAAATTTTCTAATATAGCTCGGGTTTGTGATCACCAACCCGCATTAGGCAAGCGTGGTGATTAAGCCTAATCCCATCATAGTAGCGACGACTTGATTTCTATGATGGAGGCCTTTGCCCTACAGTGGGACAGTATAAAGGCTAATACTTTACTTTTTTTTACGTCAACATGTCACATTAATATACATAGTCCCTTCCATTATCTGCAGACACATGTAACCCCTTAATTAAGAGACTGTATAGTCCCCCCTTCCCCCTGGTCCTTTGTCCACGTATTGTCTTACAGAATATACTCATTAGGGACGATAAGTCCCCGGGACGCAACGTATTGGGGAGCAGGGTTCCGCAAAGGGGTACCATAATTGAACCATTAACAGTTTCTAACTTCGGCGACTTGGGAGATTTTTCTTTAATTAGAAGAAAAGTGTTTTCCTTAATTAGTTTTGTCCCGTTTTTGTCAATTTAACTTCAAAACCGTATAGAAGAATTAGTTTGGCCGTGTAACATAGAAGTTATAAATTACAATTTTAAAACGAAACCAAATAATTTTACTCAGAATTTTATTTTCAGCAGGGGTTGAAAGATAGCATCAGGTGATCCGTCTGCTCGTCTGCCCCCTGTCACATACAGGCGAGCAGACGGATCACCTGATGGTAAGCGATTGCTGCCACCCATAGACAAACGCAGCTCCATTGAAGTCTTTTCAACCCCCTTTCCCGCTATTGGGCCTCCAGTACCCTCATACGGAACACAGCGCAGGTGCTACTTCACGCCGGTTTTCTGTGAGGACGTGGTATTTACTCCGGTAGAGCCCATTCATGCCGAAGCGTGGCTCTCCCACTGTTAAAATATGTAAGTCAATGAGGGTTGATTCTTGTTTGCAAATTGTTATTGAAACATTTTGACAGAACCTTCATCGTCCAAACCTCTCGCCCTTCCCCAGTTGTCTTGCCGCAATCTTCGCCACATCTGAAGGGGCGGGCGACGCGGTATTCTAATGGACTGGACGCCGAAATATTTATGGTGTGTTCATGTTGACCTTTTCGTTACACAAATATGAGAGATTCCAAAAGGAATGCCCATTATTTTTCTTATTAATAACAATATTTTCTTATGCCGGGGTAAAAATATAACTTTGATCAATGGATGTCTATCATGCTCATCATCAGCAACCCACACTCGTCCACTGCTGGACGTAGGTCTCCCCTAATGCAGTCATTAACTCCATATTCGTCCAAAAAATGATATCAGAATCTTTTAACTTACTTAACCTTTCGTTTTCCATCACTAGTAGCTTAGTATTCTTTAAACATACCTGAAAAGAAAAAAACAAAACTGTTAATAGATTTCTTTAACAAAATCCTGGTGATCCTGCAAATAGGTAGAATAACTATCATATAAACAAGTATCTCAAAATTTCAGTATACCTAGTTCGGCATGAGACAGACAGTCTTTAGAGAAAGAGTGGCGAGAGTGACATGATGAACAGTCTCACGAATATGTAAAGAAACTCTATACTATCTGATGACTTTGCTTCTTCCACTTTATTATAAAAAGAAACAATGTTGTAAATGTTCTTTTGTGCCTGTCAACCTCATATTTAGATCACACGACCGCTTACCATCAGTGGAGTGAGGTCATCTTGATTGTACTCAATATAAAAAAAACGTTGGTTTGATGTTGCAAAAAAAAAAAAAACAAATAATGTTTTGTTCGATTTGGATAAATACATTCTAGTACAGTCACCTGCACTTATAAGTATACAACCTCATGAAATATGAACCTTAAAGCATTGGCATAAGAGTCGAGGTGTTTACATTTCATTGCAGACTGTACATAGATGATCCAATTTCTTCTAAACGAAACCTAATATGTACAGGAAACATTCCCTTCGTAGGAAATCACGTATTTTCATAGGGAAAATATTTCTAATAAGTACAAGGAGTAGGGGACAGGGGGGAGACAGTTCTGTCTTTTTTCTGCCTAACCCTTCAAAGGACAGGGTTGCCGGGTCACATATTAATATAAGTTATCCATATTAAAGGAAAGCAAAAAGGTCGCCTGATATACATTAGAAGGTTATATCATTTATATGTACACGAAAATACATGCTGTTATTACAATGACTTTGCATTGATTTTTTTTAATACTTAACATCTCATACATATGACCGTACTAGAAGCTTAAGCACTTGTGTTACAGAGGAGCACAAATATAATACATAAAACATGTTATATTACACTCAGACACAAGTATTCATCACACGAATATTTGTCCAGGGTGGGGATCGAACCCACGACCTTTTGCATATGAGGCAGGGTCACTACCAAATGCGCCACTTCTGTTTGTTCAGTGTCTGGGTGTAATGTTTGTATAATATTTGTGTTCCTCCTGTTGTCTGATATCTGAAACGACGACCCGTTTAGCGCAATGGTTTGAGCGCCGGTTGAGACGTAAGGGTCGCGGGTTCGATTCCCGCACCAACACAAATGTTTGTTTATGAAACAGATATTTGTGTTGGGTCTGGGTGTTTGTGGTTCCTTCGTTTCCATAGTACAAGGGAAAACCTTAGTTTGGGACCAGGACAATGTATGTGATGTTGTCTCAATTTATTTATTTATTTATTATCTGTAACACACGTGCTTAAGTCAATCAGGTCAGGTCACTATATAGTATGAGATGTATGAATTTATTTCTTTATTTTATTTTCTTCTTCAAAACTGACAACCCTGAGCAAACATACCGCAATAAATAGACAGGATTACATAGTAGTAACATATTAAACTCAGCACTGTTAGATATAAGACAATAAGACGGTAGCTGTCGTCGTTTAGAGGTAAGAGGTAGTTAAGTCGCGAGTGAAGAGCCATAAGTGGTAATAACATTTATATTAAAGCTTCATTCATGTTAGTTGTTGTTAGTGAGCCAAATATGCCTCTGGAATAGTTAAAAAGTAACGTTCTACCATTAGCACAGCCCTGAGGGAAGAGTTGAGGTAAAGAGCTTGAAATAATCAACTTAACTTCTAAAAAATCCACCTATGAAAACATAAAATGAATAAAAAGCATTAACAAAATGGAATGCGTAACAATATTTTTTATACGCGCCAAGTAACAAATTTAAAGAAAGAAATTATTATATAAATGTGGCCCAAAAAATTTATGATGATGATGATGAATTGGCGGCGCTACTATCCTCACGGTGTCGCCTTAATCAGCTATTTACTACTTAACTCGCTTTTGACGTTCAAAAGACAAAAAGGACTTAATTAGCCGGTGATGCAAGTTCACTCGCTACTGCACTAGTCGAAGTGTCAACTGCTCAAAAGTACAAAAGTGAGTCATGGTCACCCATAAAAATTTCCCAGCCACCCCACAACTTAGCCAATATTAAAAATATTTTATTCAACAAAACCGGCACAAAACTTAATTTTCTCAAGGCACTTACAAAATGAAATAAGGGCGTATAATTACATCGGCGTAAACGTGAAGCAGTCTTTTCATTTGTACGTGACTTATTTGCGAAAGAAAGACCAACATCTATAAAAAGAGTGGCCGAACGCCAACGGCGAAATGTGATTAAATGTAGCAGATGATCGCTACTTACAAATGGATAAAGACTTAACTTGCACAATTTGAATAGGAATAGCAAATGTTTAAATAGCAAAAAAACGTTTTTAGGGTTCCCTACTGCACAAGGAAAAAACTAAGGAAAAACTGGGGCTATCGCATGTGAAAAGTCTGCAAGATGGCGTATCGTAACGTTAATTTTGATAGTAATAAATGACATTAAATAAAATACGGCTTTTGAATAAACAATAACCTAAGTCCTGTATAGGTTAGGGCGCTTCCTACTTTAAAAATTCCATCTGAAAACGGACCAATGTTTGACCGCTGCCTTCTATATTATACTCAGGTCTAAAATCACTTTAAAAAAAAGCTTTAACTTGACATTTCGATACTCCCTGTGTCAAAAAATCAAACCCTCTAAATTCTCATTTTGACATTCCCAAGGCGCCAATTTTATAGGTTACCTCACGTTGACCAATCATCATCATCATCATCAGCAACCCACGTTCGTCCAATGCTGGACATAGGTCTCTCCCAATGCACGCCACCGCTCCCGATTTTCGGCCACTCTCATCCAGCCCACACCAGCCAGCCTTCGAATGTCGTCATCCCATCTTGTAGCAGGGCGTCCAACACTACGTTTGCCGAGTCGCAGTCCACCAATGGAATTAGGCAATTATTCTTTATTTAGAAGTTAAACCACCGCACCAATAACAGACCAAAATAGCCGCATCATAACGAACTTTTTGCTTATATTAATTCTGAATAATATGCGCGGTCGCAATCCAAATGAATCAACAGAGATCAGCGTTTCAAATTTTATTAATGATATTTTGAAGACCACTGTTATATTAAAATATAAATACATTTGTCCTTTAAGCGTACTCGCGGCGGATTTTAGGTCGTCTACCTCGAATTTGAATATCAAAATTAATATCTACAATATTTATTTACGTTCTAAAATGGTATCAGAGAATCAGAGTCACCGACATAGCTCACCGAATCAGCCAAACTGAAGTTTGAAGAAGAAGCAGTGGGCTGGTCACATTAGCCGCAGAACTGACAACCGTTGGAGCTATAGTCATTGAGTGGAGACCGCGACTCGGTAAAGGTAGTGTTGGACGCCCTGCTACAAGATGGGATGACGACATTCGAAGGCTGGCTGGAGTGAGCTGGATGAGAGTGGCCGAAAATCGGGAGCGGTGGCGTGCATTGGGGGAGACCTATGTCCAGCAGTGGACGAGCGTGGGTTGCTGATGATCACATCGGAGCATATCTTGCGTAACCTACTGGTCGTCGGCCAGTGGGGCGCCAACGCTATCGCTGCTGGCGGGTAGTTGTTAACGCGGACCTGCAAGAATTGGAAGCAGGAGATTGGCGACAAGACCTTGTGTTTCTGAATCATGAAGCCACGATTTTTGTTGATCTGGCTCCCCACAGTTTTATAATCGCACCAGCCGTTTAGTCGTGAAGAAAAATAGGTACTGCACAGTGACACACTTTCGCCTTTTTAACATTGACGTGGATTACTTAAGCGAGCATACTTATTATTTATTTATCATTGCATACATGTTTGTTACACATAAAAAAGGATTTACAATTTGTGCCCAGTCGATACATGTACCCTGTGAGGTGTGGCAATTGTACATTGTTAATAACATAATATTGAAATTCAGTAAAAATATTGGAATATAATCATAATTATTTTGCTATCATTAAAAATTAAGTAAATAATTAAAAAAAGTAAAATTAATTAATTAATTAAATTTTACTTCGTTTTTTTTTTAATTTGTCCGCAAGAATCTGCTTTTCCCTTAGGCCAATAATTTTTATGTTTTTACAAATGTCCACAAGGGATCAAAAATAAACTATAAATATTCATTTCAGTCATCAACTTTTCAGGCCCACGTCTCAATCCCAATATTTACAAATGCCTCAAACATATTTATACCTTGTTTTGACGGTGGTCTGCCAAATGGGCGGCTCTGTACTTACCATCACGTGAGTGGATAATGGACAGAAGGGAAGGTAAGAATAACGCTTTGAGATAGGTACTAGGTACGGTCAGTATCAAGTGTAACTTAACTATTCAGTAACACATCCAAGTAACTAGACGGATAGGACGGTAGTTATAATTATTGCTAAAAGTGGCCGTTTTTAGCAATAATTACCATATTTTTTACTTGTCGCGTGTTAGAAATATTGTATTGCATCTTGAAAAATCGAATTAGTTGGATCTAAATCTGTAATGTTTTATTTTCTTCAAAAATATCATGTTTTCGCCACAATCAATGTAAATAGGTTGGCGGCGCTAGTTTCATTCGTATAGCCCCTTAAGAGGACATCCTTGCTACGCTTTGTTCAGACCTTCCCTTCTGTCTAAACCTGACGTGATCGAAACGGTGACGGAGTCACTCTGCCACGTGCGTAAGAGTTTGTAAACTTGCGCCTTCGTAAAGTTGTTAGTGAATAACGAATTTGGAGACTTCGGAATTTCGAAACTGAGCTTTCAAGGTGGTCTTATGGTGTTTTTCTTCAGTTCGAACAAATGGGTTTGAAAACAAATGTATTTAAGACGTACGTTTCAATTTTCTAGAACAAATTGGTAATTATAACATTTGACTAATACAAGTCAATGTAGGTAAATCAGGTTTAAGAAATCTTTATTTTCTCAGATAAATTAATACAAATTCACTTCAAGAGAAAACATAACATTATTATAGTAAATGTTTTCTTAAAATATACTAACTAACCCAATCTTGCAGGACTTCTTTCACAACTAGGCTAATAGTAGACATACTTTTGATTGATCTGAATAATTCCCGATTTTGAAATATGTGTGCCTATTTTGTAAGGGACGGGATTCTTTTTATATTATAGGTGGCAGACAAGCAGACAGATAACAGTAATAGACACCTGCAACACCAGTAGAGTCACAAATGCATCGCCAACCTGCCCTCACTCGACAAAATACAGCGCAGTCTTTGCTTCACACCGGTTTTAATATAACGCCGTGGGATCACCAGCCGATTCATGCTGAAGCGTGGCCCTCTACCCTATTTACTCTGTATCTTAACACAGTATTGTCTCTTAGCTCACATTAGATGAGATCGTCCAGCCAAAGAGGAAACTTCCTCGCCGCTGTCAGCAATAAAACTCCAAGATAAATATTAGACTGAATAGGGTTGTCACAGCAAAAGTTCATTTTGTGTTCCGAATCCATACAATATTATAAATGCGAAAGTAACTCTGTCTGTCTGTCTGTCTGTAACTCTTTCACGCCAAAACTACTCAACGGATTTAAATGAAATTTGGTATACAGATAATCTAGACCCTGAGAAAGAACATAGGCTACTTTTTATCGCGAAAAGGGGGTTGTAAGGGGTTGAAAGGGGGGTAAAAAGTTACTTTTTCACGCGGACGAAGTCGCGGGCGGCCGCTAGTGAGTCTATAAAGTACTAATATTATAAACTAGCGGCCGCCCGCGACTTCGTCCGCGTGGAAAAATAACTTTTACCCCCTTTTAACCCCTTTTCGCAATAAAAAGTAGGCCTATGTTCTTTCTCAGGGTCTAGATCATCTGTGTACCAAATTTCATTTAAATCCGTTGAGTAGTTTTGGCGTGAAAGAGTAACAGACAGAACAGACAGACAGACAGACAGACAGACAGACAGACAGACAGAGTTACTTTCGCATTTATAATATAGTTAGGATGGAAGTATGCCGGTCTGTATGTCTTTTTTTCACGGCAAAACGGAGCGACAAAAGATGTGATTTTTAAGTGGAGATAGTTGAAGGGATGGAGAGTAACATAGGCTACTGCCCCCTATCTAACCCCCCATTTTACCATAGAAATAGAAATAGAAATATTCATTATTCAATTAAAGTCCCAAATATTATGTAAGCTACCGCGCTGATTCGGAAAGTTGATTTCTACAGAGAAGAATCAGCAAGATAAAATGATGAATTTCATATTATTCCCCTAAAATAGGTATCAAATGAAAGGGCTAGAGCAGTAAAATGCAATCATTACTAGCTTTTGCCCGCGGCTTCGCTCGCCCCCCACTTCCCTAAAATTGGGGGTTGGAAAGGGGCAAAAAGTAGCCTATGTTTCTCTCCATCCGTCCAACTATCTCCACTTAAAAATCACGTCAATTCGTTGCTCCGTTTTGCCGTAAAAGAAAGACACACATACAGACTGACAAACAGCTAGCTATACACTTTTCTATTTATAATATTAAGTTTGGATGACGTCTTACGAGGTTTTATAAATTTGAAACTTTTAGTCAGTTATCAAATACCGCGTCGTTCTCACGCTTGCCAACCCTACCGCATCTGGAAGGTTTGCACCGGCGGCGACTGCCTGCAATCTTATCGCGCCAAAGTTTCCACCAGGCAACTTATGAAACTTCCCCCGCCGTGTGAGCGGCCTTATAATTAACGAGTTCTGCAAGTTATTTTAATCTTAGTTATTTATCAATTATATTTAAGTTTGTTTAATTTAAATATCTTAGCTGTATGGTCTAGTTTCTGAGAGAAGGCGGGTTATTCTTTCATCAGAAGATATGATGGGTGCAGGTTTTTTTATAAGTAAATCAATAGGTTAATTCGTTAAAATGAAATCCTTGATGATTTTTCGACTCCACATTCAAAATGACCACGTCACGTGATCAATTTTGAATGAAAATTTGTAGGTATTTTATTGCAAATTTCCAAAAGTAAAAGAATACATTTTGTTTAAATAGCTTGGTAGAAAACGTGGTTAAAATAATACACCATGAATAAAATAAATGTCAAACATATCTCTTAAAACTAGATACTTTTACGTCATATGTTGTGGTGTACGAACGCCAAGCAAAAGAAACCCTCTAATAAATCCTCCCTTATCCTTTAACAATATCCTCATATCAAAGACACATGGCTCTCCACGAACGCCGAGACAAAGATAATCCTTTCGGCCGCATCGTACAACATTTGCACGGCGTCATATTAAATTCTCGACGTCTAAGTATGCGCGGGCCGCCGTTACAAGCATATCACAAAGGGAAGACGTACGTTATGGCTTTAAACACGTGGGGGGGAGGGGGGAATTAGGTTGTGTAGTAGTTGTAGCTTTCATCCGCGCTTCGTATCTGTTTAAGAATGTCTTGTTGCATATTGTGAAATGTGCATTTTCTGGGATATATTGTTCTGTTTGTGTGAAATGTTTGTTTCCCTCTTATTACAAGACGTGGTTTGAAATAGGTACTTTAATAGTTTTGAACGTGGGAGAGCCACGCTTCGGCATGAATGGGC
Organism: Cnaphalocrocis medinalis; assembly: GCA_014851415.1. Taxonomy (NCBI): domain Eukaryota; kingdom Metazoa; phylum Arthropoda; class Insecta; order Lepidoptera; family Crambidae; genus Cnaphalocrocis; species Cnaphalocrocis medinalis. The sequence continues at coordinate 7,137,332 of CM026296.1, read as the reverse complement.
CGGCTCGACTCGGCCTCCGTTACCCTCACTCCTCGGCGAAAAACAACGCAGGCGCTGCTTCACGCCGGTCTTCTGTGAGGCTCTCCGGTCTCCGGTCGAGCCGGCCCATTCATGCCAAAGCGTGGCTCTCCCACGGTTAAACTCGCTAACATTCCCGCGAAAATCTAAAAAACTATCCAGTTGTATCAAAACCAACATTTCGTAGTGTATGTCCGTCAATTTAGTCAGCAATAAAATACCCATGACCGTTAGGGTACAAGCACAAAATAATTACACACAGAAAGTAGGCTGCCCACTAAGAGCTAAAAACGTGCCATGTACTCACGCATGCGCACTAACGGGGAAATACACCTTTTCGACCACATTAATCCTAGCCTATGACATAAGATTGTCGAACTGTCGAGGTCTGTGGTAGAGGCCGCGCGCTTATGTACTCATGTCGGGCAACAACCCTAGCATATGTCAACGAACTGTTCTAATTTCAAAATCAGGCTGAGTCTACCTTCTGTGTGTAATTATTTTGTGGTACAAGTTCTTATCTGTTACAACTGGCTGTAAGAGGCCAATTAAGATGTTTACCTAAAACGGCCAGTTAAACAATGCATCCCTAATTAATGCACAAAGCAAAAGCTAGCAGCATAAACTAACTTAAAATGAATTCAAAATTCAATTCAAAACCACACTAACATAGCGAATGCATTTCCCAACCAATTATAACAGCTTAGTGTTGCAGCGATATATCGATAAACCGATAACATTTAATTTATGACGTAACTAGTGGCCCGCCCTCACTTCGCTTCGGGACCGTTATTCAGAAATGAACTAATAGATGGCGCTGTGCTAAATTACATCGCTCAAGCGTTTCGTTTGGCCCGTATTTCAGGACAATACGGGCTCATAATAATTATAATACGAGTAATATGTTTACTTAGTCTACTGACTCAGATCCGAACATATATTACCCCCGAAAACAAGAGATCGTTACTTCGTTCGATTCTGCATTACTTCTTGTCAGTTCGAATTCATTCGTTTTTTTGGTTAAACGAACAGACAGATTTAAACCATAAACATATTCGATAAATAAATGCGTCCCGAAAAATAAGGATAATTGTATTTGCCAAAACATGTGAGAAAAATCAGTCATATTAATGAATATCTTAATTAATTATTTGAGGGAATACCAGTAATGTATGTTTTGCTAATAATGTCTTGTAAAAATAGTTACATATTTAATAGAAGGCCATATCATGATTATTTTGCCTACGTTGTCCCACAGCTGGGCAAAGGCCTCCCCGCAAATGCCGCCATTGAACTCTGTTTGCAGCGGTGGTTTGCCAATTGTTGGAGAAGTGGTCCAAGTCATCACGCCATCTCTTTTTGGGCCTGCCTCTAGGACGACGTCCTGCTGGCTGCCGATGTGTAATGATTTTGGTCCACCTCTCCGGGTGTATCCTACAAACGTTTTCATTATCATGAAATGAATATCGATATTTTAAATTAGCATCCCTACGAATATCCCAACAAATTACACCAGTTTCCAGTTACAAACAACAGGTGTTGCATATTAGAACACTCCATAATACTACTATACCCTTAGAGCAGACAGCCACTGGAGATGCCCTAACGTCCGCGCTTCTAACAATTTTTTTCACCATTTTTTGCGGGGGACGAGGTAAACACGTACAGCACACCACCAAAAATTTTAATACTCAACAGTCACAAATTTTACTGTCACGATAAACGCACACTACAGAAAAATTTAACACATCAAAAAATACACGCTCACAAATAAAGATTTCACGTAACTATGCAGCATACATACGAAAAAGACAGTGATGGGACACAAAGAATGAGTCAAATCAGTTTGGTGAATGAACTTATATTGTAAGTGTAAAATTCTGCACATTGAAGATAAATAAATATTTATTTAGTCAGTTTGTAAAATAAAACCGGCCAAGAGCGTGTCGGACACGCACATGAAGGTGTTCCGTATCCAAAAGATGGGCCTTAAACCTTATTTTCATAGTTAAGTTAGGTAGTTATTTCCATACATTACCATTTAGTTAGGGCAACTGCACGTCATAAGTTGGTTAAGTTGTATTAAAAATACTATGTATGATACAGAGTCCGCTAAAGTTTTCGTTAAAAGTACAGTCAGCCACACATCAGGTTACCACAATCTGTCAAATTTCCTCAACTGATATTCAACTTAATGTGTATGACAGTATTTACTGTGATGTGTGGCTGTGTGGCTGTGGTACGTAGGTACTTACTTGGAGGTATAGAGCATATTTTTTTCAGAATTATTTTAATAGTATTTCAAAAGTTGGGGGGGGGGAGAGGAAGCTCTAATTTAACTTTGTATTAATATATCTCGAAACTGGGGGGTTTGATCCACATTATGTCAAGGCAATTTTTGTTGTATTTAAAGATACCTTTTTAACGATACCGACCAGACGATGGGATAAGTCGAATTTATTTTTCGAATTAACTTTTCGCTGTATGGAAAGGGGGTGAAAATGAATGAATGAATGAATATTTTTTATTTTCAGATTAAAGCATCCATATACATAGAATACAATTAAATAAAATTAAATAATTATTTTTCAATAATGTTAAAAACCAATTTTTGGATTATCAGTATACATCTCTTTACCAATTTTCAGTGGCAATCGGTGCAGAAACGGCGGAGAACGAGCCAGGACAGACAGACAGACAGACGGACAGACATTACGAGTAGACTACGGAACCCTAAAAAATGGTGAGTTGTGCATACTAAAACGTAAAAAATTACAAATGTGCGCTAGTTTGGGGTTAAACATTTGGACAAACAAAGGGAGAGTAAATGAAACAATATATTTTTTAATTAGAATGATTATTAAAATATTACAAAAATTCCTTATTACGCATTTATATTGATTTTCAAAATGAATAAGTTATTGTACACGTGTCGAATATATTTCTGGGGGTCTAATTTTTTTGAAATATTGGGATAAACGAACATTCGTATACTTTTCTATATTAAAATTAGCGAGCTCCAATTATGGTTTACTATCTACTCCGTTATCATGCATGATACTCCCGGACCACATATTTTATTCCTTTTACCTCGAAATATTTTATAGCCACCAATTCTTTTTATTTTTAGAGTAAATTCCAACATCGTATGACCAGAAGAAAGGACAGTAATTTCTCTAATTCACTTTACAATGTTTTAATATTATAATATACGTCTATACTATTTTATTCAAATATAATGAAAAGAACGGATTTTGAAACTAACTGCAGTGAGTGAATGATTCATTCAAATGTCGAGTTGATTTTAATTGGTCCCATCACTAGGACCGATACCACGATATCATTATTAAATTTTTCTGTCGTTTACGTATCGTAACGGTTTTTTTATTAAAATAGATTTTCTAGTTTAATACACATTTAATAATTAATAAAAGTCATTACTTATGATAGGAAACGCGATCTTGTTGCGAATTTTAGCTGTCAGATCGCCTTTTACATGAAAATACTGCACAATTCACCATTTTTAAGAGAAACGTCACGCGACACGGAGCGATGCAAAATGGCGATGTAGCGACATCCAAGTAGTTTTGTATAACTTAGTTGACCAGTTCCGAAAGTTGACCAATGTACTTTGCCGGAGGGGAAACGCCCGGTATGGCATCTCCAGTGGCTATATACTCAAAGACTATACCAAACTAGACTAAATTCAGTGAGCAAATAAAGTTCTTCACTTGGCCTATTACTTATGTGAGCATAAGTTAAGGCTACGCTTCCAAAACTTTGTACAAATAGACCCATTAGTTTACTCATTCGTATTGCATTTATCGTTCGGTGTAAGCGCCAAAATTGAAATTTAGTACAAACGTGGTGATAGAATCGGCTCCCAGAGAATCGGGACTTTTTGAGCGCAGCCATTTCCTGTCTTCTTTTTTTTTGTTGACCCAAGGGAACTGCCGGGGGGTGGACGGGTTATGTTGGACTCCCCCCGGTTGAACGCGGGGGTTTACCGACTAAAACCCCTGGGACTCTCCCTCATTATCCATCTTGGAAGATGTCATGGGTCCGCGAAAAGAAGCCTAGCACCGCGACATCCTCCGGATGGGTCCACCCTGTCTCCCGTATCCGCAACCCTCGCAAACACACACACTCTCTCGCGTCAACCATCCTATCAGCTGTGACTAATCAGTGTTGTGCATCGATTCCTGGATCCCAAAACCAGCACCCTTTTCCCAGCGTACACAAGGGAAAGTATCCTCACTTATTTTGGGGTGCTTCTTTTGGGAAGTAAATGAAAAAACCTCTGACACCCTAAAGTTTGAGAAACACCGAATTAGACCAATAGTTGCAGTCAGGTGTACAAATAAGTACTATGCCCATCGGATTATGAACCTAGAGGCTACAACATCAGAGTTCAAGATCAAAATATCACTTTGAACTGTACATACACGGTATGGTGTAAAATATTCAATGCCTAGTTCTCGGCCTTGGAACATAGAACTTGAAACTAAAACTTTAAGTAGCTACTATTGGTTATGCTTCAAAGTGTATTGAAAACTAGCTGTTAACCTAGACTTCGTCCGCGTGGAATAGTATCTTTGGGTAGCATTTTTAATTATTTAATCATTTTAACTTAATGGTAAGGCAATAAGTATTTGTGGTAACTTATTAAACATTTTTATGCTCAATCCCACAAATGAATTGCCAATTTTAAGAAGTCTTAGATTTGGGACCGCAAGCCTATGTTTATTTCGTGTGTTAAAGCTATGAAAATCAGATTTTCGCGAGTAAAGATGCAAGTTTTTACGTACAAACATAATACAATCAAAAATGTATTGAAATGCTACCGTTAAAATATTTATTTCCTTGAATAATTCTCTAATCTGAAGTGATAACTAAATAAGCAGTCCAGGCTTACTAACTCCACCCAAACTAGATTATTACGAAAATCTTACCTTAACGTTCGGACTTATAGCTGGCTTTGTAAACACACGCCAGAATAGGTTATAGGAACCCCAACGCGACTTCTGTGGTCTGTCTATATTTATTTAGGACTTGGTTAGATAAAAAAGGTTCTAAGGATTAACTTCCAGTGATGACAAATGCTAAAAATCTCCCTAATTTCAGTATTTCGTTGTTTCACTGAGGACAATCAAGATGACCTCATTCCGCTTGATAGTAAGCGGCCGTGAGATCCAAGTATGAGGTTCCCAATAACGTCGAAAGTTGTCGGTTCGCAGCTATAGGTGGCAGACGAACGGACGGATCACCTGATGGTAAGCGATTACCGTAGACATCTGCAACACCAGCAGAGTCACAAGTGCGCTTCCTACCTTTAACCCCATTCCTGTACCCTCACTCACTCGACGAAACACAGCGCAAGCGCTACTTCACGCGGTCTATTGTGAGGCCGATGTATCACTACGGTCGAGCTGGCCAATACATGCCGAAGCGTAGCTCCTCCAAAGTCAATACGGTTTCGTAAACTGCCGGGAATGGTGCAATGAACACGCTCTAAGAAATCAATACTACATATTTATAGAGGTATCTCATAATCCACGTCAGAGGCTATAGGTAAACCGAAAACACGAAAAACTTGCGCGATGTAATTAACTCCCAACGCCATCTATTCGTAGACGGTGGAACTACTTTCCCGAAGTGAGGGCAGCCACTAGTCATAGATAAAGCCGAACCTTAGTTTATAGCTTTTATAGCTTCATCAATTTCATAGCCCAGAGTGGGCAGCGGGTGTTAGCCTAAGTCTTACTTTCTCCTAAGTATTGGTGAGATCTGTATTTTCTTGTTTGTTCTACTTTATCGCAGCTGCCCTGATTTAGCCCTTAGATATTTATTCTAGGTTGGAATAGTCTAAATATTTTTCAAGTAAATAATAATAAATATAAGTCAGACGACATCACAAAACCTGAGGGGCTATAACTCACTCAGGAAAGACTGTTGGCTCTATAGCCAACAGTCGATAAAGAAATAAGCGCAACAACCTTAAGCTATCGAAAGTATCAATAGTATTGACAATATAGATTTTTCTTTTTCTATCTTAAGGTTGTTGCGCTTATTTCTTTATCGATAACATACTTACTATTACTAATTATTAGTTGAAGGGAATCTTTCGTGTCTCTGTGTTATTACTTAGTCTTATAATTTTTTTTTTAATTAAGTCAACCCCTTGTAATTTGGACCGCACTTGAATTGGCAGTCGATCCTACCGATGAGCTGGCCATAATATGTACTTAAATGCTGTATGGTTTAACCTATTTTATTGCACACAAGTGTCTGATAAAACCTTATTTCATTTGTCAATTCTATCTGTGGAAATTTGTAATTAGCATAAGTTCGAATATTGTTTTTCACATTAGAAAATTGGTCTGTAAATTTCCCTAATAAAATAAAATAAAATAAAATAACACTTATTGATCGTAAGTATTATAAATACGGTGATAGTTTTAGAAATAAACTATTAATAGTAATATTGATAGTTCAGCAAAACAAGTAACCTAAGTCTACTTTCCTGGAGTGGTCCAAACTTCTTAATTGACCAATTTTGGTGTTGACGGATAATTTACATACCTGAAACAAAATAAGATTAAATTTTAATTGAATCATGATAAAATATAATAACAAAACACACTTTTTAATATAAAGTAAAAAACTAAAACCCAACTACGACAAAAAACGACGCTGAAAAAGTATAAAACAAGCCTTCGTTGTCAATTTACAATAATGTCATACAATACTATTCTGAGATATGCAATATTCACTATGTAGAGATAAATTTTCATGTTTAGAAAGCCGTACTCACGTTCATAGACCTACCTACCTACCGTAGCACTTTGACGTTTTTTCAGCGTTTAAAGAGTTAACTATCAGTATATATCCCATGACAGCGCAAAGGCCTCCATCATAGAAATCAAGTCATCGCTACTGTGATGGGACTAGGCAACAGTTTTAGGAAAACCTATCAGTGTGTGTAGCGGCCATCTTTAACAGGCAACACTCAAACTATTTTAGGTGAGCTTCAATTATCCACATTTGAAGGTCCCTTCGCCCTTTAACCACACCACTCGAACCCATTAGGGCCTGATAATGGAATTACTTGTATTAACCACTGCGCGCAAAGGGTCGGGACATCTTGGTACAAGAAAAACAAAAGAAAATGGCCGCCTAAGACAATATGGCCGCGCGATAAGTAGAGACGGGGATATTTTGTCGAGGTTTTTAAAATATTTTCTTTTGGAAACTCGACTGGACGAAAACAGCTGTGAGGAAAATGACACAATTTTATTTTATTTGATGACTAAGCCTATTATACATACATAATAATATGTGACACATACGTGAGTAAGCATATCTATTCAAGACATTTTTTTCATACAAACATTCTCACCGCAGAGTTCTACCAATTTTATAGTATTACAGATACTTTAGGAATATTAATGTAAGTAAATTGATATCAGACGTGTTCGATTTTCAGTGATTTATTTCAGCACCCTACAGAAATGTGCCAATATTTTCAAAAGAAAGGATTTTTAACCCCCGACGCAAAAACGACGACGTAACGTTTCTAACTGTTTCTCTGTGTGTCTTGTCTATGGCATTTAGCTCGCGTATTATCCACCAAAAACGGATGTACCGATTTGATTTTTTAAGTTATAAAAGTCCGGAATGTTCTTAAGTTCTTAGCCAGGTTAGAATTAAATGGGGTTTAATTAATTTTTAATTTCCTTAGTTTCATCGATACTCCTGGAGTCGCGTCTCTAGTGACGACCAGTATTGGACTTTTTATGTGTCATTGTTTTGAATGGAAAGGCTTTCTGAGATGTCAAATTGCGGGTAATGTTCTAAGTAGCTTTTGTCTTGGGACTTTCTCGTTATAAGTCCAGGCTATCGGGAAAATTATTCATAGGGACTTTTGATGTGGGCATAAAAAGGTTAAGAGAAGGAAATATTGTTTTATGTAAAATCTAAGCTTTCGACTTATTCTTGCAATTTTGGGATTTTTTTTTATGTAATAGGTGGCAGACGAGCTAACGGATGACTTGATGGGAAGCGATATTGTCATCTTCCATAACCACACCAGTAGAGTCACAGGTTCTGTATTCCATTTTTCCCCCTTTCCCCAGAAAAGAGCTTAACCCTCAATCAGTCGGCGGCTTCAAGTCGCTTTCTCTATGAGGCCGTGGTATCAATGGAGCTGACCCATTCATGCCGAAGCGTGACTCTTCCAAAAATACCTTCAAGAACTTATGTGAACACATTAAAGAGGCCTTTTAACCATCTGGCCGGATGGCGCATTTGGTAGTAGTGACCCTGCCTCATAAGCCAAAAAGATCGTGGGTTCTATCCCCACCCAAGACAAACACACGTCTGATGAACACTTGTGTTTTTTCAGTGTCTGGGTGTAATATTATATGTATTTATAATATTTGTCAATCCTCTGATTTCTGACATCTGTATCACAAGAGCTTAAATTACTTAGTACGGAGTCAGGTCAATGTATGAGATGTGTAAATTTATTTACTACTATCTCAAAGGTCAAGCCATAGACAAAATCTCTATCTACGCCTTCCATTCCCTCCCCCAGTTTCCTGTTACCAAACCTGCTAGAATCCTCCCCCCCCCTCCCCCCACTGAAGATTCAATAATATAGCTGTAAATAAATACCTGACGCCGTGACTTGAATTCATATCACCTTTTCAGTACAACAACAAAAGTATCACAAAAACGACTCTATCCTCTCCAACATAAGGGCTTGTTGTAAGTCACAAAATTATACGATTTTGAACTTTATTACCAAACACATAAGATGCAATAGCTTCTCGATGTGAATGCTGCAATAATTTACGGGGTGTTTCGAAATGCTCACTGTTTATACAGGCCGTTATCGTTCCGATGAGTTCTTTGTGTGACTATCTTTAAAAAGTAATACACGGGTGAATAATTTCGAAGGAAAAAGTCGAATGATAATGTCTCCTTTGTTCCCAAAAACATAAAAATAATAAATAAATCCTCCAACCGATATTCGGCTACGGCCAATCATAACGATCATTTACACCATCAGCAACCCACGCTCGTCCACTGCTGGACATAGGTCTCCCCCTAATGCACGCCACCGCTCCCGATTTTCGGCCACTCTCATCCAGCCCACACCAGCCAGCCTTCGAATGTCATCATCCCATCTTGTCGCAGGGCGTCCAACACTACGCTTACCGAGTCGCGGTCTCCACTCAAGGACTTTATGGCTCCAACGGTTGTCAGTTCTGCGGCTAATGTGACCAGCCCACTGCCACTTCAGTTTGCTAATTCGGTGGGCTATGTCGGTGACACTGGTTCTCTGTCGGATTACATCATTTCTGATGCGGTCCTTCAAAGATACTCCGAGCATAGCCCATTCCATAGCTCTTTGATAATTTACATACGCAGGATATATCTTAGAGCTCAAGTGTGTATGCAAACACAGGTGCACTCTTTATGCTCTTTTCGAATTCTTCGAACATAGCTTGGGTTTGTGATCATCAATCCGCATTAGGCAAGCGTGTTGATTAAGCCTACTCCCATCATAGTAGCGATGACTTGATTTCTATTATGGAGGCCTTTGCCCTACAGTGAGATAGTATCTAGGGTGATACTTACTTCCTATTGAATGAAACACAGTATTTTATACTTCAAAAGTAATTAATGAATTGTTCAGTGCGATTGCCAAGTCAATATATAGCCAAAAATCCAAAAAGTGAATCATTTTCATACATCGAAACATTTTAAAACGTCTACAGTTTATCGTAAGTCATAATGTAAGTGTACCTAAGCTATTTCCTTATATCTAGACTATCATAAATCCCAGAGGACACTAAAATGGGAAAATTTACCGATGATTTTATCTCCGGAGACATTATAAGGGTCTGGCGTTAAGATATTTGATGGTAATTGTTATTTTAACGGCCAATTCATGACGATTATCTTCGCAGTTTTGAGTGTAGATAAAAATGTAGCAGGATTATTATATACAGTTAAGATAATTATTACACGGATCTAGAACCTTGAAACTTCAGTAGCACAATTTAGAAATTATATATACTTTCAATACAAGTAGATACTGAAAAGGGTAGTGGGTCGTATTTAGTGGCGCTTGGGGTCCAGTTATCGATTCCTGGGGGTCTACTCCGCCAAACGATATCGATTTATTCGTAACGATACGACAGTTCTCACAAAAACCCTACTCTAACACAGCTTAAAATACGAATAATTGAATTTGACAGCTTCACAAACGTCAAATCGACGAACATTCCTATGACGTCTCTGATGGTATCGTTTGGCGTAGTAGACCCCATGGGGGTCTACTCCGCCAAACGACAACGAACTATTCGTAACGATACGACATTGGTTCGAATTATTCGCATGTACCCTACTATAAGAAATGTTCGTAATCAGTGTCGATTATCGTAAGTATAGACAATTTACTTTTGTTTTGTTCGGATGTTCGTGAACGAATGATTGTGAAATTAAAAAAAAGTTTGGCTGTTTGGTTTATTATTCTTCAGTGTGGACCATAAATGGCTAAAAAAAATGACACAAAAGAGCTATGACAGCTTCCACCACAGAGTACATTGTATTATATGCTTCCACCAAAGAGAATATAATCACTCCGTTTTGCTTCCACATTTTATTCAAAAATATAATGAATGAAATATACGTTGATTAAAAGAATGCTCTTTTAATGTAATGTAATGCTGATTAATAAGAAAATAAAATCGTAATTCAAGGAGGCTAGGTTTTTGAGTAATTTTACATAGAAGTTTAACAGGTTATGCCTTTATTAACCATATTATTTTGCGCAACAACAACAAAAACTCATTCCAAATGCAGGCAGCGCTTGGATTTCATAACCCATAGCCCTTTATTGTGTGGATAAGGTAGAGAAAACATTGAAAACAACAAGATATAATTTAACAAAAGGTGCTTTTATTATCATTCTTCATCATCCTCAATAACTAAGACATTGTCTAAGAAAGCAAGGCAACTGCAGCACTATTCATCAATTCCCATCCCAAAATCAATATCACAGTCCGAGTCGTATTATAAGTGGCGAAAGCAAGAGTCCTTAGGCAGTTCGGGTGAAAAATTATAAAGAAAACAGGGGTAAAGCAGCGAAAACACACAGAACACACTCGAGGGTTCGCGCCAAAAATACTTTGATTTATGTAAATCAAAATCCAATCGTCATCACAACCGAAATCTATTGAACAGAGCTGGGGTCAATGGTAAAGGAAGATACTAGTCCGGAGAACAGTAATATGGGTCTTTAAATGCAAAATCACAACAAAACGATAATCTTTACGACACCATCAGAGATGTCGTAGGAATGTTCGTCGATTGACGTTTGTGAAGCTGTCAAATTCAATTATTCGTATCGTTTTATGGTGTATTAGAGTAGGGTTTTTGTAAGAACTGTCAAAGCAATATCGTTCGTAGATTCGTATCAACGACAGTCGATACGATGGCACTTAGAGTAGGCTCCGACACGATTATTGGCACGATATATCGTTTATCGTTCGGCGGAGTAGACCCCCAGGATCGGACCAAAAATGTGTTTTTCTAATCTGAGAAATTCGCAGTGTCAGCTCAGAGACAGGCTATACAGAATGTATGCGGGTAGTTCAACGAACTCTTCGATATCAAAGTCAGCTATCGCCAATCTTCTATGTCAATTCTTTTTTTCACAAGTAATTTAGATTTAAAATGTTTATTAGAGAAGCCCGAAACTATAAGATCAACTTATTCTATGGTGGCTTAGTGAATAAGAAAGCACCTTTAATACGGGGAGTTGTGGTTCGAATCCGAGCATAAACCATGCCTTCATCGTCATCATCATTTCACCCTGTCTCATACCTCGATGGAGTGGTATAGTCTTAGACTTCTGGTCCTGAAGGCGGACTGACATGGAGGCGTTTGCGTACAAGGACTGCAACACTTGTATGTACCGGTCTATTCGACACCTTTGGAGAGACTGTAGTACAGTCAACTCCAAAAATATGTAAACAGTTATAGGACCTTGTCACAATACATATGTATAAGAACGACTTCTACTTTTTATAGACACATGTATTGTGACAAAGTCCTAAAGTGTATACATATTTTTGGAGTTGACTGTACGGCCCAGTAGGCCTAACATGAGCACCGCGACAAAATTTTGTCGACTCTCGTTCGCGAGAGCGCATCCTTCTATCCCGCTCATCGCTCAGTCAGATGAGCGAGACGCAACTTGCGCCGACAAAATCGACGGTCCCTACGTATAACGCCGTATCTTCAAAACCTAAATTTTACAGGAGAGCGTTTTAAAGTTTTAAACATGTGTTGCTCATGTTCTATTATACCTACAGTTATGAAATTTGGCACACTAGGTAAATAGGTGCTATAATGCGTAAAAAAACTAATAATAAGTTTCTACGATAATTATTTATATACTATTTGTTACTTACTAACTTTTACGCCGGAATTACTCAGACTACAAACAACGTAAGTGGTACAACCTATTGCTTACGGGGGACTTAAGTCATCAATCCTAACATTAACTGCCCGAAAGGTCATTTTACGCCGAATATAATATTCACATACGGGGTTTTAGGGTTTTCTATTTTTTGTTTCGATGCAATATATATATCAAAAAAGGCATATGAAATTTGGGAACAGCTGGATCTTAAATATTTTTTAGCTAAATTTAACAGAACAGGGACTGATAATGAATTTTGGTGAACTTCGTATCTACTCGTATCACTGAAAAATAAACAAAACTTAATAGTAACTAGTAATAAAACGCAATGGATGGTAACTAGCTATTTTTGTTATTAGTCTAATCTGTCCTAGCTGGGCAAAGGCCTCTCCCAAACCCCTTGGTCTCTGTCAGTAGCCAGCGTTTGGCAATCCAGTTTGTGGTGGTCTCATCACGCCATCTTTTTCTGGGATTGCCTCTCAACCAACGCCCATCTGTTGGCTTGTATAGTGTAACTATTTTAGTCCTACTCTCTGGGTGCATCCTACACACGTGACCTGCCCAGTTCCACTTCAATTTGGCGGATTATTCGCCCACATAATATCTGTAATCTACGATGCGAAGCAAATTAGCCATAAAATAAATGCTCAGTACAAGAGCTACTTCGAATAGGACGCTGCGGCAACACTTAGTCGACTGCTACCCAATCTTGCTGGTCCAGAGGCCTCATGCCAGAGGCTATATGCTGGTATGGTACGATCGATAGCCATGTATGGAGACCCCGTATTTTCCCGGTTCCCTGATTAGCCGAAGTATCGCCATACTGCATTCATTACAGCTGTGATGGCTATCAGGGCTATACGTGGCTATCGCTCGATCTCGTTTGAGGCGGCATGCATGTTGGTCTGTACTCTACCCTAGGAGCTTGATGCTAGAACCCTCTGTGCCAGGGTTATCTTTCCGGCTCACACAGATACTCTCGGGGCATGGATGCTTCGGGAGATATCTGTGCCGGATAGGAAAGGAACCAAATGCTACCTGCCTGTCATCATGACTAGGCAGAGTATACACTCGCGGTATATGCTGCTTGGTTGGTGGAACGTAGAGATCTCTGCGTCACTATTGGAGTCGACTTATCCCTGCCGACTGTAGTGCGCACTATGGTCGGGTGCAGGGCAGCCTGAGAGTCGATTTCTTCTTCTTGCGAGAGTGTCATGCTCCAGAATGAGGAAGCCCAGCGCGAACGTGAGCGTTTAAATCCCAGTTTAGGAGGAGGCATCATAGGGGAGGTTCTTTCGTTCTGCCTGTGGCTAGGGGCGTTTAGAATACTGCCAAGGTATTCCCGGTCTGTCGTAAGAGGCGACTAATCGGGGTTTTGAAGTACGTAAACATATCCACTTCTGGGGAGTGGCTTGCTCAGTGCTTTTAGGCATACTATGCCATGGGCGAACACGACCATGGAAACGAGCCTCCACTAGGGAACTACGCTTTGCAGTCCAACGTTATATTTTTGCATATTGATCGACATAGCCGACAAAAGTGAGTGATATGTGGCATTTCTACAGAAGAAAGGTAGTAGCTGTTATGGTTCAGAGTAATATAGGATGCTCATACATGCTGCTGATATCGCGCTGGTAGACTAAGCGAAAGAGTGAAAGGAGTTCCTTAAAAACGGTAGTCTAAGGTTCAATGTGGCAAAGATGGAGTGTATGGCTAGCAGTTTTACGGATCCCATGCATGTTTGCATAAATTTGAGTGCAGAGACCGATATAAGAACCTGGTATTAGTACTCTAATCGTCCAGTGACATTATTTGCGACGTCAAGGCGCACATTGACTCCGCGTGGGCAAAATGGCGAGAGTTGGCAGGCGTCATTTATGACCCTAATATGCCGGTTGAACTGAAAGGACAGGTATACAAATCCATTACCTGGCCGGTTCTCTCTCATATGGCAGTAAGTCTTGGCTGTACTTGAGCGATATAAGTAGGAGTTCCCACCACCAGTAGAATTCCCACCAGTATCGTTCATCCGAACATGCTGCGATGGATATGTGGAGTTATGCGACAAGATCGTGTGAGGTAATATCGGATACACGGCATCCTTCATTTTTGTGACATAGCAGATAAATTGGAGCATGTCGTCCACGTTTTACGCAAACTGGATAGATTTAGGCAAATAATTTCTGGCCATGCCTCTATCGCCGGGTCTTGGTTGAAAGGAAGGATCAAAAAAGGTTTGACTTGACGTCGTAGTAAGGGAAAATGGGTGCAAAAGACTAGTCTGCGCAAAGTGGAGAAGATACAATAGGAAAGAGAACCCTGAACTTCAAAGCGCCAGCTTGGGACGCAACTGGGATTTGATACTAATATTTTGATGGCTCTTACATCATTGGCAAGAGTCGTCCAAGCGGATAAAATGTGATTACCGTAGTAATTGCTGAGGGATTACTGGGATATCTGTAACGACTTGTGGCTAAGATGTGCTGGTAGTTTGTAAAATGTGGCTGCGACGATGTGTGCAGTCATATCGTGTGCAGTCATGCGACGACCCGTTCAGCGCAATGGTTTGAGCGCCGGTTGACACGTAAGGGTCGCGGGTTCGATTCCCGCACTGACACAAATGTTTGTTGATGAAACAGATATTTGTGTTGGGTCTGGGTGTTTGTAGTTCCTTCGTTGTTTCTGGTTTCCATAGCACAAGGGAAAACCTTAGTTTGGGATCAGTACAATGTATGTGATGTTGTGTCAATTTATTTATTTATTTATTTATTATTATCCAGCGAGAGTCTTACGGTACACATCGTCTATCATTCATATCTATGCCGCCTACACTAACTGGTGGTGGCGACTAGATGAAGTCATATCCCAGAAGATTGCCGCAGCTGACAGTCACAAGTGCGCTGGCACTGAGGCATATGTGAAGAAATGGCAACGAGCAGATGCACAAGCCACGATGTTTACAGGTTTGCTAAATGCGTTGATAAGCTCTTTTTGTCTAGCTCTAGCAACAGCTCTCTGTTGCCAGAGCAAGGTGATACCAGCTGCAACCAGTTATGACAAGCTGAAATCATCTAAGGGGCAGAAGCTCAACTTCAAGTGCGCCAGACTCAAAGTAGCACAATTTTGTGCCGTAGTCGAGTGCCGCCGTGTAACAGACCCTGAACTCTGTGGCGCTGAAGAAGAGGTAGCAACTGGCGCTCATTTTTTGACAAGCTGCCGAATAAGCAACAAAAAAGGTGTAGCCAGCGGAACTCCATCGAACCAGGGACTTGTGTATTTGTTACTAAACAATGACCAGTTTTTTGAAAAAAAAAAGCAACAAATTAATCAAAATACAACCCTTAAAACATTAATCACGCTCAGTCATTATATTCGTTTACGACGTAAAATTACGTAAATGGTAATTACTAGCAATACTAAAATAATAACTTCCATCGTAAAACATCGCATCTGGTATATAGTAAGAACATTGACTTTAACTTCCCGGCGTAAAACTGCCCAAAAACCATATAAGCCAAATTGAATATTAAATTTCCCGCGTATAATAACTGAACTGCCACCTTCGCGTCGTTCCGTCTCGGGCGTAAAAGCGCTCAACTGGCACTAACGGGAAAGTATGATGGCAACATTCCGAAGTAGTAGACCGTTACTACCATTACAGTATTTGTACGTTGGTCGTAGTGCACTTACGTACTTTGTCGTGCATCGATTTAGAGTACTTTTAGGCACATTTTCGACCTACTGTTTGAACTAATCGAAAGTTATCGTTGATTTCGGGGTTTTGCAATAAAAACATGCAAATACCTTAGGTGCCACTTGCGGCCTTATACGTAGGGACCGTCGAAATACGAGTGTCGACAAATTATCTCGTGGTGAGCATGTTAGCCCGGCAGATCTCGACAGAATCGAAAACTTTTTCATAGTCCGTAAACGCTAATCACAATGGCAGATTATACTCTTCTTATAATTGCCTTACAAGATGTAAAATATAGAAACCACCCATTACACCAAACGCAACACAATACGAGCCATTACCCGACTGCGCAGAGATTACGTCAGATAATGCGTTTCACATGCGCTTGCACAATTAGGGCCACCGGTACACGTGGTACTAATTGAGTACTAAATACATTTGACATAACCGCATGGTACAAGTAGGGTTCCCAAATGTATTCTGAGAAATTTTGGGATTAACAATTCTAACTAATGTTACAAATGCGAAAGGAGCTATGTCTGTTACTCTTTCACACCAAAACTACTGAACGGATTTGAATGAAATTTGGTATGCAGATGGTCTAGACCCTGTGAAAGAACATAGCTAATTTTTATTTCGAAAAGGTGGAAGGGGATTACAAAATATTGAATAATTAAAAACTAAGTAGCTAAAGCACTTGTGTTATAGGTATAAGACAATAGAGGAAACACAAATATAATAATCTAAAATTATTACATCCAGATACTGAACATACACAAGTATTCATCAAACTAACAAAAATACAAAGGTAAATCACATGGAGTAATTGATATAATAAACTAAAAATCGCAATATTTAATGCGATGTTTACTGTCAAGTACATTCTATTGTGGCTTGAACTCCTCTCATTAAACAGACGTTCATAGGCGACAGTGATAAATCAGTTGATCTGTCTGCTCGTCTGCCACAAAAAGAAACCAATTATATATATATATATTTTTTTATGTGATAGGTAGCAGACGAGCAGGCGGATCACCTGATGGTAAGCGATTCCCGCCGCTCATGGACACTTGCAACACCAGTGGAGTTACAAGTGCGCTGCCAACCTTTTATCCCCTTCGCCCCGGGTGGGCCTCCGGTACCCTCACTCACTCGGCGAAACACAGCACAGGGGCTGCTTCACGCCGGTTTTCTGTGAGGCAGTGGTATCACTCCGGTCGAGCCGGCCCATTCATGCCGAAGCGTGGCTCTCCCACAGTAAGATATATTCAAAATCTCGGCCACCCTATACCCGTGTCTAGTTACCGCCAGGCTTGCCAAATGTTAGTTGTAATTGGGGACATGCCCGCATGTAATTGAATTCTCGTCGTGGCTCATCTCGCTAATGGATTGCTATGTATGTCCGCTATTTTAGTGCGCGTGGTGTCACCCTTGCTATGGCGACTTCAGTGCGACAGATATGATATTCTTATACGTAGTTTTGTTATGAAAGATCAACTATTGATGAATTTAGTTGTACCATTTTTTTCTTACAATTAAGGTAGTCTTCGGTAGATAAATAAATCGGCGAATCACAGATCACGGTCAAAGATTCGAAACAACTAAGGTCCTCTATATCTGAGATCGTCAGAGCAATTGGCCCTGTTCGCAAATCGTGGGGGATATTGCTTACCATCAGGTGATCCGCCTGCTCGTCTCCACCTATCACTTAAAAATAGCCCCAAAGAATTGCGTGGTGTGTCTAACAGGAATGTAAATATTTACCAATACACCCTGTATATTTAATTATAACTAATAATAGGTACCATTATTAATCCACTGATATCATTTATCTTTTCCGCTGCCAACTCCATACAATGTATGTAATATATGTTACACGATGTGTATTAGGGCTCTTAACATATATCTGTGCATCTCCACACTTTGTTGTACGTTAATAGAAACGATAACAACTCATCAAAATTAATGTACGGTATCAAGAGCGTGTCACAGGGAAATAAAGAGAGAATTATTAGATACGGGTAGGGTGGCCGTGATGACGAAAAGAATAGGGATAAGATAGGATTCTTTTGATGGGAGGCTTGAGATTTGGGATGGCTTTTTCTTCCTAATCTTCAAGACACGAGCCTATACCTTCCTAAAAAGCCGGCAACGCATCCGCACTCCTTCTGGTGTAGCTTATGTCCATGGGCGGCGGTGTTCACTAACCATCAGGTGACCCGCTCGCTCGTTTGCCTTCCTATACTATATAAAAAGGTTATCGCGTGTAAACAATCCGCTATCATTATGCGTAACTAAGGTTGAACTTCAACGTCTTTGACTGTTCAGTTACATTTTGACAACTTACATCAAAAATAAAATAAATTCACACAACATCTCATACATTGACCTGACCCCGTAGTAAGTAAATCAAGCACTTGTGTTACAGATATCAGACAACAGAGGATCACAAATACGTACTTAAATACTAAACAACCTATCACCGTGTAGATATAGTGAGATGTCAAATGTCACTAAACTATTAATGACGTTGAAGTTGGACATCAGTCTAATCTCGCGGATCTAGCAGATCTTAGAGAGAACCACGCTTGGGCATAAATGGGTCGACACGAGGCTTCACAGAAAACTAGCGTCATGCGCCGACTGTACAATGTGTCGCCGATTGAGAGGGGATTGACATAGTTTGCAAATAAATACTTGATACTGAAAGCCGCATCTGGAAGAAAAGGGACGAGCAGCGCTTTTGAGATTTCATTAATGTTTGAGGTGTCTTCAGGCGATTCTTCTGCTACCAACTATCTCAAAAAAAAAGGAACAAACTGAGACAGTCCTATCTTTTACCTAACGGGTGGGCACTCTACTCGCGAGTCCCACTCAACGCCCGGCCTAGTGGTAACATGTAATAAATAAGTCTTGTAATGGCGCGGGGAGATCTTTTCGTTTGCCCTGGACCCGTCTATTCGGGGAAAAATCAACGCAATGCAAGCACCTTGCATTTGGTATAGAAGTAGAAGAATAAAAAGAAAAAAATCTTTATTTAAGTTAAAACAATACAGAACACATAAGAATGTCAAAATTAAAACGGAGTATGATTATAACAAACACTACTCGGAGTCCGAGTAGAGCCGGACATAGTTAGGCATTTTGATTGCATGTCCGGCCAAAATGGACGATGTCCGGCTTTTCCGAAAATTTTGTTAGGCTTCTTAAATTTCGCTTCTGTTATTTTTTAGCGTTACTAATAATTTCTGTAACGAAAATCTCAATGCCCTCAGTTTTCAGAAAACATCTTTGATCGCATCGACGTTGGAGATTTCAAACATTCTTAAAATCTTTTTTCCCAGCAGGAATTTTCTTTGATACACATGTTGGGTGAAGAGTTTCTCGTCTTTACGACATCCGTCATTGTTTCCACTAAAGCTTGTTCGGAGCCAGAGGTTGTGCAAAGTGGCGTTAGAGTCCCTCCCCTGCCGTGTAGGATCCGCTTTCTCTCTCACACTGTGTGAATTTGATAATGTTTGTGTACGACAAAATACGATAATTATAGATTTATGACAAAAGCTACGATTTTACAGAGTATTTAGTCGAAAAAGCTAAGGGATTGCGTCGGCAATCGCTAACCATCAGGTGATCTATCTGCTCGTCTCCCACCTATCAAAAAAAGGAAGATTCTTAAGTTTATGTTTCAAGCTGAGACATCTTTACGACATTCATTCATGTTTTCACTGAAGCGTGTCGTTCGGGCCCAGCGATTGTGCAAGGTGGCGCTAGTGTCCCTCCCCTGGCGTGTAGGATCCGCTTTATGCCTCACATTGTCGAAGAAAATAAATTGGATGAATGCCAGACACGGATGTGTTGGCTAATATACTGGATGTGGCTTACTATAGAATACTACTATGTTTTTCCTTTGCTTTTTTTAAGTTGAAAAAAAAAAACAAAGAAAAAGATAAGTTACACCCCGTTGGTGTAATGGTTATTAAAGGTCCGTGGTTTCGATTTCCAGATTAGGATTTTTTCGAATCCACATAAAGCAAGTGTAGTTATTAAGCCTAATCCCATCATAGTAGCGATTTCTTATTTTCTATGATGGAAAGCCTTTGCCCTGCAGTGAAATACATCAGCGGGTGATACATCAGATAGATGGCAGACGAGTTGACTGATCACCTCATGTTAAGTGATTTCCGATCAGTGGATTCACAAGTGCACTGCCTAATGTTTACCTCTCTTCCCTTCGTTCATGGATCTCCTGTACTCTCATTCGATCGATACCAGTTAATTCAGGTATTTATTCTTCCTAAAAACCGCGGGGCAAAGCTAGTATAGCAATTAGTAGTAAGCTAGTATAGTAGCTTATATAATATTTGACATTCATAAATGTTCTGTAAGGACTTTAATTAAATTAAATTTGACGACCCGTTTAGCGCAATGGTTTGAGCGCTGGTTGATGCAACAGATATTTGTGTTGGGTCTGGGTGTTTGTGTTTCCTTCATTGTTTCTGGTTTCCATAGTACAAGGGAAAACCTTAGTTTGGGATCAAGGCAATGTATTTGATGTTATCTAAATTTATTATTTATTCTTTTTTTTTATTTTTTTTTTATGTGATAGGTAGCAGACGAGCAGGCGGATCACCTGATGGTAAGCAATTGCCGCCGCCCATGGACACATGCAACACCAGTGGAGTCACAAGTGCGCTGCTAACCTTTTATCCCCTTCCCCCCCGATGGGCCTCCGGTACCCTCACTCACTCGGCGAAACACAGCACAGGAAAATAAAGAATATTTCTATTACTACAATAAAGATGTCACTTCTAGCATTTTCCTACATCTGTATACAAACACGGCCGAGTAAAATGCATTACATAAAAACTGTGAGTTGTAGGTTTTTTGACATCGCCCTGGAGTGTTACGGACTGTACACGATTATCAACATCCTCATTCAACTTTCAACCTTATCCCATTGATATAAGAGTCAAGTAACACAGCTGAGTACCGAAAATGCGGTGACATCTCAATCTATTTTCGTCTTTATTACATGAGAGACAAGAGTTGTATTCGTGTTTGTTAGCGTGTTTCGCACGATGGACCCTGGCTAGGTCTTTGGGGACTTAGTTATGTTGTATGAAGATGGATGGGTTTAAACTGATGGTAAACGAATTTGAACTGTTGTTGGGAAAAGTTTAAATGATATTTTTTCTCTCATATCTAGTTTAGTAGCGTATTATTTAATCAGCAACTTGTATAATCTGGAATGTACCTATAGAATGCCTAAAACGTTACAGAAAACAATTTTTTTTGGGCCTGCTTTTCTACCGTTGGAGAGCCATTTAACAGTGGGAGAGTCACGCTTTGGCATGAATGGGTCACGTCCTCACAGAAAACCGGCGCAAAGCAGTGCATGCGCCGGTTTCTGATTTCGCTACGTGAGTGAGGGCACCGGAGGCCCAATCCAGGGGAAGGGGGTTAAAAGGTAATCAGCGCACTTGTGACATTACTAATTTTGCTAATTTTGCAAGTGTCCATGGGCGGCGGTAATCGCTTACCATCAGGTGGTCCGTCGGCACGTTTGCCACCTATATCATAAAAAAAAGAAAAAAACCGTATCTCATCCACTTCGCACGGTCTTTCGCATCCATATCGTGAGATCATAGCACACTTATCAGCGGCTTCAAGCTAAACTTTTTGTGTCTACATCTTCTTCTATCTATCTGAGGGCCCTACTCTGAAAATCAGTCATGACCTACCTCATTCTATATCCCGGTCCCTTTCACAAAGAAACGCACTATTTTACTTATCACAAGAAAATCTAGCACTTTTTGTATTAAGTTGGCTCCGACCCTCACGGTATTGGTTCCCTGCTTTGTACAAGTGCCCCAAACTACGAGTAAATCGAACACCGTAGCGCGCTACGAATTTGCTACGACAAGCTTTTAAGACTACGAGTGGATACTACGCTACGATCACTACCTTTTTCACACTACCCATATTCATGGTCACTCCCGAATTGTTTACGTTGCTGTACTTAATAGCCGGACAAACCAGCCAATTTAGCCGGACATTTGGGTATAAAAGCTCGACACCCTACATTATAGAGATTATGCAACAGACTTTATTAGGTACGCTAAAAAATATAAGAAGCGAAATTTAAGAAGCTTTACAAAATTTGACACATTTGGCGTAGTGGTCTGAGCGCCGGTTGAGACGCAAGGGTTGCGGGTTCGATTCCCGCATCAAGACAAATGTTTGTTAATGAAACAGATATTTGTCTTGGGTCTGGGTGTTTGTAGTTCCTTCGGTGTTTCTGGTTTCCATAGTACAAGGGAAAACCTTAGTTTGGGACCAGGACAATGTATGTAATGTTGTCTCAATTTATTTATTATTTATTTATTTTTATTTATTTGGATAAGCCGGACATCGTCCATTTTGGCCGGACATGCATTCCATCTTTTTCATGATCTCTTGGCAAAGACTGCAAAAATCAATTTTAAACCAATTATGCTGCCCAATCAGCGCGTTAACCAGAAAGTTAATTTGTGACGGAATCACGCGTCAGACAATTATTGAAAACAATTTGCCCAATCGACTCTTAATTAGGCTCGCTTATCGGAAACAAATTCAGCCAAAGGCATAATGACAAAGCGGGACGAAAAATTGTAAATAATTATTAAAAAAAACCTGAAATGTTGTCATAGTGTAATATGCATTCTACTACTCAACGCCTTTCATTTACGACCTATGTTAAGGGAATCAAGTTAAAATATTAAGTTCATAATTTTGTGGTGGCGGCCATCAGTTAAGAACACTCCCGACTACCTATAACTTTCAAACAAAAAATAAACAAATATAGTCCGAGGCAAGAAAGTGTAGTTATGACCTAGAGTGCGCAGAAACCAATTTTGATAGAAAGTCTTCTTTTTACAAGTGCGCAAAATAACGGTCATCGCTATACTTTCGTGCCTCCAGCTGTACTTTATATAAACGGGACTAAATGCGAGGAAATTTAAATATCAGTACATAATAGTGAAATTAAAAGCGCTGGCGTTAAAGTATTTGTTTAAAAACAAGAATGTATAAAAACATAAAAATTAAACAAAATCGAAATCCGTTCATGCGTTCGGGAGCTACTAAGCCACAGACAGACACGTCAAACTTATAACACCCCGTCGTTATTGCGTCAAGGGTCACAAACAAAAGTAAAGTATCAGCCTATATACTGTCCCACTGCAGGGTAAAGGCCTCCATCATAGAAATCAAGTCATCGCTACTATGATGGGATTAGGCTTAATCACCACGCTTGCCTTCTGCGGATTTATGATCACAAACCAGAGTGGTGTTCGAAAAATTCGAAACATACTTTTGCTCAACCCGGGACCCCGAAATCAAGGACCGATACTTAAACCACTAGACCAAACGGGGCGATTGTTAAAACAAACTGTGGGAGAGCCACGCTTCGGCATGAATGGGCCGGCTCGACCGGAGTGATACCACTGCCTCACAGAAAAACCGGCGTGAAGAAGCCCTGTGCTGTGTTTCGCCGAGTGAGTGAGGGTACCGAAGGCCCACCCGGGGGGGAAGGGGTAAAAGGTTGGGCGCGCACTTGTAACTCCACTGGTGTTGCAAGTGTCCATGAGCGGGCGGCAATTGCTTACCATCAGGTGATCCGCCTGCTCGTCTGCTACCTATCACATAAAAAAAAAACAAACGGAACGTTATATTATCACATAAATGTAAAGGTGCGGTCGTGGTCAAAAAGTGTTTACCACCTTAAGGATCATAATCGCACGTACACATGTAAGTGATAAGTTCTAAATTGTCTATTACATAATATTGGTCATAGGTATGTCTTTTTAATGATATGACAGCTGACAGCCAGCGCCCTCAATCAATGACAAATGTCATGTCATTTCAAAGAAATTAAGTTTTTTTATGGCTGCTTCTGTATGTGTCTTTTTTTATATTTACTTTAAAAAGGTAGTATGTAACTTGATATGGCATTTTTGACTTTAGTGCAAAAAGTGTGATATAGAATCAAATTTCAAAACTGGCAAACACTTTTTGACCTCGACCGTACATACAATTTAACTGTAATTACTTTTAACTGTTGACAATTTCCCTGATAATTACATATTTACGCACACCTGCAGTAAAATCCGTACGATAATGGAATCGTTGCATTTCAATGCGAAAATACGCATTTACGGTACGGATTAATTTTCATTTTACGTTTTAATTTGTGTGAATGTCATTTGTTTGATTGTTTCATAAGTTTGTAGGGCACAGCTACACATGAAAGTATACGAAACTGTCAAAGTTCGTCAATGGATTGTCATCTTACTGTCAAAC
Source organism: Cnaphalocrocis medinalis (assembly GCA_014851415.1). Classification (NCBI taxonomy): domain Eukaryota; kingdom Metazoa; phylum Arthropoda; class Insecta; order Lepidoptera; family Crambidae; genus Cnaphalocrocis; species Cnaphalocrocis medinalis. Next base: position 7,112,781 of record CM026296.1, on the reverse strand, counting down.
ACATTAAGTTGATTATCAATTGAGGAAATTCGACAGGTTGTGGTAACTAGTGCCACTGTTACACAGAATGACTGTGGTAGTATTTCCAAACTAATATGACTTAGGGACCTTCAAGGGAAGACTTTCTCCCGCGATGGACGATGAGGGAGAGTCCCAGGGGTTTTAGTCGGTAAACCCCCCGCCGTCATGTGGGGGGGAGTCCGACATAACCCGTCCGCCCCCCGGCGGACGGGTATGCGTAATGCATTTCCCCTGGGAAACCAAAAAAAAAAAAAAAGTGCATACTCTTTCAAAAAGGCAGGCAGCGCATCAGCAACCTCTCTTTTCTCGGAGATGCACATTGGCAGCGGTAACTACTTGCCAACAGGTGACCGGCTAGCTCGTTTGTAGATTCTAGTATAAAAAAAAACTATGCGATCCATGATGAACTATATTTTGTAACATACGGACTGACAGACTAACACACATAATTAATCAAGGTTAAACTTTTTTTGGCATTTAGCTACGGAGCCCTTAAAAAAGCATAAATCTAGCATTCCAGCGCATCCTGTATCTATGTACAGGGTGCTTCGGCGTAAACACGAGAGCATGGCGGTCGATATTAAATTCCGTAGTGAAATATGGCCGGTTGCGAGCTTTAAAATTGCTATGTGGCACACCATGGGGTAATGCCATGGTATTGGAAACATGCAGAGAGCATTGCACGCTTTTATAAGCCTGTATTGTCTATCCTAGTGTTTTAAACAATCGAAAAAAAAAAGAAAAAACGAATGGAAAGAAAAACAATGACTGAAAACTAAAGCTTAAAAATTATACATAAAAAAATTTAGATAACATGATCACATGAACATTACTCCTTTAATAACTAGATCAGTGTTTCCCAAACTTTGTTATGCCATGGCCCGGTAATTTTCACACTGGCTCTTTGTGACCCACTAAGTGCCTACTTTCAAACTCAAGCCGATTCCATTAAGGTTCAAATAATACACATTTATTAATAGTAGAAACGTTTATTAGTACTAGGTACTAATATTTTTTTACTGCGAATTATGCAGCTTGTTTCTTATTTTTTACTAAGAAATCCAAGTTAGGTATTACCCATGTTTTTAAATAAGGCGAAAGTGTCGCGACTCGGTAATTTCATTTTGGTGACCCGGCACCGGGTCGCGACCCGGCTTTTGGGAAAAGCTGAACTAGATTTTATGTTTTATACCTCTGTTTTTTGTGCCACAAAAAGTATATTCATTCATTCATTCATTCACATACTTTATCCTGGTCCCAACTAAGGTTTTCCCTTGTGCTATGGAATTCAGAATCAACTTTGCCTGAAGGTTGTTTCGGTACGCTGAATATCTGTATCCCTAGTTCTTTATTTATGTAGTGTAACTTTAGTTTTGTTGTGTAATAAAAAGTATATTAGATAGGTATCTATCTATTTTGTCAAACCGGCCTATTTATACCGAAGCGGGGCCCTCCTTCAGTTATTTGTCTCGCTACTGGATATACTGTGGTAGGATCAGTCAGACATCAAATTCATAGTTATCTATGAAATTTCTTCCAAACGATTCTCAACTTAATATCATACAGGTCGGTTCAATTTCTAATGAGGAAAGTGTACACAGATTGGAGTAATCTAATGTGTGGCCATCTGTACACTACAGTACAAGTACTACTACAACACAACTAGCAATAAAACCATATCAATATATCTGAAAGTCGTAAATATAAAACTACACAGCGATGACTCCCTCCCCCCAAGAAAAAGGGAGTGGGGGGGGGGGACACATCCCCAAAAAGCACTAAGTGAAAATTTTCATCTTAATAATAGTTAAAACGTCCCAGGGGGAGCTTTAAAAGTTAGATAACAAAAATACTACTCAATTTTAACAGTTTTGTAGGGTGACCACACTATTCACTGTACTGTGGGACTTGGCCCCCTAATCTTCATGATTTTCGATATGAAAAGCCTTTGCGGATATCGCTTGCAAACTAAACATACAATAGATTATAAAACAGCCATACTAATATTATAAATGGGGAAGTTTGTCTTTCTTTCACGGCAAAACAGAACGTAAAATTGACTGATTTTTTAAGCGGAGATAGTTGAAGGGAAGGAGAGTAACACAGAGGCTACTTTTTGCTCCTCCGTGCTATCCTGAATTTAATGCGAGCGAAGCCGCGGACAACAGTTAGTAAAAATATAAAACAATATAAAAATACTATTTCGACAAACATCGCAATCACGAAAATTGGGGGCCGGGAAGACTTTATAACCAGGTACCTGAGTATTAAAAAAGTAATGATTTTATAAAAAATTTGGTGATTATTAAGTGTAACAGGCGATCTTTCCTGCCGAATCTTCTTGTAAGACTCAATTTTACTGTCAGAATCGTACTATATTTAATATATTATAAAATAACATAAAATTAATTAATTAATTGAGACAACATCACATACATTGTCCTGGCCCCAAACTAAGGTTTTCCCTTGTGCTATGGAACCAGAAACAACGAAGTACTACAAACACCCAGACCCAACACAAATATCTGTTTAATCAACAAACATTTATGTTGGTGCGGGAATCGAACCCGCGACCCTTACGTCTCAACCGGCGCCCAAACCATTGCGCTAAACATAATATAATTATGGAAAGTATTTAACACATTTCGAGTTTATTATTTTCTCATTTATCCCATAAACCACTCAAAACACAGACACCCAGCACCCGCAACCCCCAACTCATCCGTTTAAGTTAAATCGACGTTATTGGTGATTACTCCGCTCCGCTCGCTTCGCTCCGCTTTTTGCACTATTTAAAATGTGCTTATTTCAAATATACTCTCCTACCTAGTGATGGGACTTGAGTGAATTTTACATTTCTGACTCACGATGATGAAACCGACCGAATGGTGTCCTAGAAACGGCAGACGACCGGCGTGAAGCAGCCCCTGTGCTGTGTTTCGCCGAGTGAGGGTACCGGAGGCCCACCCGGGGGTAAGGGGATAAAAGGTTGCCAGCGCACTTGTAACTCCACTGGTATTGCAAGTGTCCATGGGCGGCGGCAATTGCTTACCATCAGGTGATCTGCCTGCTCGTCTGCTACCTATCACATAAAAATCTAATTCCTGGCGTACCCTAGGCTCCGAAGCGACAACTTTCGACGCTATTGGAAAGGAAAAAAAATCTTACCAGAAAACGAGTGTAACTCCGACAAAATTAATCTTTTTTTTTACTTGCGTGCTTACGGATTTAGGGTAGTTTACCTTCATAGTCCAATTTTCTATCCGGAATGTCTCCTGACTACGATGGAATAAAAAATTAAACTCGAGTTAAGTTACATTATTCTCGTATCATGTCACCACATCACTAGTCTTTCACATCAGTCTGCGTAGAAAGAAAAATGTTAAGAACAAAATTGATGGTTGTTAAAAAGTTAAAAACATTACAGAAAGTAAATTAGCCGATTGATATATCGGTTTCTTACAAGAGTGAGTCAAGTCTATACGGGGTTATTCTGCCACGAACTTAATTTTTCGTTTGCCGTCACATTGTAAAAAAGTTTCTGATGAGTTTACAATGCCACAGTCCTCTTATCATGTATTTTATTGTTTTTGCAGCTGTCATTTTGGAGCCCGAAGTACCCTGACACCATGATTCAGGATAAATTCTCACAACACCTTATACATTGATCTGTCTCTGTACTAAGTAGCTTATGAACGTGGTGTTACAGATATCAGACAACAGAGGATCAGAAATATAATGCTTAAATACATAATATATAACACCCAGACACTGCAAACACTAGTGTTCATCACACGAATGATTGTCCAGGGTGGGGATCGAACCCACGACCTTTGGCGTATAAGGCAGGGTCACTACCAAATACGCAATTTGGCCAGTCAACTTAGTTCACTAACTGCAAACCACCCATTTGGCGTAGTGGTTTGAGCGCCGGTTGAGACGTAAGGGTCGCGGGTTCGATTCCGCATCAAGACAAATGTTTGTTGATGAAACAGATATTTGTCTTGGGTCTGGGTTTTTGTAGTTGTGGGTGCCTTCGTTGTTTCTGGTTTCCATAGTACAAGGAAAAACCTTAGCTTGGGACCAGGACAATGTATGTGATGTTGTCTCAATTTATTATCATTATTTTTATTATTTATTAAATGCCACAGCAATATTTCTGAATAGATTTCAGAATAACCCTGTACATTTGTTGTAATAGTTTAAGAGTGATTAATTGTATAAATAGTTCGGTTTAACAACTATTTGCGAATTTATCGCCGATCTCATTCTAGTTAATACTTGTGCTATTTTTTGAGCAATAAAATTGATAGCTTCGTCAAAGTATTTTCATGTATTGTCGGTAGGAGACTGACAGCGGCCATTAGTTTATTTTCGAACTTTTAATCTCTCTTAATAGATTTAGTTTACTTTATATCTAGTATTAGAAATATTTATAGAGTGTGTCATCAGCTCAGCTCCACCCTAAACACTATACAGGGCCAGGCCTGTCCCACTCCGCGTGTAGGTATCGAACTTGCCTTGTCTTAGTATGAATTTTCTAGCGTATTTCATCATTATCATTTCAGCCAATAGACGTCCACAGCTGGACATAGGCCTCCCCCAAAGTTCTCCACACAGATCGGTCCTGTGCCACCCGCATCCAAGGGACTCCCGCGACCTTCACCAGATCGTCGGTCCACCTGGTGGGAGGCCTGCCACGGCTGCGGCCACTCAAGGGCCTTTCCACCCCAACGGCCGTCTGTTCTCCTCGCAATGTGCCCTTCCCATTGCCACTTCAGCCACGCAATTCTTTGGGCTATGTCTGTGACCTTAGATCTCCTGCGGATCTCATCATTTCTGACACGATGACGCAAGGACATTCCGAGCATAGCCCTCTCCATTGCCCTCTGAGTGACTTTGAGCCTTCTTAAGCGGCCACGTTTCAGTTCCGTACGTCATCACTGGCAATACATACCCATTAAAGACTTTACTTAGACGTTACTAGCGTATTTATTTACTAACTAGTGGCCCGCCCTCACTTCGTTTCGGGACAGTAGTTCCACAATCTGCCTATAGATGGCGCTGGGCTATAATAGTATAGATATATAATTAAACCTACGATCTCCTTATGCGAAGCATATGTTCTATCGACCGAGCCGTCACCACCCGCTCCTTTTTCATTAGACCTTACATTAATCTAAAACTTAATAATATGCATACTAAACTTATGCAAGGCAATCTTAATAAAACACCCCAGGAGCTTATTATATATTCTGCTAACCAACATTGTAACTCTGAACTTTACCAAAGAGTCATCAAGGGGGTGCGAGAAATCTTCTACCTATACTATTTATAAAGAGGTTAATCTTATATTCCACTTCAAGGCTTATAGATAAACCGAAAACAAGAAACATTTGAGCGATGTAATCGACTCCCAGCGCCATCTATTGGTTAAGATAATTGACAAACTTTTTTTATGAGATTGGTATCAGACGAGCAAGCCAATCACCTGATGGTAAGAGAATGTCGCCGCCTATAGATAGATAGATAGATATTCTTTATTGCACAGAAATAGAATACATGAGTGAAACAACAGCTATAGACAGTACAATAAGGCGGTCTTATCGCTTGTAGCGATTTCTTCCAGACAACCTTTGGGTAGAGGAGAGAAAAACAGCGTGTTGGCAATGGGGTAAGGCAGTGCAAAGAGATTGCTGAATGAAAATAAGAAGTACAGATACTTATAATTATACATGACATACTTAAATAATAATAAATATTAATATACATAATATATACATACAATCAAAAATAAATAAGTAATAAATCATGAATACATAGCTTAAAAGTTTTTATGGATACTACAAATGACCAAAGAATAGACCACATTATGAAGAAGAAGCAGGATTTATTTAGGAAGTCAAGAAGTGAGTTTTAAGACGGGATTTGAATATAGGAAGGGATTGGGATTTCCTGATTGGAAGGGGCAAGGAGTCCAGAGACGGATGGATTGAACGGTGAAGGAGTTAGAGTAGAATTGAGAGGAATGAGGAGGGAAGGAGAGATGGAGTATGCGGGATGATCGCATTTCTCGATCGTTGGCTGATTGTAAGAATTGGAATCGCTCTTTGAGATAAGCTGGAGCCAGAGGATTAAATAAGACGGTATATAACAAGGAGAGGACATGAAGGGTCACGACGCCGACGAATGGGGAGCCAGTTAAGCTGTGATCGGAACTCGGAAACATGGTCGTACTTGCGTAGACCGAAGATGATGCGGATGCAGAAATTTTGAAGCCGCTCCAGCTTATCAAGAAATTTTTCACTAAGGTCTAGATAACAGCAATCCGCGTAATCAAGAATGGTAGAAGTAAAGCCTGTACGAGAGCAACTTTGGTGGGTATCGGTAGGAAATTACGGCAATCTATTAATCGCACCCGCAGAAGCAAACACTTTCCTACTGACCTCTCCCACTTGCGCATCCCAGGTCAAACAACTGTCCATATATACACCAAGGTTCTTACACCTTCGATGTAGGTCGAATAGGACGCCGTCAAAAGTGACTGCTGGCAAAGACCCCCATTCAATCCTAGCAATACACCTGCACCAGTAGCCTATATACACCTACACCAGTTAAGTCACAAGTGTACAGCCAATCGTTAATTCCCTTTCACCCCATTGGACACCCGGTACCCTCACTCACTCGACGAAACACAGCGCAGGCGCTGCTTCATGCCGGTCTTCTGTGAAGCCGTGGTATCGCTCCGGTCGAACCGGTCCATTCATGCCGAAGCGTGGTTCTCCCTTATTTTAAACTAGCGGCCGCCCGCGACTCCGTCCGCGTGGAAAAGTAACTTTTTACCGCCCTTTCAAGCCCTTACAACCCCCTTTTCGCAATAAAAAGTAGCCTATGTCCTTTCTCAGGGTCTAGATTATCTGTATACCAAATTTGATTTAAATCCGTTGAGTAGTTTAGGCGTGAAAAAGTAGCAGACAGACAGAGTTACTTTCGCATTTATAATATTAGTATGGATGTCGAGTGTACGAGAATTGCTATTCTGGCACCAGAAACGGGGGCTGTCGCGTGTGGAAAATTCGCTGAGAGTAGATGGCATACTTTAGATCTGAGGTTCATCTGGTGGTGGTGGTTGTTTTTTTGACGAGAGATGTAAAAATGACAACAACCAATGACGTCGAAGTTGGACCTAACCTAAAGTCTAACAGTACACCATCTAGCGGATATTTCACAGGCAATAGCCCTAACACGCTAGACGAGTTACGCTTACGACGGTTTCCCCACGATTTTTGTTTGGCGCCACGGCTAGGATAACTCCAGCTTTACGATGTAGTTGGTGCTGTCGTTTTTGACCAAACGTTTGAAGTGTGGTCGTATGCACCGCTGTTAGCAGGTGAGTTATGTGTCATACAAACCCGTGTATGACACAATGTATGGTCTAGTTCTGTTTGAACTTGTTAATGGCTGAAACAGTTGCGGGGTGTATACGAAGCGTTTGTGTTATAGACTATAGTCTGCGGCAAGATGTGTTAGACTTGAGTGCGCAGAAACCAATTTTAATAGAAAGTCTTCTTTTTTACAAGTGCGCAAAATAACGGTCATCGCTATACTTTCGTGCCGCCAGCTATATTCCACAGTATGATGATTCAGTATATAGATAACTAGCGGCCACCCGCGACTTCGTCCGCGTGGAAAAGGAACTTTTTACCCCCCTTTCAACCCCTTACAACCCCCTTTTCGCAATAAAAAGTAGCCTATGTCCTTTCTCAGGGTCTAGATTATCTGTATACCAAATTTGATTTAAATCCGTTGAGTAGTTTTGGCGTGAAAGAGTAGCAGACAGACAGACAGACAGACAGACAGACAGACAGACAGACAGACAGACAGACAGACAGACAGACAGACAGACAGACAGACAGACAGACAGACAGACAGACAGACAGACAGAGTTACTTTCGCATTTATAATATTAGTATGGATAAGACAATAAAAAATCTTCTATTTTAGTCCAAATATAAAAATGGCGGCTAGGAAAGAAAATGCTGTTAGAATTTTTTTACATTTTTGAACTCAAATAAAACGAAAGAACAAAAAAATTAATCCTTACTGCATACGTATATTTCGTTAAAAAACACTCAATATTTAAAAAAAACTCAATTCTGTGAGAAGTTTATCAACTTCTAACGGAATCTAGTTTTTTTTTTAAATTTGGAATGAAATTGCATGATTAATTTGCATCAAAGAACACACATCAGACAATATGAATCAATCATCAATGTATGATCTGAATGTAATTCAATTTAGTAGTAACTTAAATATTTATTGCATTATAACTAAATATTTATGTGCAATATTGTATGCCGTATGTCATGTTGCGTTTGTACGTTTTAATTGGTGCTTACATCTACCCAATGTTACATGTAACTAAATGGAATAAATTATTTGACTGATTGAATAATTCAATTAAAAAACTCAGTAACATGACATGACCATGTAACGAAGAGCTGCGCTCTTGCCCAGGGGGTGATTCTCGGGCACTCGACATAGAAATCGAATTTTGATATTGCGTAATATTCGTCCATAAAAATCACTGGGGACCAATTCTCGTGCACAGAATTTTGTATGGACAAATGTATGAAACTTCTAAATTCGACTTCAATGTCGAGTACACGAGAATCGCCCCCCAGTGTGTTAAGGTTATTTTTATTAGCATGCAGTGCTTTGATGTGAACCCGACCTCCTATTTAGAAACTAAATGTTTTTATCCACTACTCTACTATCGCTCCGTAAACACAAATACAAAAAATACATCATCATCATCATCATCAGCCTGTTGCAGTCCACTGCTGGACATAGGCCTCTCCAAATGCTCTCCACTTTGATCGATCTTCGGCTACTCGCATCCAGCTCCAGCCAGCCCTCTTGCGCAGATCATCACTCCATCTGGCCTGAGGTCGTCCTATAACTACTCCGGTACAAAAAATACGGTACATGGGATTCCCTACTATTAGAAATAATGTGTATACCCGTATTCTTTGCAGACCATAATATCAGGGACATAAACTTGGTTTATTATAACCCTGGTATATTTTTCTGGCAATGACCATGTTGGCAAAATATTTGTAAGACAAAAAGTTACATAAGACTTGGCGCTAAGAAAAATTTATGTCATCGTAAATTTGCTGAGGGCAATCCTTATGTATCCTTAGAATGATAGTATATAGCTGGCATGCCTATATACACACATACATTCATGAATACATACTTGTATTGCTTTTGTTATTATCACAGAAGTAATTTAACCAGTAGCTTAAGTAGTGACAGAGGTTTCTCGTTCCAAACAAAGGATACTTTTTTTAAACGTACATTTCTATGTCCACTCGGGGTGAACAAGCAGAAGATGAATAAAGTAACAAAGGTAATAAGCCACAGCAGACGCTTCTACTGTTCGCGTTCGGCGTTCACTAGTTTAATATATAATAGAGGGCAGACGAGCTGACCGATCAACTAATGGTAAGCGATTGCGGCCGCCCCATGCGGCCAAATGAAACATCAAGGCTTCAACAAGCGAGCGTATTCCTTTTTAAAAGGTCGGCAACGCACTTGTGACTGTCTGGTGTTCTGGGTGTCTATGGGCAGGAGTGATCGCTTACCATACCATCAGATGATTCGTCTGTTCGTCTGCTTCCTTTGTCATAAAAAAAACCCAAGTACGCTGCTGGAGTTTATGAATGTACCGTCTTTCTTCTAGGTTTGAACGACGCAAGTCGCATCGGTCCGGAAATACCGAGGGCTAATTAGTACATCCCAAAGTTTTTTAGCGAAGCAAAAATTTTGTTGATAGACTCACAGCTGTGGTTTGCCAGCCTTAGTAATGTGTAAAGGATTATCCTGTCACCAAAATCGTAGTTGATCGGAACCTTTTCCAGCAACCATATTCATAAATTCAATTCCCCTTTTTCCCTGCATTTGGCGAAACAAACCGAGCTTGTCGGAGTATCGCCCTACAAAGGGCCCTCGCTTTTATAGTGCAGATAAGAAGTTCCATCGCTTGAATAAAACATGTGACACACGCGGCTGTATATACAGTTTACGGATTGCGCATGCGTGAATAGTTTTGGCGGCTTAACAAATGCTGATAAAAATGTGACAGACAAATTACCACCAAGCAACTAGCCTCGAACTAGGGCCATCCCTGTACTATGAACAATACACAATTAATACGGAGCGGTGTCCCAGTACACCTAATGCCGAAACAATTACAAAAATGTTCAGTTTCTTAACTGTCTCGGGACCTTCAGAGCTTCAGCGCAACTCCTTTTTTTTAATATAAGATGGGTTTGCACTTGGCCTCATCTTACCTGATGGAGAGTGACAATGAGGTCTAAGATGTAGCGTGCTTTCCCAGAAGAAGCCTATTCACTCTCGACTTAAAGACACCCAAATTCTAGCTCTCTGGAAATACAGAAGCCGGCAAGTTGTTCCATTCCTTAGCAGTTTCAGATAATCCAGATAATCAAAGGGAAAATCATATAATAGGGTACAATACCTTGTGATACAAGATGCACCAAGATCATATTAGCAGTACTTACCTGAAACAAGAGAAATAGAAAAAAATAAATACATGATACAATACAAGAGCAAACAAAGGCAGTAAGATGAGAGTCGGTGGAAAAAATTTGACAGTTTTGTATACTTTGATTTGTTGCTATACGTACCTCAATTTACTAATAGTGTTTTTTTAATGTCATAGGTAGCAGACGAGCAGGCGGATCACCTGATGGTAAGCAATTGCCCGCCGCCCATGAACACATGCAAGCGCGCTGCTAACCTTTTATCCCCTTCCCCCCCGATGGGCCTCCGGTAAACACAGGCACCGGCGAAACACAGCACAGGAGCTGCTTCACGCCGGTTTTCTGTGAGGCAGTGGTATCACTCCGGTCGAGCCGGCCCATTCATGCCGAAGCATGGCTCTCCCACAGTTAAATGTTTGATTGTTTGGAAATAACTACAGTTCTATACGAAACTGAATTCACTTAACGAAACTCACGTTTAAGTTAACGCCTCTAGGCTATATCTCCACAAGTTACGTCTCTTGCAACGCATTACTCTAAAAACTTCGTATTTACGACACCCCTGTACCGTAATACGTCTACGAACGTATGCGATTGTCTATCTTTACGAGTTAGGGGATGAAGGGTATTTAAGGATTTTACGTTTTATTACCGTAGGAGAGCTACGCTTCGGCATGACCGGGCCGGGTTGACCAGAGTGATACCAAGACCGGCGTGAAGCAGCGCCTGCACTGTGTGAGTGAGGGTACTGGAGGCCCAATTGCAGGGAAACGGTTAAACGCTTGGCAGCGCACGACTTCACTGGTGTTGCGGATGTCTATGGGCGGCGGCAATCGCTTACCACGCGGTGTCAGCACGCGGCACTATCAGGTGATGCGCAAGCTTGTCTGCCACCTATTACATAAAAAAACTTCAATGATTCTACTACTATCTAAAAGGCCAGCAAGTAATCTTGTAATTGTTAATGAACGGCAGTAATTATAAACTTTAGCCTCCCCCCCCTTATAAATTAATGAATGAAATACTCCATCGTCTGCCATGAGTCTTTGCGTTGTATCGTAAATGCTTTTAATTCCCCCATAAGGTATTCCGTTCAATTTATGCCCGAACCGGACCTCGAACGTAAAGTAAAACAAGCTCGTATAGTGAAATCCCTGCCATACTGTAAAGAGAGAGCAGTGAAGAAATAAAAATAAAATACTACTAAGACTTCGTCGGTCCAGCGACCCAAAGTGGTTTATTCGTGTCTATACTGCTCCCAGTGAAGTATGTCTGCTAGTGGAATAACATTATGAGGAAATCGTAAAAAAACTAAGGCAAATATAAACAACACTGAGAATGGTAAGGTAACACAGGTTTACGTTTATACAGATGGTGGTCAGGGGTTGAAAAGCTAGCTGCGGTTGGGAATGCTTACCATCAGGTGACCCGCTTGCTCGTTTGTCGCCAATAGCATAAACAAATTGAGTTTAGTACATCATTATAAGCCTGTCACAAAAATATTTGCCACTTTAAATCATTATGAAATAGTCGACGTTCCTTGGGCAAGGTCTATTTTCTGCCTACACTGAGGACGCAGTAGAAGGCAGATCAGCCGTTGCTTATCAGTTAGATAAAATGATAGCGACCGTGGTTAAGTGGAAGAAATTAGCGATAAGAGCGCCCACATTGTACTAAAATATGACAAAAATTAAAGATTCGAATTAACTTTGTGCAATGAAGAGAATGTATCTATCCAGATTCTAGAACTGGCTAATATAATATATTGAAACATGTTTTAACTAACATAAGACATATTCGTTCAGTTTTGTACTTTTAAATCCCTGCAGAGTTACTATTCTGCTGTTAGCTTTGCTGTGTCCGACTCTAGAGGGTAGTGATTCAAGATTTAGTGCTCCTCTGGTTTTATACACAATTTTATAGTATTTATAGTATCTGGGGCGCAGTATACATAAAATTTGGGGGTAATATTGAAAAATACGTAACTACCTTTTAAAAGTTACTTAAAATTTCCAATAGCCCGTTTATTTAAACGTAGAAGCATATTATAGTTTGGTCGTTTGCTTTATTTTACGTCGTTCAAGTATCTAGGGATGCAAACAGAATGGAATATTTATATTCCAAATTTCCAATGTTAGTTAAGGGCCTCGTTCACCACTTACGAGTAAAGTGACAACTAATTTACTTGTCAATTAAAGTTTGGCCCCTGGTATTTGTATTGAAAAAAAAATATTAAAATTAAACTAAGCCGCGGACCAGGGGCCAATTTTCTCCCACTTTAATTGACAAGTAAATAAGTAATTAGTGAACGAGGTCCTCAGCCAAATACGAGTATGAATTTTTAAGTGCACAAGTGTGTGCTCAAACACGTGTACTCTTCCTTAGCGTCATATCCCGATTCGTACTTTCCGGGACACGGACGGGGGTAGAAGACCATTAATTTCTGGACTTCGTAACCTTAAACCCCTTAACAACCCTTTACGTCATAAGACCCAAAAGCCTTTTAAAAGGCATTATACAATAAAAAAAAATCCATTGTGTCTGTTGTTTGAGCCTTCCGATGTTAGAGTTCTTAATTTGAAGATTTCAATTCGTATAAGAATGAATGAATATGCTTTTTAATGCATACAAAACAGAGGTATAAAACTTAAAACTAGTTCTTACAGGAGTAATGTACAGACAGCCACACATCAGGTTACCACAAACTGTCAAATTTCCTCAATTGATATTCTACCTAATGTGTTTGGCAGAAAGATGAGAGTCGATTGAAGAAATTTGACAGTTTTGTATACTTTGATGTGTGGCTGTACGTACAACAAAGGCGGCCTTATCACTATGTATATGTAGGTAAATAAATAAAATATGTACAACAAATGATTTCACATTTAAACTATTAAATAAATTCCAACTGAGAACTCTTCTATACTCCTAAAATTAAACTTCTAACGTTGTAATTAATTTATGACTTACGAGTAAACACGCGACAAGGGTAAAAATATGCAAATTTATACAAAAGATTATCATAACAAAACATTATTGAATTATTTATGCCGCAATAAATTACTATTTAATAAATACATCCTCGTACCTTTTGTTAATCCACACATTTGAACGGTATTAGTGTGGTTACAGATTAGCGTTTTAAAGGAGCGTATAAGCTCGTTTTTAGGGTTCCATAGCCAAATTGAAAAAAAAACGGGACCCTTTAGGATTCGTCACGTCGGTCTGTCTGTGCGTCCGTAAGTCGCAGCCATTTTATTTACGCGCGTATTGACATTCGTACACGCAACGTATCGTTGACGCGTTTCTAAGCTCGTATAAGCGTGAAACGCAAACAGAGAAACGATGGCACTATAGAAACGTTATCACATTTAGGGATATCTCGGTTCACCTGTATACGCAGTATTACGATCGTATTTCGGCGTGTTGACGTTTCATCGTATACGCGCATCTGGTTTATTGAAGCGCGTTTTTGCTCATATGCTGCTCTAGCGTATACGCGCGAAAAAATACGCTTATCTGTAACCTCCCTTAGAGGTAATAAATTAGACTATTGTCATGTGACCATTTTTATTGAGGTTTTTATTGCAATTGTTTATGATTTATTGCTTTTTTAAATTAAAGCAGAATAACGAGCAAACAGCTTAATTTAAGCACAAATATACAAAACCGTCTAACTGAATCCCACTAATATTATAAACGTGAAAGTTTGTAAGTATGAATGGATGGATGTTTGCTCCCCTTTCACGCTAAAACTACCGAATGGATTTTAATGAAACTTTACAATAATATAGCTTCTACATCAGAATAACACATAGGCTACAATTTATAAAAATATATTGTGTGGATTGTCCAAAATATGCAAATAACTAACTCCACGCGTACGAAGTCGCGTTCTGCCGCTGGTAAATAATCCATACTAATATTATAAATGCGAAAGTAACTCTGTCTGTCTGTCTGTTACTCTTTCACGCCAAAACTACTGAACGGATTTAAATGAAATTTGGTATACAGATGGTATAGACCCTGAGAAAGTTAGTTAGTACTTTTTATTGCGAAAAAAGGGTTGTAAGGGGTTAAAAGTGGGGTAAAAAGTTACTTTTCCACGCGGACGAAGTCGCGGGCGGCCGCTAGTAATTGATAAACAGCACCGGGACTATAAAACTCTTTTTCTTTAATTAAAGTACATAATTAAATACAAAATTTTGAATTTGTCTCTAAAACGAAGCCAACTCCTTGCCAATAAGATCAGATCAAAGATACCAGGAGGAATATTTGAAAGCCTGGCATTAATTATCCATTAACAAGTTCTAAATACAATTTGTTATCAAAGAAGGTCATCTGTGGTAGGGTTGTCAAACAGGGAAAGCTAGATGGATAGATACTCTTTATTGCACAAAATATTACAGAACTTAATGATTATACGGTAAATTACAAATACAGTAGCGGCGGTCTTAACTATACACCCCTATTTTTTTTTTTACTACATAATTTTTTTTTGGTACTTCAGTATCGACTCCTGATCATTTATAGCTAGTCAAAATTAAAATAGTCGAATTCCCAAAATTATCCATTAAACTAAGCCATTTTTGGTAAACAATTCATTATTAATGTGTGACACGCACACCTAGATAGAAAGCGTAGAGAGTATCGATTTGCGTATTCGACCGCCTCGAGATTTCATTGATAAATCCCGGCAAACTCGCGTCGAAGCTCAAACCACGCCCCTTTCCCTGGCCCGCGATCCTTGCTCAAAAATTAACAAACAGTGCCATTTTGCTTCCGGGATTGTGTGCACGCACACCGGCGAACTACGCGTACTTTCGGATTTCGGTGTTATTTACTTTTATTTATGGAGTGAAATTAAGCGAGGAGTGTTACATAAGTGAGCCTGAGAGATTAGAACAATTAAAACAGCGCATTATGGACGCCTTTGAGTGAAGCAACAGAAGTCAATACTTCTTTCTTTAAAAAACAATTCATTAAAACGTGCTCGTGTGTACATTGATAATGGGGGATTTTTTGAAGGACAATTGAAATATCTGTAAGTTATTAGTTTTGTAAATAAGTAGGTAATTATTGTAAACAGCAGCTGATTCTAACTTTTTAAATACGCCAAAATTACTTTTTGTTTTTATGTTTTATTAGTAGAATTTAATTTTGTTTCGCCAGCTGCTGTTGGTTTTCCGAATAAATAATTAATAAATTTATTGTCTTAAGTAGGTATTTCTAAAGTTAAAAAGTAATTTTGCCGGTCCTAAGCCCGGTTAAAGTATGAAGGAGAAGTTAGAATATCAGAATTAATACTAAATTTTTCAATTTCCATCTTTTATTTCATTCCTTAATTTAAAATAGGTAAATTATGATAACAGCTGTTGTCTAGTTTCATTAATGGCAAGTGCGAGCGAGAGAGCGCGCGGAGGCGGGAACGAGACAGGTCAATGTTGATACATTTAGAATGGAATAGTAAAATACGTCCATAAATCAAGCGGATTTTTGGGATAAAAACAAACGCCGATAGCTTAGCTGATTTTCAATAAAAAAAAAATATGACAAGCCATATATGATGAGTAGATGATAGCGAACATACCATTTCATTCTTTGCAGTAATAAAAAAATAGTGGTGTATATGTACATATAAGATTTATTGCTATTTCAAACAATACATCTAACTAAGTAGCTCTTGCTTGCGGTAATATCGGTGTAATCTCCCTCATCTTTTTATAACATAAAATAATAATACCTGTTATCGATTACGTAATGAATTGGACAGATTAGTATACATACCACTAGAACAACGATCTGTTATAGTGCTTTAAGTACCGGGCCACATTGCATTGCGCTGCGCTGCAGTGGCTTCAATGAAGCAGCTGCAGCATATGCTGAGTTTGGACCTTATTGACCACCTATCTGTCTATATATGTAAGCACGTAATCTCTGTTTCTCGTATGTACCTACTTCTTATTATGTTTTCTGTGTCTTACTACTGTTGTGTTGTATCTATTCTTGTGTGGTCAATAAATGTTTTACTTACTTACTTACATTGGGTAATAAGCGTGGTGATTAAGCCTAATCCCATCATAGTAGTGATGACTTGATTTCTATTATAGAGGCCGATGTCCCTTGGACAATATATAGGCTACTTACTTCTTTTAATCATTGTCGTGTGGATGTAGAAACTTTTCAAAACCCCAAATAAAAGGCAAGTTAATTTCTCGATACTGGCAACCCTGCAAACTCCCCAGGGCAGTGTTGCCTTATCGGCGTGTTCGTGTAATTAATTAAATCAGTATCCCTGGCACTTTGAGATGGACCTGGAGACCACTGGAGTCGAGGATGGGCTTGAGCCATGCTGTGGGACAATATACAAGGTGAATTTTTAATCCTCATCCAAATTTTTAAGCTCAACTCAGAATCTGTAAGTGGTCAAATCTCTCCAAGAAACATTAGTCGAAAATATATAACAAAAAATTTTGAACTTCCCATACTACCTATATCGTTCGCGTGATCAGTCTGATTTGTATGAAATGTAAAAAAAAGAGACATATTCCCACCTATGTTTCTAGGAGAAAGCTGTTCACTTACAGATTTTATGTCGTGCTTAAAAATTTGGATAGTGATTAAAAATTCACCTTGTTATGCTGATACTTAACTCTATATCCCAATACGCAAGCTCATACAGCAATGCCACAAACACTTACTTACTATTTATAGTACAGCTGGCAAACAAAACATTTGATACCCAAATGTACTCACAATAATGCTTATAAATCAATCACGATTCATACCCAATATCGAGTTTCCATCCCAATAAACCTATTTAAAGATACGCCATTGTATTCCTGATTGGAATTCTTCAAACAAGGTACAAATGCAGTCTTGAACTTTGGTACCAAGTTCCACGTTCCATTCTCATCTTGGAACTTCGGAATCTTATTGTTCCAACTCCAACTTGTTGGTATTAGTTCCATTTCTTCTAAATAGTTATGATTAAATAAGTAGTTTAATCGGGTCCAGTGGGGCGTCCGAGATATCGCTTGAATGATGAAGTCGCCAAGGACCTTAAAGCACTAAATGTGCATGATTGGTCGGAATTGCCACAGGACCGAACAAAATGACGAACTTTGACGTCGGAGGCCAAGACCCACCTTGAATCGCTGAGCCAGCGTAGTAAGTAAGTTTAATGGGGCAAGGCCATCGGACCCGTGATGCCTGCCTATTTTATAACAGAAGGTTGTAAACATGCAATTGTGGGAGAGCCATGCTTCGGCATGAATGGGCCGACTCGACCGGAGTGATGCCACAGCCTCATAGAAAACCGGCGTGAAGCAGCTCCTGTGCTGTGTTTCGCCGAGTGAGTGAGGGTATCCCCATCGGGGGGGAGGGGGATAAAAGGTTAGCAGCGCACTTGTTGCATGTGTTCATGGGCGGCGGCAATTGCTTACCATCAGGTGATCCGCCTGCTCGTCTGCTACCTATCACATAAAAAAAAATTATGCACTAAAAATGTATGATTCGCCTTCAGATAGATCAGATCAGAAATCAGATTTGAAGGTTGAATGCTCCATTCTACTGAGCTTCCGAGGACCCAAGGATATAATTTGAAGTCATTAATTAAATCGTCATCTGGTACTCATTCATAGTACAAAAGTTGCTAGTTTGAAGCCAGGTTGATTGTAGAGCACGATTTTTTTTATGATATTGGACGGCAAACGAGCAAGCGGGTCACCTGATGGTAAGTCAACACTGCCGCCCAAGGACATCAGCTACGCTTACAGGAAGGTATAAGATTGTTTCATGAAGATTTGAATGTCGTACCGGTTCGGAAATACCGCTGCGGGAAGTTGATTCCACAATGAGGAGGTGTAGGGTAAAAAATATCGAGTGAAGCGCACAGTAGAGGATCGCTATCAATCCAGATAGTATGTGGATGAAAACCAAGTTTATGGCGTGTAGTACGTTGGTGAAGGTAACTTAAGTGAAATTGTACATTATTTCATGAATTGAGCAAATCTACGATATGGCCAAAACATATACATTCACTATTCTTCGAACCAAAGAACTCCACCATCCAATCTCTTCACAAATATATTTCATTGCCACAAAATCAAAACTCCATAAAACAAGACGTGTTTCCTATAAAATGGACATCACGATTTCTACAAAATCGAAAACTTATATCAAAGCAAAACATACTATACGCTAATAACTTTAAGACACAATTCTCAATGCATTTCTACACATTCTGGTATGAAAACATTTTGAATTTAGCAAGGCAATATCATCTTTAACATACATTATCTAGATTCAATTTTGAATTGAACATTTTGCTCTGTTAATGCATTCATATATTTCACTTGAATCTTTCACCAAAAGCAATTCAATATCAACTTTATTTCAGAACAATTCTAGGTTCAATTTAGATTAGTTTTCCACAGTCTAATAGTAATAATTTCATTTCAGATGTGAAGTAAATAGTCTGAATAAAACCATGAAGGTTAAAGGTATAAAACCATGTAAGTCACTTTTTGGCAGTTTCGACGTTTTGATACCATTCACTATAGAATCGGAAGACGCACCGTTATAGCCAATAAGAAACACGTCTCGACTAATAAAAACTTGTGAAATTTAAGAAAATGCATCTACACGGAATCAACCAAATCGGCGTTCTATGTATGTATTTGGAAACAGCGCGTACCGGTTGCTCCTAAAAATAAATAAAATATGATGAAAATAAGTTGGAAAATAAAACACTATTTAATTAATAACAAAATTAAGCAGTTTTTTTTTCCTTTTATTTATGTGATAGGTGGCAGACAATTAGACGGATCAGCTGATGACAAGCGATTGCCGCCGCCCATAGACACCTGCAACACCAGAATCTCAAGAGCCCTGTCAACCTTTAACCCCCATCCCCTCCAATTTGTTCCCCGGTACTCTCACTTACTCTCTCTTCTTAAAAGTTACTATTTTTGACATACGCGTTGTTAGAACTTCAACGACGATATGCAATTTAATAGTTCAGTCAGTATTTCGGCACTTAAAGTCGGATGCATGACGTTTATGGGAGTATTAAACAGTAGAGACTGGTCGGTGATGTGCTATAGTAATTTAAGACCCATAAGGTTCTTATTTAAGACCAACATTCATAATAATTTATGAACATTTGAATGCGGAGTTCAGCTTATTCAAATTCTTTTCTAGAATAATGGCTCATTTTATTTCTCACTATCATATTCGTTATGAATGTGTTCTTTTTATTCGATTGGGTCAGACAAGCAGTATCAGCCTATATACTGGACGGTTGGCGCAATGGTATTGACCCTGCCTCATACGCCAAAGGTCGTGGGTTCTATTACGGGGTGGGTCAGGTGGAGCTTTTTAAAAAAGAAAATTTAGGAACAAAACTTTTATTTATCAAAAGAAATTAAAAAGTACAATTTTGGAAAAGTAGTAACCCGGCGGAAGTCCAATCCGAACTGACTAATAATCACGTTGATCGATGCGTTTCCGATTGCATTGACGTCAATGCAATAGGAAACGGGGTTGCATACGCGGCTGTTTTATTTTATTAGTAATATTGCTTATTTACGGATATAACAACCCCCCCGTTAAGATCTCTCATCACAGTAAGAAGGGATGAGAGATTAGAATTAAGATGATAGACTATAAGATGCTAGAGCAGTGAGTTGAACTTCCGATTACAATTTCGGTAAATTGAAGATAATCTAAATTTTATTATAAGTGTAAGATAAAGTAAGACTTATGTCTAAATGGAGTCTCTTCCAGATAACATATTAGAATTACTATATATTTATTTACTTAACGTTTATATTTAATTATACTGTAAGCCAATGTCAGAACTAATAATTTTAATACAATAATAGAATAATGACCGAATTTAATTGATCTTATCGTCTCTGGACAGAGATCTAGTCATAAATATGTTTCTCCTAGCTGGAGATGGACTAACAGGATGATCGCCTTCTTCCGAAGATGAATCTACTCTCACATCTTGAGCGATTACTATTTGTCTGTTTGGAGTGTGTGTGGTTCGGCGGTTGTTGCATTGATTGAATATTTTTATGCAACACGTTGCTGGAGCACTTGCGCCGGTACAGAATATTTTCCTGTATCTATAGATTAAATACAATATAAGTAAAATACTAGATATATAACTGAGAGACATATAGTGCATACCGAATCGTTCAAAATGTGAAGGAGTTTCTAATTTGGAAAGTTGTTCTTCAAGTGAATCTAGATGGATGCTGGCATGGAGCAGCGAGTTCAAATTGTTGACATTATCTAACTTAGTAAATGGTAATTTATTAATTGTTTTATTAAGTTTAGTTTTTTCGCAACAATCGTCTATAATGATATCAAAGTTAGAAATTATCTTGGTAATATTTTTTGTAACGATTTCGCTGTTAGGAACAAATTGTAACGTTTTATAAAATGCCCTACAATCCTTAGGGAGTGTAAGGATACCGGTACCAAATAGGATCACTTCAGAACTCTCAGCTTCGTCACCGCAGGTGACATGGCACTTTCCTGGCTCCGACTGGACAAAAATCCAACGGTTATTAGTAATTTTATGGAAGACGTCAATTAGTCCATGAATCAACTTAATATTACAACTATCGGGTAACTTATTAACTAACTCTGTTAATAGAGTGGTTTCGCACGTAGGGTTTGCGATCGTCGAATACACATTCACTAATTCACATATGAAACACTTCTCACTTATAACTTTGCACTGATTGATGTCGGTAATCGGAGAATAAAACATATGATCAGCCGTTATCGCCAGGTATGAGCTACTCGGAGCGATAAGAGCAAAGGTGTCGGGTTTCGATATGTCATAAGGTGCAGGAGACGGGATAACATTGTATAGATTATAAACCTGGGGCAGGACTAAGGGAATATTAATTATTACTATAATTCTATTTAAATGATAGTAGCAAATAATTTTAGAAATATCAATAAGTTCATGAATGTTTTGAATAGTAAGTGGTACTGGAAGCTCAGAATGCTTAGGGAGACTGTTCCTATTTTTATCTAGCTCGTTATATAGTTGATAAGGACTAAGTACAGTCGGATGTAGAATATTTAATTTAGAGAACAAAATAGCGTTATTGACATCGTCTATGTCAAATGATAATGTTAAGATAATTGATTCGATAGATTGAAATAAAGAATTAATTTGAGATTTAATTTCCAATTTATCATTGTTATTCGTGACTTTATCTAAAATATCATGAATTATCTCCATATTCTTCATGAGATGCTGTTCATTAAGGTTTACTTTAGATAGCGTTTGATTGAAAGAACTAATTGTATTTTTAATAACATGAATATTATCTTTCATGAGATGTGCAAGTTTTTTCTCGTCTGACTGTACATCATTGATTGCGTTAGAATACTTAACTGCGTCCTCTGAGTCCATAGTACCGAAAAATGTTTTCAATAAAGAACCACCAAAGTCGATGAGACCTCTCCTGGAACGTCTGCGAGAGCTTTCTTCTGAAAGTAAGTACGACACGGAAGAGAATTTGTTTATGTTATTAACATGTTGGTGTTTTAATGTTGCGAGCGAGTTAGTACAATCTGAATTAATTTTAGAAGACACCATAGAATTGCAGAATAGACTGACTTTCTCAATTAATAGTTCGACCTTCTCTAAATTAGGGTTTATATGACCCACATCGAGGTAAGTGATTACTTTCCAGGCATTATTAATAAACTTAACATCTAAAAGTTTGTCGAAGTACAGCCCTGAGCTCGGTGCGATGGTCGTTACATAATTACACGTAACCGCGGACTGCGTTGATCTGAAATAGGACGAATTACAAGTTGTTGTATTGTTTAGATTATGACGTCGTATGATCGGCAGCGAGCTTGATCTCGTCATAGTGATGACGCACTTGCTTACGGTTGACTAATACGGTCACCGTGTGATTACCATTTAGCTTAACTATCTTAAATGGGCCTTTCCATATAGGCGATAGGGCTTTATTTTGTTTGTGGTGACATCTGATATAAACCATGTCGCCACTATTATATTTCATTGGTTTTGCATGGGAATCGTAATATACTTTAGATTTTTCTTTAGAAGATAATATGTTTTGGAGTGCTTTTTGCCTACAGTAATAGAGTCGATGATTAAGGGCCCTTATATAATCAGTGTAGTTGTTTGTCTCTAGGTTATCTATGCTACTAGGAAGGTATGGCTTATAGCCGAATAAAAGTTCTAAGGGCGCAAATCCTGTTGTGCTATGGACGTTGGAATTATAAGCAATCATTGCACAGGGAATATATAGGTCCCAAGTATGTTTAGTTTTCACCTATGTATGACCTTAGATACTCTTTAAGAGTAGAGTGGCTCCTTTCTAAGGCGCCACATGTTTGAGGATGATATGGGGAAGCGAATATATGCTTAATCCCGAATAGTTTTTCTAATTGTTTAAAAACTTCAGAGCAAAAGTTTGTGCCCTGGTCAGTTATAATCATTTTAGGGATACCTATATGAGATATGAAATTGACGAACTGTCTGGCGGTTTCTTCAGCAGAACAGGTTTGCATAGGATAGGCTTGGGAATATTTCGTAAGGTCATCTTGTAACGTGAGTATGAACTTATACTTGAACTCGAAAGTTTCCGGGAGTGGACCAACTAGGTCAAGGAAAAGTTTTTCATTGGGTCTGGTGGCGGTCGACGTGATTATCATTGGGGCTTTATTAGTTTTTCTAAGAGGCTTATTAATTTGACATGACCGACAGTTTTTAACATAGTCTTCGATATCACGTCGCATGTTCTTCCACCAGTACTGACTTTTGATTCGATCTAGCATTCGACAGATGCCGGGGTGACCAGCAGAAGGGGAATCATGATTTTCCTTAAGGATTGACTTGACTTCGTCTGGAGTAGGGAATTTAATTAAATTGTGGTATATGTTAACCTTGATATTGGTATTGTGAAATAGAAATGATATTATATTATAGATTTTAGAAAACGAGAGTTTGCTGAATGGATCGGCGAAGTCGGATAAAGCGACTTCTTTTTCTTCCATATACCAAAACTTGACCATGTCGCGGTATTCACGGAGGACGGTAAAAATATCCTTATAGTCATTTCGTCGAAATGATGGACTCTGACAAAGAGGTGAGTGAATACATGTTTGTCGTTGGAGGTCGAGTAATAGGTATGTAATTCTCGTTCGATATCTTGGACTTTGGGTTGACTTGTAGCAGATTCCATGATATCAGAACAGTAAGGCACAGATTCATCTAAGTCGAGGGACGTAGGATAAGCGATGAGTTTGCATTTGGCCTTGAGCAGGGGTTCATTGTGTTCTTCAATGATGGTGTCATATGACACTTTTGATTGATTATTGATCTGGAGGAATTGCTCATAGGTTTCGCTTGTGGAAGCTGAGACATGGGAGTCGTCGTTATTATTTACACCTAGAGTTGGGTTACATGACATTGAATCGTTCAATGTGTTTACTGGAAACCGAGATAGTGCGTCTGCGTTAGAGTTCAATTTGCCTTGTTTATAGACTATCTCGTAGTCATATTCCTCTAACTTCAGACGCCATCTGATTAGCCTAGATCCGGGGTCCTTGACATTGAACAGCCACACGAGGGGTCTGTGATCAGTGATTATACGGAATTTGCGACCGTAAAGGTAAGGACGAAAGGTTTTTACACCGAATAGGATGGCTAGGAAGCTCCTTTTCTATAGTAGAGTAGTTACCCTCAGCCTTATTTAACGTACGTGACGCGTACGCGATGGGTCGATCTTTACCGATCTCGCCTTGTGACAGTATAGCTCCGACGGCGTAGTTCGAAGCGTCAGTAGTTAATAAGAAGGGTTGGCTGAAATCTGGGTATTGGAGAAGAGGAGCGGAGGTTAGTTTATCTTTTAAAAGATTGAAAGATTGGTCCTGTTCGCTGGACCATTGAAATACAGCATCCTTTTTCAGGAGCGACGTCAGGGGCTTTGTGATCTTAGAAAAGTTTTCTATAAAACGTCGGTAATATCCGACTAGACCTAGGAAGGATTTGATATCCTTGGGATTTTTAGGAACTGGGAACTGAGCCACGGCCTTGACCTTATCAGGATTGGGAGATACACCTTTGTCGGTGATTATGTGGCCGAGATAAGCGACTTCGCGCCTTAGAAATTCGCATTTATCGGGCTGTAGTTTGAGATTGAATTTGCGAAGTCTTTCGAAAACGAGATTTAGTTTTTGAATATGAGAAACCATATCATGCGAGTACAAAACGCAGTCGTCGAGATATATATGGCAATGAAGACCTTGGAGACCAGATAACACCGTATTCATCAATTTTTGGAATGTGGCAGGTGCGTTTTTGAGGCCGAAGGGCATTCTGGTAAATTCATAGTGCCCAGACGCGTCGCCATTAGTGATTACGGTGAATCCGGTTTTTGGTGCATCTTCGACCTTGAGCGACAATTGATGAAAACCTGATGCAAGGTCAAGGGTAGTAAAATATTTGGAGTGACCTAACTGGTCTAGAATGTCCGTTATCAAAGGAAGTGGGTAAATCTCGGTAACTGTAGCATCGTTGAGTTTGCGGTAATCGATTACAATCCTCCATTTTTTCTTGCCAGATGCATCTGCCTTTTTGGGGACTACCCATACTGGGGCGCTCCAAGGGGAAACTGAAGGACGAATGATGTTCTGATCAAGCATCTGTTTGATCTGAGTTTCCACCTCGTTCTTATGGCATTCTGGGAAGCGATAGGATTTTACGTGTATAGGAGCAGCATCCTTGGTATTGATGGAGTGCTCGATAGCGTTAGTGCATGACAAGAGTTCTCCTTCTAGATGGAAAATGTCAGTATATTTGGAGCAACATTCTAGGAGGGCCTTTTCCTCTTCATAATTAAGATGAGAAGTCCTTATGAGGTTAAGGACTTTTTGAGCCCTGTTAGGGCATGATGGTTGCTCTTGAATGGCATGACATTGCTCTATAGGCGTCGATGACTGACTATCGAAAAGAACTAGGTTGACACGATAATCCTTAATGAGAACTTCGGAGTCTGTAGTATTAAGTACCGAAATGTTAACGCATTTATTAGATTTGATTTTAACGATACAGTTAGCGAGAATTACACCGTCTGAGATGCAGTGATCAAGGACAAGCCCTTCGGAAACGTTTATTAGTTCCGAGGGAGGATTAGAAAGTGGACATTCAATGACGACCTCGGATCGAGCCGGGATGATATAGGTTGGCTGAACGTAATTAATGTTAAGATTGTTACCTAGAATATTAATTAGATTAGAGTCATAATCGATGTTTACTTTAAAGTAGCCTAAAAAGTCGCTACCGATGATACCGTCATAGTCTAAGTTGACGTCATCGTTTATGACGTGAAATTTATAAGATAAAACTTCTTTAGGTAACGTGAAATCCATCTGAAATGTTCCTAGCGTTTCGGAGCGAGATTCGTCACTATTAATTCCCTTTAATTTAACAATTTCGCGAGATAAGTCGGGTGTTTTATCTAGACTTGTTTCCTTTACTAGACATATACTAGCACCTGTGTCTATGAGAAAACGTAGTAACTTTTTAGAATGATTAGATTTTAAATAAATGTGAGGTAAAGATATTTTGTTAATATTCATATCTACTTCATAAATAGTAAAAGGAGTGACGTCATCGTATGACTCGCTTATTAATGTAGAGCTAGTCTGGCTAGGACCGTGAGATATAGGATTAGATTTAGTAATAAGTTTAGGATTAGAATTACGTTCAGTTCCATTACATAGAATAGGATTTGTAGGACTCGGTTGTTCTAACTGAGATGAGGGTTTTAGAGGACTCGGATGCTGCGTCCGAGATGTAGGTTTGAGAGGACTCAGTAGCTTGGACTGAGATGAGGGCTTAGTAAGACTCAGCTGCTTGGACTGAGATGAGGATTTGGTAAGACTCAGCTGCTTGGACTGAGATGAAGATTTGGCAAGACTCAGCTGCTCGGACTGAGATGAAGATTTAGTAGGACTCAGCTGCTGGGACTGAGATGACGATTTGGCAAGACTCAGCTGCTCGGACTGAGATGACGATTTAGTAGGACTCAGCTGCTGGGACTGAGATGACGATTTAGTAGGACTCAGCTGCTGGGACTGAGATGAAGATTTAGAAGGACTCAGCTGCTGGGACTGAGATGAAGATTTAGTAAGACTCAGCTGCTGGGACTGAGATGAAGATTTAGAAGGACTCAGCTGCTGGGACTGAGATGAAGATTTAGTAAGACTCAGCTGCTGGGACTGAGATGAAGATTTAGTAGGACTCAACGATTTTGGGGCTCTTATAGGAGTCGGTTGAGATGAAATTCCCTTACTGGAATTTATTGGACTGTAAGTATACTTGCATGCTGTACAAGTATTTTGCACTGTGCCATTTTTACACGGAAAACGACGGCACGGTAACGTGATCCGATTATCTAGTTTAAATGTAATGAACAAAGTTCACCGATATTATCACACATGCAAGGAGGATCGGGTGTCGGCGACGGAGCCGGCGACGAAGACGGCTCATTTGAAACATGATGCACCCGGTTACTATATTGGCTCGGGCCTTTATATTTATCGTTATTAAACTTCCGTTTACGGCATTGTGAAATATCGTGGCCTTTATTTTTGCAATACCTGCAGAAAGGTTGCGACTCTGAATTTTGTTGCGATGTCGAAGGGCGATTATCCGAATAATATTTACGAGGTTGATCTGCGAATTGAACTATGCGTCTTTGTTTAAAAGAACATTCGGATTCGGAATGCCCTGGTTTTCTGCAAATTTTGCAAGTGGCCTTGGTGAAGGGCTTATATAATAAATTTTGAATTTTCTCCTCTTCTATGGCGATATTAATAGCATCATTGAGAGATCGAGGACTACGGCAGCGCACGTTGTTACTTAATCTCGGGTGTAGCCCGAGGCTGAACGTGAAAAGGGCTAGGTCCTCGGTCATAGCAATTCGACCTGATAAATCCTTCTTTAGAGATTCGGAGTTATGAATTTCCGACTGAAGGTCGGTGAGGCAGCTCTCGATACGGAGCGCAAATTGGGCAACGGTCTCGTTGGCCTGTTGCTTACAAGCTTGCAGGTCTAATAGCAAATGATTATAATGTTTTCTCTCGCCAAAGTTCTGAGTTAAGAACATTTTTAAACTTTCAAAATTATCAAATATTTTATTGGAGCATGCGATTTGCGCTTTACCTTCTAAACGAGCTATAATGAATTTAAGTAACAGGGTTTTTTGACTTGATGATGCTAAATCGAGCGCATTCTGGCAATTCGTAAGAAAAGCGGTGAGAGTTTCGCGATCTCCTTTATATACGTTAATAAAATTACAAAGAACATTAATAGGGAATGGTTCTGATAGTAGCGGCTCTGAGACACTGCTTTTCTTCGAATCAGTCATGGTTACTAAGTGAAAATAGGATAATTAATTAAAAAATAAGTGATAATAGGTATTATGATAATAAAAAATGCTTTTACAAATTATTTAAATGAATAGGGTTATTATAAATTTGTAAGTATTAATATGTATTAGGAAAATAGATTTAAGGTAGAATAGAGCGGGAGATTGAAGGAATAGAAATAAAAGGTAAGTACCTAATTATGACTTATCGAAAACCCGTTTTAAGAAAATAAGCTAACAGCGATAACAGTTGATTAAATGCTTTACTCACAGGGCCACGAGGATCACGAAGACGGGCGACATTGCTGTTGGCTGGAACGACGACGGGCGGACAGGATCAGGACGACGGCTGGCGCGGCGGCCTCGCGATGACAGCGTGAAGACACTCGATGAAGACTGATTTGACCTCGAATCGGGTTGTTCGAGTTGTCCTTCGTTATTGGATAGATGGCTCGGAGACGGCGGCGGCTCGGCTAGCGCCTCGCTAGATGAGCACCTCGAAGAAGATGGGCGTAGTCGCCCTGGCAGAGCGGCAGGATCGGCGGCACGCACTCGGCGGTACCGGGAGTTGGACCTGGCGGCGGCACGGACAGCGTGCCGGCAGGATGCAGACGAAAAGCTCGTCGGAGTTTGACGAAACGCGATGTGCGAAGATTAAGTGCGTTCCGGAGTCGGACGGGTAGAGAGTTTGGCACCGGGTTAGTTTTACGCGACCCGTATGGAATACCAGTGGGAAACGAATGCGATGTTGACACTGGTATCCCACTTCTGACACCACTATTACGGGGTGGGTCAGGTGGAGCTTTTTAAAAAAGAAAATTTAGGAACAAAACTTTTATTTATCAAAAGAAATTAAAAAGTACAATTTTGGAAAAGTAGTAACCCGGCGGAAGTCCAATCCGAACTGACTAATAATCACGTTGATCGATGCGTTTCCGATTGCATTGACGTCAATGCAATAGGAAACGGGGTTGCATACGCGGCTGTTTTATTTTATTAGTAATATTGCTTATTTACGGATATAACAGTTCGATCCCCACCCTGGACAAACACCTTTCGGCCGCATTGGCAACCAAGTTTGACAACAAGTTGCCGAAGAAGAACTGACGTTCTTGCTCGTGTGATGAACACTTGTGTTTACTCAGTGTCTGGGTGTTATTATATGTATTTAAGT
The DNA here is from genome assembly GCA_014851415.1 of Cnaphalocrocis medinalis. Classification (NCBI taxonomy): domain Eukaryota; kingdom Metazoa; phylum Arthropoda; class Insecta; order Lepidoptera; family Crambidae; genus Cnaphalocrocis; species Cnaphalocrocis medinalis. Next base: position 7,083,568 of record CM026296.1, on the reverse strand, counting down.
ATTATATTTGTGATCCTCTGTTGTCTGATATCTGTAACACAAGTGCATAAGCTACTTTGTACGGAGTCAGGTCAATGTATGAGATGTTGTGTGAATTTATATATAATATTATTATTTATTATACTGTCCCACTGCAGGGCAAAGGCCTCCTTCATAATATTAGAAATCAAGTCATCGCTACTATGATGGGATTAGGCTTAATCACCACGCTTGCCTAATGCGGATTGGTGACAAACCCGAGCTATATTCGAAAAGTCCGAAACATACTTTTGCTCGACCCGGGAATCCAGCCCAGAATCCCGAGACAACGGCCCCGTACTTAAACCACTTGACCAACGGGGCGTTTCCCCAAGACTAGTAAACGGATCACCTAATGGTTGGCTCACACAAACGGACATTTTTTATTAATTACTAGTGATACGGATCGGACGTCACAAACCCGAGCTATGTTCGAAAATTTGTAACAAATTTTCGCTCCGTATTAGGCAAGCGTGGCGATTAAGCCTAATCCCATCATAGTAGCGATGACTTGATTTCTATGATGGAGGCATTAGCCCTGCTGTGGGACAGTATAAAGGCTGATACTACAATTAGTAGTGATACGTCCTCACCATCACTAGATGGCGCTAGATGTCGCTCTTATAGATGTTGTTCTGTTTTTTTTTATCGGAAACAGTAAAAATAACTGTCTGTCACGTAGTCAAAGCCCAATGTATTTTTTCTTTAAAAATAACAAAGTCTCACCAAACAATCCATAGACATCCGGTCACACTTCTACAACAAAAGACATACTAAAATATACTCAGAAATAAAAATACAAAAATACTAGGTAATCCAGTATATCTATGACCACTTTTTTCTCGACGAGTGCGAATCGTAAATCGCAATGAAAACATACGATAGTCATCCGAAAGATCGTGTACAAAGTAGAGAATATCGTAAAAAAGCCGAAACAACAAAATATATATCTTGAACTGACGTTTACGCGTAAAAACGGGAGCCGACACTGTAGGGCTGACAACACCTTCTAAATTATAAACTAACGTTTAGAAGAACGCACATTGATGACTCCAAGTTTGTGAGACGGGCAGGAGACCATTTCAGGAGGTTAATGAACATATATTTATGAGAGAACTAGTAAACTTTAACATGTGGATGTAAATATGGTAGGTAAATTAAAAAAAAATTATATGCCACCACAAGATTTTTCAAAATGTTGTTAGAATATCGAATTATATGAATCTCCCAAATATTTAATTTTATAATTATCATCTTCTATTGCCTATTTGGACGTTGTGTTTTTGTTATATAGATGCTGCTTTTACTAAAAATAAACTCGATTCATTAAAAGATACAGCTTTGAATCACCAGTCAATTTCAACATAATGTAACGTGTCTCTTTATTCACTTGACATTGGCCGAATTAAAGCCAAAATATATATAGGTATTATAATATCAAATTGACTCGTCATATTTATTATTGCAGGATGGTAAAATAGTAATCATTAAATTGTCAACTTTAGATCTTTAGACCTTTAGTTTCTACCAATATCTGGGAGCTGTCAACCCTACGAAACCTAACGTAGTACTTTACGAGTTAATGCCTCGTTAAACTAATATTAACGCGGTGACGAGGCGTTAGAAAGAAAGAGATATATATTTAGCCTCTTTCTCTTTATGTTAGTTTCAGTCGGATTTAATTGGGTCAATTTCCAAAGATAAAGGGGATAGTAAAATAAAATTGCCAATTCATAAAAATCATAATTTTGTTCTTTTTATTTCAGTTCCCTTCGACCGACTTTTACATATACCAGATGCCGTTCTCGAGTACAATTTAATAGTACCTGCTCGTATAGAGGTACATTATAGTCACTTTATTGTGTAAACTATATCCGTATAGTTAATGGACTCCGGTCTGTGATTCCAAAATAAAATGAACATAATTTTACTTATTGATTATTAAAGAATATAACAAGATACTGTGCTAGCATTCCAACAAATGAAGATCAAATAAAAAACAACAATAAACAGATTTGAACTTCATTAGAAAAGTCACTATTTTCTTTTCTCGAATTATAAATTCTCAAAAAATGTGTGACTGGCCATCAATTCTCGCAATAAAAACTATCACCGCATTTAAAATTCGAATTCTATTTTCTTTTTCTAAATGACTCAATGCAGTGATGCATCCAAACAAAAGAATGCATCTTCGACTTTAATCGTAACAAAATTAGGATTAAAATTAAATCTTATATTATTGTGTGGATCTGAATGTATTGTATTACGATACAAATAGATTAATTTATCTCATCGTTGAGTGTGAACATGTTACAACTATCAGAAAATATAAATTGACAGTATTAGGTACCTAATTTGCCACATTTTATAAGTTTTCTTGGATCTAGGTGTTTTGGGTTGACGCCCCCATAGTACAGGGGTTGCCCTAGTTCGAGACCAGGTTGATTGGTGTGATTGTGTAGCGCATTTATTTATATAATTTGATTTAACCAATAGAGCATAGGTTAAAGTTTTTTTATAATTCAGTATTTATCGTAATTCGGAATATCCGGTTTGTGACCACCAAATCAGCATTAGGCAAGCGTGGTGAGTAAACCTAATCCCATCATAGTAGCGATGGCTTGATTTCTATGATAGAGGCCTTTGCCCTGCAGTGGGACAGTATATCGGCTGATACTTCACTTTCTTTACTTTCAAAATAAACATCATAACATTCATTTAAAATCAAAGTAATTTGTATTACTAAGTGCTTTGACTACTTTTACAACCGATTCATTGCGGATGACGCCTTAAGGCGTCATTTAAATCTTTTACGTATGGCGTATGACGCCGAATGGCGTTTTAAAGAATTGATATCTGATGCCGGCTGAATGTAAACTCTCATAAAAAAGTCAAAACCATAACAAAAAGCAAAATGTGTTCAAAAATGGCGAAAGACGCCTAAGGGCGTCACTTAACTGTGTGGCAGCTGACGCTAGCAGGCGTCACAGAAGATTTGTTAGCCGCCAAAGTGGGCTACGCAATGAATCGTTTAACTTAAGTATATTAGTAACAACAATAAAATACCACAAGTTGAAACGTAAACACGAAACTAAATAGAATAAATTTAAGATAAAATCTAAACAGTTCGTGACCCTTTTATCAGTGGCAATCTGGCATTTTAGTAGATGTCATACCTGCAATTAATTCAGTAAGTGAAGGGACGCCCTTTAACACGCATAGTGCAAATATAACTAGTAGGTTGATTACGATACGGGGGCCCAATGAGGGTTATTGCAAATGCAAAACCCGATAGATGGCGTTACGTTGACAGGTCCAACTTTGACGAAATTGGTTGTTTCATATCAAAACTTAATAATTTTGATATGATACGTTAAAATGTAACTAATCCAAAACGTAACGCCATCTATCGGATTTTGCATTTGCAAAAACCTTCATTGGGTAACGCCGTTTTCTTGTGATGCGTGGTATCATAAATAGCTCAGGCTTATTTTTCATGCAGATTTTCTGTAAGGCCGTGGTATCGCTCCGGTCGAGTAGCCGAGCAGCCCATCATGCCGGAGCGAGGCTCTCCCAAGGTTCAATAAATAAAAAAAAAACACACTACTCATATAATGACTTGACTCCGAATTAAGTAGCTTAAGCACTTGTGTTACAGATATCAGACAATAGATGAAACACAAATAGGTATAACACTTAATAAATACACATAAATTACACGGAGAAACTGAACAAACACAAATGTTCATCACACGGGTTGTTCAGGTTGGGTATCAAACCCTTGGCGTATGAGGTAGGGTCTTTTTTTTTTATAGGATAGGGGCAGACGAGCATACGGATCACCTGATGTTAAGCGATTACCGTCGCCCATGAACACCTGCAACTCCAGGGGCTTCACAGGTGCTACCGGCCTTTTAGAGCGAGATATGCCCTTTTATTGAAGGTTTGTATGCCGTAGTGGTCCGGAAATACCGCAGGTGGCAGTTCGTTCCATATTTTTGTCGTACGCGGCAGAAAGTTCCTGGCAAAGCGCACAGTAGTGGACTGCCAGCCATCCAGATGAAATGAATTTGGGTCTACCAAAAGCGCCATCCAGCCAATCAAATAAAGTTTTTTTCTTTTTTGTTTGTTTGTTTCCTTTCCTCTCTCTGATTGATCTCCCCGCCTCAAATATAAAGCTAATAGCCCGACTTCACTCACAAGTTTGTCAAAACATCACAGTCTTGTTGGGCCTGCGCGAAAAAATCTCGACTGGCCGATAGCCAACATTTCACAGATTACGATACTAGCGCCACACGATGAGTGATGTCAGTATCATGCGTCAACAAAGTCGTGACAACTGATGTTTATTGAACTAACGGAATTCAAATTTTATAATCAAGTAGGTGTGGCCCGCGATGTTGAAAGTGAGAATTACTTACGGGATTTTTATGTGATAGGTGGCAGACGAGCAGACGGGTCACCTGATGATAAGTAATTGCCGCCGCCCATAGACACATGCAACACCAGTGACCACCACGAACCTTCCGCTTCGAAGACCAATTTACGACACACGCATATTAATCTTATTATGTGGCAGACGTACAGACGGATCACCTGTTGGTAAGCGATTGCCGCCGCCCATAGACACTTTCAATACCAGTAGAGTCACAAGTACGCCGCCAACCTTTCCCCAAATTAGGGCTCCGGTACCCTCACTCCCTCGACGAAACACAGCGCAGGCGCTGCTGTTAGTCTTCTGTTAGGCCGTGGTATCTCCGGTCAAGCCGGCCCATCCATGCCGAAGCGTAGTTCACCCAAGGTTAATCATAAATGTATCAAAAATCGTCTTTTTAACAAAACCTTTCTCAAAATATTTCGTTAAATACATCTACTTAATAAGGCTACACAAAATATTTTGGCGACCGTCCAAAACCCGACATCTTTGACCACAGCCCGACAAATGGCAGTAACTCATCTTCAAAACACGGTTGAAATGTTGCACATTTTCGCGCTTATACCACAAAATAATTACACACAGAAAGTAGGCTGCCCACTAAGAGCTAAAAACGTGTCATGTACTCACGCACGCGCACTAACGGGGAATACGCCTTTTCGACCACATTTAATCCTAGCCTTTGACATAAGATTGTCGAACTGTCGAGGTCTGTGGTAGAGGCCGCGCGCTTATGTACTCATGCCGGGCAACAAACTTAGCATATGTCAACGAACTCTTCTAAATTCTAAATCAGGCTGAGTCTACCTTCTGTGTGTAATTATTTTGTGCTTATACGATGATTTGGCAACATACTGAGTGTGTTATTGCTGAAATTTTATTGTCTTTCAGCTTGGGTACGCATATTCCGTGGAATGTTGAGATGGTTTATTTGGATGGGGTATTTGGGTGGTTTTGATGCAGTATGAATTATGTGCAATGTGCATGCTTTGGGATTGGCCGCTTTTAGCCTCTACTGGCTCTTAGTTCGTTTTGGGATTTATTAAATCCAAACTTAAACAACAGATGGCGTTAGGAGTCGATTACATCGCGCAAGCATTTCGCCTACTTACGTTGACTAATCTTACTATTTATATAAACTCAAAATAAAATAACAGTTTACAATATTTGTCTTTCCTATGAATATGTAATCAAATGGCGAAAAAAATATTATAGGTACAAATCAACAAATGGGTTGAGCAAAGGGTAGTGACTCAGCTCATGCTGTCGCAGGACAGGCGTCCGGCGAAGCGCTGGTTTTCAGTCACACCGTCTCTCTTTATGTGTTAGGTGAGAGATGCGTAGGTATATAGATACGTAGATAATTCTATAGAAACCAACAAAGCTTTTAGGTAAACCGAAAACAAGAAACACTTGCGAAACGAAGTGAGGGCGGGCCACTAGTTGTAGAATGGATATAGAAGATAATATAAATTTAAAGGAATAGTATGGAGAAGTCCTCCAATCGGTCAGATTGAGGTCTATAGGGGAGTCCTATGTTCAGCAGTGAATGTCCTATGGCTGAGATGATGATGATGATAGGTAGATATAGATAAGTTTGTTCTTTTTTTTATTTATTCATCATCATCTCGGACGTACCCACTGCTGACTATAAGCCCACCTTTCTTCAACGCCAAAGTCCTCTCTCCCCTTTCTTTAAACCAGTCTTAACATGCTTGGATCCAAGTAGTCCCTTCTATTCTTCTTTTATTACCAGTAATACAAAAACCAGCATTTCGTTTACCGAATCTAGGGCACCATTCAGTAAGAAGTTTACTATATCTGACAAATCCTCATCTAGTAATTAAATTTATTGCTTAACGTAAATCATACCACTAAATACATGAAAGCGTTACGAAATTACTTGATTTTACGACAATTACATAAGCAAGGAAAACGAGCAACAAACAGTAGTTTAATCAATGAGGCTTAATTAATACTTTACGAGTTTGAGTTACATAAATTATTGTTTAATGGTAGCGTTCATTTTAATTACTTTTATAAATTTGCAAAAAAAGATTGATACTTTACAGCAATAATCAACTTTTTGATTATAGAGTAAAATTCCAACGGAATTAGTTTCGAAAATTATTAAATAGTTAAAAATGCTAATACTTCATATAAACGGGACTAAACGCGACGAAAATTAATAAGTACATTCTAGCACTTACTGCTTGACGTTTCGACTGCGTTACATTACAACAGCCGTGGTCACAAGCGAACTGGAGGTGGCAGTGCAATATCGAAAACGAGAGGGTATCCGAAGATGCACAAGCCGGGCGTAGCAGACGACGCCGTGCGCCTCCAGTCCGCTTGTGACCACGGCTGTTGTAACGCAGGCAATGCAACGCGAAAGTTTTAAAAAAAAGTTAAAAATGCTACCAAAAGATACTATTCTACACGGACGAAGTCGCGGGTAACAGCTAGTGTAATATAAAAAAGTCCGCTTGTGACCACGGCGTTTAGAGTTACAGTTTCTGCTATTCCATGCTTTGTGTCATCGCGTCGACTCACTGGGATTACTTCTGCGATGCACTGTATGGCCGTCTCTTTTCAATTTATTGCCGTGTAATAGTTTGTACGTGTTTTTACGATTTTCCGGAATCGCTATGTCAGCTGTTCGGACTGTGTTGAGTATTAGCTGCGTTGATATATGCAAAGGGAAATGTGATTTTGTATTTTGGATTTTAAGCTAATCAGCTAAATAGTTGTTTAAGGATTTCTTGGAGAGACAAAGATAGGAAGCAAAGAATGGGAAAAAAGTTGAAGATCTAAGTACCATTAAAAGAAGGAAACTAGATTATCTTGGACAATGCGTGGCCTGTCGCAACCTGTAAGAAAGTATGACCTGTTGCAACTAATAATACAAGGCAAGATCCAGGGAATGAGAAGCCCAGGAAGAAGAAGAACTTCTTGGCTTAAAAATCTGCGCCAGTAGTACAATAAAAGCATCGTTCTCTGTTTAGAGCAGCTGTGTCAAGGGTTCAAGTCGCATTATGATCGCCAACCTTCGTTAGAAGATGGCACTCAAAGAAGGAGAAGCTAAAAAGGGCGTAGTATAAGAGGCAGGCCCAAAAAGAGATGGAGTGATGGTTAGGAAACTTACAAAGAAAAGCATACATGGTAGCACATCAGCGACCCCTCTATTCCTTGTAGGACAAAATCATGACTTCTACCTATGCCACAACCAACTAGGCTGGCGCAGCGACCCAAAGCGAGCTTTGGCCTACGATAAAATAAGAGTCTCCATCTAGAACAGTCCTGCACCACCTCCTTCCAGTCATCAGCCCGGAGTCCACGCAAATCTTTATCAACTTAATCCCTCAAGTACCTTGGACGGCCAACTGGTTATACACATTAGTTTGTGACATTAGTGTCCTATGACCAATACTCATGACCTCATTTCAAAAATCGCATTCATAAGCAATCGAAAACAAACTAATCATTATAAAAAAACAAAAGCACATAAAAATACCCCAATCGGGCGTGGGTGTTTAAGGATGGACCAAATGCCAAACTGAAGGTGAACATTTGGCATTAAATGATTCCGCCATGTTTGCCATTCAAGTCTGTATGGTCCCATGCAACTACATAAATAACGGGCCGAACCAAATTTTGATGTTAATTAGGATTAATGGTCGAGGAAGTTGGAAACATGGGTTTTTAATGTGACTAACGACTTTTTGGGACTGGTATGCATGTTGCCTCCATCCCAGAGTACAAGCCCCAAGGGTCGTGTGTACGATTCCCACTCTGGACAATTTTATGAAATGAGCAATGTGTTTTTTCAGAGTCCGGTTGCTACTTTTTTATGTGATAGGCAGACAAGCAGACGGATTACCAAATGGTAAGCGATAGGCGCCACCCATAGACCTGCAAAATCAGTAGAGTCACAAGTGCGCGGCCAACCTATAACCCCCTTTCCCCCAATTGGATCTCTGGTACCCACGAAACACAACGCAGTCTAAAAAAAAGACATTCTATAGGAAACTACAAGGCTTATAGCTAATCCGAAAACCGAAACTAGCGCCATCTATTGGTACTTGAAACAAATATTCCAAAACGAATTGAATGCTAGCTACTAGTAAATAAAATAAGGACGATAAGTCATGTCAAATCAATCTCAACGACAAATTGACGTGATTTTTTAAGTGGGGATAGTTGAAGGGATGGAGAGTAACATAGGCTACTTTTTTCCCCTTGTTAACCCCCTACTTTAAGGACGTGGGGGCGCGAGCGAAGCCGCGGAAACCTAGTAGAATCAGAATACAAATCCCAAAAGCTATCACATCGAATTTAGAATGCAACCCCCAAACCCGGTCTGACAGCTTTAATAATAGAACCAATAGACACCTTTGACGGGCGCGTCCAAGTTATTCCAGTCTAGAAACTAGATCTGGAATGGGATGTATCGTTTAGAAATGTCTAGACGAATTTAGTCTGTCTACAATTTACTACGGTTTTAACTTTAAAGGGTCGTGATCTAGTTCCTATTATAACACTGAAAGTAACAGCTATTTTGGATCTGTTACATGGAATATTTCTGGTCTTTGGCTTATTTCACTCAATACAAGGTATAAGGTTCTTCAACAAAGAAGTGTAAAGGAATTTAAGTAAAGGACGCCCCCAGGCCAAATGGAGTGACGATCTGTGCAGTATGGCTGGTATGGGCTGGTCTCCGTATCTAATTGTATTTGGTAATGACTATGTTACGGTAAATGTGGATAGTGCGGTTATTATGTATAATTACCGGGAACTATGCATAATAACCAGTGCTCGTGGTAAAGGTTGTAAAAACTTTCGAATTAATCACATTTACCGGCAATTATATAAAATTACCATACCCCTTTAGTAAATGTAGTAAATCAAACATTAGAATCAAATGTTTATTGAAATAAAAACAATTCTAGTCTTGAATATAATAAAATTTGGTTAATAATTTCACAAAATTAAAAAAAATTGGTTAATAATTTCACAAAAATAATAATAAAAATCCAATGTTTCTTGACCAGCAGGTATTTATTTATAATAATAAACAGTCTTACAATTATATTAATTAGAGAACACGCAAACAAGGTTACTTGTAGGTACTTGCAAACGTATACATGTATGAAAGGCTTTCGTGGTACAAAAAAAGTTAGGTTAAGGTTATTTTTTTTATGACCACCCGGAATAAAATTTAAGTATTTTTTGGTGGTCATAAAAAAAAATAACCCTAACCTAACCTCTGCCCTAAATACCTAACCATACCCTAACATGTTTTTTGGCATTTCACTGAACCAATTTAAGGATTTAAACCTAAAAATATTATTTATTTATGCAAGAAAGACTTTTAGGGCACTTAGATTCAGCAGATTCAAGTTTAAATTGATATCTGGGAGCTTATGTCAATATTTACCACGGTCGCGTGGAAGTTTTATATAATTACCGATAAATATGGATAATTCACTACATTTACCATGTGCATTGGTGATTATCTATAATTACCGGTGATTATAGATAATTACCGATTGCTTACATTTACCGTAACAACTATATTATCATTGAGTTTTCTAATATTTTGTGCCATAAATGGTTTCTATCTATCTTATTAAACCGTCAAAATCCTGTGCCACCCGCATCCAAGGGACTCTCGCTACCTTCACTAGATCGTCGGTCCACCTGTTGGGAGGCCTGCCACGGCTGCGGCCTCCACTCAAAGACCTTTCCACCTCAACGGCCGTCTGTTCTCCTCGCAATGTGCCCTGCCCATTGCCACTCGAGCCACGCAATTCTTTGGGCTATGTCCGCGACCTAAGATCTCCTGCGTCTCCATATCTAATTGTATTTGTAAATGCCCATAATTGACATATTTTGTGCAATAAAGAGTATCTATTTATCTAATTATCCCGTCAAAATCTCATCTAATTACAGGTATGATGGTAGATGTACAGGTTTCTCTACATATATTCCTGTACTTATGAATCCCAAGAGTAATATTTCGAAAGCAAAGCGGACGCTCATCACACGTCCAATTAGAAACGGCCACATGTCGGGTAAGTGGACAAATCAAGCTACTGAGTTACATACAGGTGATATCCGCAACGCAATGACATAGCGTAGCTTATGTGTCAAATGGCAATGCCAACCTGCTATCTAATCTAACAAACGTATGTTTCATTATAAGCATTTTTACCGTGATCCATGCCGAATTACCGAAGGGTGGTTACCCTTTGACAATTCGGCATGAATTGGGCCGGCTCGGTGGTTGGTTGGTTGTGATGAAGTATCAAAAGAATCTTGAAATTCTGGATCGAGTTTTTATAGGACGAATTTCCCCCAAGCTGATACCACGGCCTCACAGAAGACCGGTGTGAAGCAGCGGCTGCGCTGTGTTTTGCCGAGTGAGTGAGGGGTATAGAAGACCCAATCGGGGGAAAAGGGTTAAAAGGTTGGCGGGGCACTTAAGACCCGAGTGGGGTTTGAAGTGTCGCGGGGTGGTAATTGCTTACTATCTGTTGATTCTTTCGCTCGCCTGCCTCCTAAAACACCTACTAGATAAATAATAATAATAATAAATTGTTTATTTGTCAGAATACAAGTTATAAAGGTCTTAAATAATAAATATTCAACCTGCATGCAGGTGTGCAAAATAAAAGGTAAGGTAGATATTTAACATGCAGCAATATTAGGTATCTTGCATTTGACATGTCTAAGAGTTCCACATCAGATGTCTGTAATTCATGAATTCAGCCACACTATAAAAACAATATTTTAACAGCCATTCGGTTAATTTTGTCTTAAAACTCCTTAAGCCTTAACTCCTCCAAATTAAGACTGTATAATGCATATACAGTCTTAATTTTATCAGGAAGGTTATTGTACGGTGGCGGCCAGCACATCAAGTTACTACAATCTGTCAATTTTCTTCAATCGAACTTCACTTTTATGTCAAACGTGTTTGGTTCAATATCAACTGAGGAAATTTGACAGATTGTAGTAACTTGATGTGCTGGCTACTGTACAAAGTGATACACATGTTAAAAAGCATTTTTTTTTAGATTAGATTAAATCAACTTGGACTAAAGGGACGCCGAGGCGGGCGTCCGAGTTATCGCTCGAGGGGCGAAGTCGTCAAGGGCCTTAAAGCACTAAACATGCATGATTGGTCGGTATTGGCACAGGACCGAACAAAATGGCGAACTTTGCCATCGAAGGCCGAGACTTACCTCAGATCGCTGAGCCAGCGTAGTACTGTACTGTACTTTTACTGTGGGAGAGCCACGCTTCGGCATGAATGGGCCGGCTCGACCGAAGTGATACCACTGCCTCACAGAAAACCGGCGTGAAGCAGCCCCCTGTGCAGTGTTTCGCCGAGTGAGTGAGGGTACCGGAGGCCCACCCGGGGGGGAAGGGGATAAAAGGTTGGCAGCGCACTTGTAACTCCACTGGTGTTGCAAGTGTCCATCAGCGGCGGCAATTGATTACCATCAGGTGATCCGCCTGCTCGTCTGCTACCTATCACATAAATAAAAAGTACGTAGGTACATGTAATCGCACACATTGCTTACCTATTTAGATAGGTAGACATTCCGCAATCGACCGCTGTAATTGATCGCCGAACGTGGAGTAGACTGACATGCGGGCGATAGTACCGATACATCATTCGGCACGCAAACGATTATGAGTTTAATCGATGTAATGTGCGTGTATTGTAGTGATGTGCGGTTTATTTTTTTGTCTATTTTTTATTGTAAATATTGTTTTTTTGTTAAGCATCGCTTCGAACGTCAAATGGTTTTAGTACCAATGATCACGGGATCCTGGGTTAGATTCCGGCGTCGAGCGAAAGTAAAATTCATCATAGATAGGGATTACAGGAGTCCGAGATTATAGCTATTGCCGCCTCCCATAGACACCAGCAAGACCAGTAGAGTCACAAGTACGCTGCCAACTTTAACCCCTTGTCCCCCCAATTGGGCATCCGGTACCCTAATTCACTCAACACAGAGCAAACGCTGCTTCACGCCAGTCTTCTGTCTTCATCGCAGTCTTCTGATCGAGCCGGCCCATTCATTCCGAAGTGTCGCTCTCTCACGATTAAATGTCTGCGTAGTATAAGCAACACTATTCAACCGCCATTACTTTGTAACCGATTCTGGTTCAAAGCGCGACGGGGTGCGTAGGCGCACATTACGAGTTCACTAGGCCGCACCGATAGTGTGTACTGCACTAAGGAATTTATTGAATCACTTTGTTTGTTTGGGACTTTGCTATGATTGCTAAATTAATCCTACTACTATTATAAAGGCGAAAGTTTGTATGGATGTTTGTTACTCTTTCACGTAAAAACTACTGAATGGATTTGAATGAAACTTTACCACAATATAGCTTATAGATACATCAGAATAACATATAGGCTTAAATTTTTGAGGTTTCTACGAACCTGAAGTCCACGCGATCGAACTCGCGGGCAAAAGCTAGTAATTATAACAAACTAGCATTCGCCCGCGACTTCGTTCGCGTGGACTTTAGGTTCGTAGATATCTCAAAAATTGTAGCCTATGTGTTATTCTGATGTATAAGCTATATTGTGGTAAAGTTTCATTCAAATCCATTCAGTAGTTTTTACGTGAAAGAGTAACAAACATCCATACATCCATACAAACTTTCGCCTTTATAATAGTAGTAGGATAAACTATCTGTATACCGGGTGTATATTTGAACATTTACGTCCCTTTAACCATGTCTTCTATAAATCATTTTGAAGAACATTTGTTATACGACTCTTGGAAATTCGTCGAAAATTTTTCTACTCCCCATACAAAATGAACAAGTCACGTGACCGACTATAAATGAAAAGTTGAACTTCCAAAAGTCATAGGCAATTTTTGTTTAGAATGCTTAATAGAACATGTGGTTACAGCGAGGTAAATGTTCACATATACATGTACATGTATGTGTAAGTTAAGGGAGAGAAAAAGGTGTTTGGACGTTTTGTATGAAAGACCGTTTTCTTCAAGTATTTATAATTATTTGGGTCCTAGTTCACCACCTCTGAGTAAAGTAATTTACTCTTTAATTAAAGTGAGCTCGGAGAAAATTAGCCCCTTAAATTTTTTTTACTAGGCCGATATTGAAACGTAAATTACTTGACACTTTACTCGGAGGTGGTGAACGAGGCCCTAAGACTTACGAGTATTTATAATTTACACGCGAGCGGGAGTCCACTAGATTTTTTAAAAATATTTTTTATTCAAAACAACAAAAATAAAATAGTAACGTTAACAGACCATGCAAAGAAACACTTAAGGTCACGTCAAGAAATATCAACCTTTTTCATATAAACATGAATGAGCAAAAGATACTCGTACTCATCAAATTCGTTACCATAGCAACAGTCTCCGCTTTGACATATGAAAGCAAACCGTACAAAATAACACATTCAGACAGGCCGTGTCTATCAAACGTCCAATCAGGGGTGTCCACCCGAGCGGACAATTCAGTGACAACCCTTGTCAGGGTATAACGAACCAGGGATGCTTCGTACGGACAGTGTACAGAGACCCAATTTTCGACATTGAAGTCGAATTAGAAATTTGTATGGGCTAATGTATGTAATCTTAAAATTCGACTTTAATGTCTATCCTCGAGAATTTCCTCCATATACGACTTTATTTGTGATCCCCTGTTGTCTGATATCTGTAACCTAAGTGCTTAGTACGGAGTCAGGTCAATGTACGAGATGATGTGTGAATTTATTAATACTATCATTTAATTATTATATTTTAAAATTGAATCTATTAAGTAGCTAGATGAAAGAAAGAGAAGAAAAGACATGTCCCCGCCATGTGGTCCCGTGCGTGACGTAGTGCGCATGTCACGTGCGCGCGCGCACATTACGCGCGCGATATATTATGGAAACAGAAAGCGTGTGATGTGAACTAGACAGACGGCAGATAATAATATTATATAGAAATAGACAGCTGAGGTTGACTGTTGGGCCGTAGGACTGGCGGGACACCATCATCGTGCGGTTACAGCTACATATTTTAATCGTGGAAGAGCCACGCTTCGGCATTAATGACCGGTTCAGCTGGAGTGGACCGGCGTGAAGCAGCTCCTGCGCTGTTTCGTCGGGAGAGTAGAGGTATAAAATCAGTCCCAAGTTAGAAATTTTCATTCAGTTACTGCAAACTATGATCCTATAATCCTGTTTATTTAAGTTATAGGTGACAAACGGATCGATAAACGACAGCCCATAGAAACCCAGAAATCCGGTGGAGCAACAAGTAGGCTGCCAAGCTTAGAATACAGTACAGGCGCTGCTTCAAGCCGTTTTCTGTGAGGCCGTCCATGCCAGCCACGCCTATGTAAGCATGGCTCTCCCACGGTTTATGTTTTTCCAGGGTGAGGATTAATCCCACGACTTTTACCTTATGAGGCAGAGTACAAAGTAATTATAATTATACTCTGATTTTTAATCATTTGGAATAAACTGACAGATGTCAATGTGTCATCCCCATACATACTCAATCAATATGACAGATGCAAAATGTCAAAATGTATAGAAACTTGACATTCGCATCTGTTTGTTTAATCCACATGATTAAAAATCAGAGTTTGTTTTTTTTAGATCGTTGTTATTTAACAAATATGAAACTCAATTAAAGAGAGAGATGCTGTTAAGATCAGCGATCATTTTTTCCATTACCGTACGTGTGTATCTCTTTTTCAACTTGACATTGGAACAATTGACTGCGTTCGCTAAACAAAAAAGTTTATAAAAACAATTATTAATAACAACTTATTAAACACTCCCTTTTCGTGGCCCTACATCCATCTCGGACGCGAGACGGACAGGCATCAAGAGATCGACCATTAAACGAGACAAATGAGCGCAAATGTGCTTCTGCGCACACCCGACACACGCCATTCCCAACCTTAACCAACCAACACATAAAGCCCACATTCGCTTGGACTTAAACCCGTTTAAACGGCCATCCATTCTAAAAGGAATTTGAACTTTATGACATTTCATTTTAAAGTCATATTTGATTTGCGGTAACCTTTACATCTGATTCATAACTTTCAAGCAAATGCTATTTGAAAATGAAGCTTACACGTGTGGAGTTTAAGTCGATATTTGATTGTTATATGAGGTACGCCTAGGAATATCGCCCATGAGTAATATATTAGTATGGGATTGGGAATGCCATGGTGTTTTCTATGTTGTCAGGAAGTTATTTGCGGCGGCTTTCGCGTTATTGAGACAAAACGTTTGGGAGAAAATAGTATTTCACTGAAATATTTAAAGAAATGTTACTTCCACTCAATTGGAAAGCTGTGTTTAATTTTAGTCCTCATACTAACGCGTCATTCCCAGTTGCGTCTAAAGCTGTTACAATGGAGCCCAGGGTATGATAAAAAAAGGTTAAAGGTTGGCAGCGCACGTGTAACTCCACTGGTGTTGCAAGTGTCCATGGGCGGCGGCAATTGCTTACCATCGGGTGATCTGCCTGCTCGTTATCAAATAAAAAAAAAAGACTTTTTATTTATTTAATCATGGGCGGCGTTGATTGCTTGAAATCAGGTGACCCGAGCTCGTATGTCGTCTCTAGCATAAAAAAATCATGCCCCAGACTTTTAAGGCCGATATCGATTATTCGGCAGACATTGTCACTTTTGTCACGCGAGTGCCGGCGAGGCGAGATAGATAAAAAGCTTCGAAAATGTCACGTTTTTAATAAGTGCCCGTCAGGCGAACCAACGCCTTTGGATAATAAATTATGTATATTAGCTTTTAGTTTGGCTAATATAAAAGTGACGGCTGAAGCTTTTGGAAGTACTGATAGAATAGGCGTAGATTTGTGTCCAGGAGGCAAATTACTCGTGTGTCGCCTATCTATGTCGAGCGGACTTCGGAACGCATATTACATCGGGAACAGATATGGAATGTCGACTGTAAATTCTGTGTTCTTCCTAGTGGTTGTTGCGTTTCCATGAAGTCGACTCGACATAGAAGGCGAAAACCGAGAATTGGCCTCCAGTATAGAGTATAGTTACAGTCAGCCAAGAAAGTGGTCTAGCCAAATTGACAAGTTTCTGCGAGATGTAACGATCGCTAAGGTTGACTTTTCTAATCATACTTTACACTTGGCATGACGTTATATAAAGAAAGCAATAGTCACTGACACTATCTCATTGCCAGGTAAAATTGACCTTGTTATTTTATGGCGTTAAATGAATCTCAACCGGAGGTTGGTAGTACCACATTTTTGGCTGACTGTACAGTGTACACACGGCGTCAGGTAGAGATACCTTCTTGGACTTTGTCCTGGCCCCTATTTCACTACGCTGATAATTGTCGGTGGCATATGTCACAAGCTGTCACAAGCTTCGCTACCACTCGCATTGCGAGATATTATGAACAAAGCTTACTACAAGAATAAGGGCTTCGTTCACCATCTCTGAGTAAAGTTGCAAGTAATTTACTCCTCAATTAAAGTGGGTTTGGAGGAAACTGGCCCCTGGTCCGCGGCTAAGTAACAATTTAAATAATTAATTCAATACAAAGACCAGGGGCCAATTTTCTCCGAACCCACTTTAATTGACAAGAACATTACTTGGAACTTTACTCAGAGATGGTGAACGAGGCCCTTAGGTAAATTTAACCACGAAAAATACCTCAAATAAAAACAATATTAATTAATCTCCCACAAACTAAACTTGTCAATATTAACGTCTTAACCGACTGTAACAAAACCGATGGAACAATAAACGGTGTAACGTGACAATCAGAGCATAATCACGTCCGCCCCCGACCCTACGCCTTGGGGGTTTAGTTACCAATATACGTGATAGGGAGGTAGCTAGGGCCAAACAAGATTACTATTCAAACGGAGGGATACCCACGCTTCGGCATAAATCACAAACTAATCTATACTCTGGTTTTTAATCATGTGGAGTAAACTGACAGATGTCAATGTGTCATCCCCATACATTATCACTCAATTTGACAGATGCAAAATGTCAAAATGCATAGAAACTTGTCATTTTCATCTGTCAGATTATAAATCAGAGTATAGTCAATATTAACGTCTTAATCGACTGTAACAAAACCGATGGAACAATAAACGGTGTAACGTGACAATCAGAGCATAATCACGTCCGCCCCCGACCCTACGCCCTGGGGGTTTAGTTACCAATAAACGTGATAGGGAGGTAGCTAGGGCCAAACAAGATTACTATTCAAACCGAGAGAGCCACGCTTCGGCATGAATCACAAAGTAGTCTAGTCAATATTAACGTAAGGTAGGAAGGAACCAACAAGATAATTATTGAGACTATTGAAATTGGGAGAGCCGCGCTTCGGCATGATTTGCGGCTCGAGTAAGATACCGATTGCCTAATACGAACATAAATATTTGTTAACATAAACCTACGTGATACCACGGAATCACAGAAGACCGAGTGAAGCAGCGCATGCGCTTTGTTTCATCGAGTGAGTGAGAACGTTTCGCTGTTACAGGCTCTATGGACGGCGGCATTCGCTTGTCATCAGGTGATCCGTCTGCTCGCCTGCTACCTATCACATAAAAAAATACTAACAAAAATTCTAGAGTTACCATAAAATTAAAACCATACTTAACAAATAATAAATATTTAAAAAAGAAAGCTAAAAAAACGCGCATCCAAAATTAAGCAAACCAATAAATTATATGGTCGTTTGCTTTAGACTATAAATCGACAAGATTCGCAGGAGAAACTTATTTACAATAAATTAACATACAATTCCGAATTACTTATCTTCAAACGAAGCAAAAAAAATTGCATGAATATCAACAAAAAGACTAATGCAAAAATTGTCTGTAAATAATGATTCATGTTAATGGGGTATTTGACAATTTTATTTTTATGTGTTTAATCAAAAGACCCCTCAATTTAAGAAACAATTACTTGATTCTCATTTGAATTACATGAGAAATCACAACTTTAATACATATTTTGGGCAAGCCCAATAACGTTCTATAAAAATGGCTACTGACGAGTGACGTCACACCTTAGTATTTTGTGTGCGCGTCTAGTAAATTTTGTTTGGTAGCTAAATCAAATGTTTCGGCAATCGCCCCTCCGTCTACCCGTTTGCCACCTATCACATAAAAAAAACTCAAATCCTATTGCTAACCCGTTGCACAAAAACACATCAACAGATCAACCAAATCAAAATCCGGGACTTATCAGATGTTGAATATTCAATTCGAATTCAAAACAGCTTAAATAAACGGCTACATCCAAAATAGTAGTGAATTCTTTATGCAAAACCAGTTGTCTAGATATTTATGGGCTATACCGTTCGCCAGTAGTTTATTCGTTTTAGAAAAAAAATACGATATGAATGGGATGTGTTTTAAAATCGCACGCTTGCGAAAAAACCACTAGAAATCGATTCTTCTATGTATTTAATATACAGGGTGAAAAAGAAGAGTTGTCTTTTTCATCCTGTATATTAAATAGAAGAATCAACTATCTTTATTTAATAGAAGCATTATTATTAATATAAAAAAAGACATTTAGTGGCAAACCGAATTACATACTAGCGTAGCAGCGACCCTACACTATAGATAGATACTTTTTTGCACAAAACTAAATGCTAATATGGTAATTTACTAATACAATATGGGCGAAGCGATTTACACTTCAATAAGTAAAGTAGCGAGTTAAGTTGCTCATCATCAGCGGGCTAAGTCATTTTTGCTGGTGTAAATCGCTCTTAATAGCAAGCTCTTCTAGATAACCAGGGATTAAACAAGGGATAAGGCAGTGTAGATCTGTTTTTTGGCCCACGATTTTCTCCCGCGATGGACGATGAGGGGAGAGTCCCAGGGGTTTTAGTCGGTAAACCCCCCGCCGTCATGCCGGGGGGAGTCCGACATAACCCGTCCGCCCCCCGGCGACGGGTATGCGTAACGCATTTCCCCTGGTTTCCCAGGTTTCCCAAGAAAAAAAAAGTGTAGATCTGTTATGTAGCTTTTTATTTACTCAAGGAAAAAATAAGAGTAACACAAAGTATTAGTATCAAATTTGAAATGACAAAGCGACACTGTTCCCTTAAACATTTTCTATACAAATTAATTATGATCAAACATCTTTTGTTTACAAAAAACACAATCGCCCTAACAAAGGCGACGCCGACAATACTCCAGTTTTGGAGCCCTATTATTCCCTTAGTGCTGCCCTGGACCCCAATACGCCATTATCAAGGGCCGTATTAATAGGAGCCCTTAATAATGGCATGGTAATTAGTATAGGGCTTCGCATCGGGAACAGATTGGGTCTTGCTCTTAAACCTTCGATATACCTAGCTACAAGAAGGTCTACTGTCGATTACAAAGTCACCTTTACTCTGTAAGTGAAGTCGTGATTTATGCTTGAAAAACTCAAAAGTCAAAATGTTCTTTATTTGCATAGGCTTGTACACAGCACTTACAAATCGTCATACATAATATTTAAAACTATTTAAAAATAATATATATAATTTAATTGAAATTAATTATATATCTTAATACATCATATACTATAAATAAAATAAATAGACATAATGCGATTCTACCACCGGTATCGGAAAGTTGATTCTGACGAGAAGATCCGGCAAGAAACTCGCCAGTTACTCTTTTTAATCGCCAAAATGTTTATTACAATGTTTCCCTCATACCACCTCCTACAGTCCAATACTCAAGATGAAGAAAATTATTAAAAAGTTAACAATTAAAGATATCACTTCTTCAAATGCTTTTAGAATGGAAATGAGTTTCTAAAGACTATACACTAATATGTATGGACACTTATCGTAATTGGCGACCAATAAGACATAGGAAACTAAAGTTAATCTATAGTTTAAAAAATTTAAGCTTTTTTTTATATACAAGATAGGTTTGCACTTGACCTCATCTCACCTGATGGAGAGTGACAATGAGGTCTAAGATGTAGCGTGCTTTCCCAGAAGAAGCCTATTCACTCTCCTAAAGACACCCAAATTGTAGCTCTCTGGAAATACAGAAGCCGGCAAGTTGTTCCATTCCTTAGCAGTTCGTACTAAGAAAAGCTTTCTTTTTTTTACTAAGAAAAGTTAGCTTTCTTTCAATAAAAAAGAAAGACAAATAAAAAAGACAACAAAGTTCTTAGTCTCCCATAATAAGAACTTTTATTATAAGTTTTTATTTACACTACTCCCTCTTTCACTTTTTTTTTATCAATCGCTGCGCAATCAAATAAAAAAGTTTTCTGTTCGTACTATTTACCTGCACCCCATTGTAAATTACCAAACTTGATTTGCAACATACCTGAAACAATAAAAACAAAATACATTAACATAACATACAAACTGAAAGTTATTTTGCGCTGAAAGTGAAGCTGAGGTTTTGATCGTAATCAAATATCACCGCCCATAGACACCTGCAACACCAGCAGAATGTAACGTGCTCATCTTTAACCACCAGTTAAAAATGTGTTGTCTTACTTTTGTGCCAAATATAGTACCCACCTACCAATGGCGGTGGCCACCGCGTGTGGAAAATCCGTTAGATGGCGTACGTGTAGACTGAGGTCCAACTTCAACGGCATTGGTCGTTTAGTAACATTTTGACATCTCACATCAAAATCTCCTATCACCGTGTAGTTGGACCTCAGTCTACACGTACGCTAATTGAAAAGTAAACCACTAAATCCTCGGACATACAATTTACATTTTCATGAAATAACAATGTGTTTTTAGTACTGGCCACGGAATATATTACCACAGAGCCTCCACTCCTTGCACTTTAGAATTAGATAATAGATCTTACTTGCAGCTCTGGCCGTGTTCGGAATGAAAACTGGCGGTAAATGGGTCTTGAAATTTACCACCTTTGTAACATAAAAATATTCGTTTGATGGTTCAAACCCCGGGTCGGGCAAGAAGTATGTTTCGAATTATTCGAACATAGCTCGGGTTTGTGATCACCAATCTGCATTAGGCAAGAAATTAATTTTCAATAAATGTTTTTTTTTTATGTGATAGGTAGCAGGCGAGTAGGCGGATTACCTGATGGTAAGCAATTGCCGCCGCCCATGGACACTTGCAACACCAGTGGAGTTAAAAGTGCGCTGCAACCTTTTATCCCTCCCCCAGTGGCTGGTACCCTTATGGAAGCACGGGGCTGCTTGGTTTTCGGGCGTGGTACCTCCGTCGAGCGGCCATCATAATGGCACTCCACAGTGATGAAGGTATCAATGAAAACGTCTACTTGCTTGTGTTCTAGACATGAACTGAGAATCCCTAAATTATTATGACGCTCCCCTTGAAATCAAAATTGAAGTCTTCAGTAACTACCACCCAGGGCTGCCTGCATCTGACTCGGGTCGGTTCCGTATAATTTAAAGAATAATCTGAATTTGTAATCCGTCCACAGTCCGCACAAATTGAAAGTATAAATCTTCCTTAGCGGTGGAATATGCGCCGCTTCAACTTGTTCTTAAACATTTGTAACTCAATTTAACGTTTCAGTTCTTTTGCAGACTTATTCCGATATTGTTTTACTTGCACTTATGCCTGACTAGTTTATAAATGCGAAAGTAATTCTGTCATTCTGTTACTCTTTCACGCCAAAACTTACTGAATGGGTTTGAATTTTTTTACTGTGGGAGAGCCACGCTTCGGCAGAATGGGCCGGCTCGACCACTGCCTCACAGAAAACCGGCGTGAAGCAAGTGTTTCGCCGAGTGAGTGAAGGTACCGGTGGCCCACTCGGGGGGGAAGGGGATAAAAGGTTGGCAGCGCACTTGTAACTCTACTGGTGTTGCAAGTGTCCATGGGCGGCGGCAATTGCTTACCATCAAGTGATCCGCCTGCTCGCCTGCTACCTATCACATAAAAAAAAAGAAAAAATTGGCATAGAGATCATCGCTTCACTTTCGTGCCTCCAGCTATACCTATTTTAAAGTTTACCATAGTGCGCTCTTATTTATATCAAAGCATGTTACACCAGCTGTTTACAGTCAATGAATTGGATTTATCATCACTTCCACATGTTTTCTCGTCTACAGAAGTGCGATGATGCGCGTGAGTAAATAAAGACATGTTTTGACTTATCTTACCGTAAACGAAACTAAATGTATACAAACTGGATACACTCAAGATAGGATTATTCAACACGTATCTTTATTTTGATTGAAAAGGGAAGCGGAGGGAGTCATCCGATGATAAATGTGCAGTCACTTACTCTACTTTATACACCGATAAATTTTTATTTTGGTATAGCAATTCTTTGCAATTTATTCTTAAGTAAATATTGCACTTAAAAAAATCCTCGGAGGGTTCAGGTGGGACTCGAACCCACAACCTTCCACAGTCCGGGTGGATGTACTACCAATTATACCTACTAACCGAACCCCTTACTAAGTCGACGAATTTCGTAAGTGCTTAACGCGCCATGAGCTGACTATAGTCTCATCAATATTGTAGGTATACATATACAATATCCAGTGGAAACATTATTGCAAATATTTGACCACTAGTTAAGATGAAACTGCTAAACGAATAATTTTTATTTTTGGTATAGCAATTCTTTGCAATTTATTCTTAAGTAAATATTGCACTTAAAAAATCCTCGGAGGGTTAAGGTGGGACTCGAACCCACAACCTTCCACAGTCCGGATGGCTGTACTACCAATTATACTGACCTCGGTCGCTGATGCGTTGCCGGCCATTTAAGAAGGAGTACGCTCGTTTCTTGAAGGTCCCTAAGTCATAGCCGTCAGGAAATACTGCCGCAGCTAAACTATTCCACAAGACTGAGGTTATCAAAAAGATCACTGTGTATAAAGCTACAAAACCTAATCGACACATTCCAGTACGAGATATATTTCAGTCGTTCGCACAATTAACGAATAATAAAGAAAAATAGCTGTCGAGTGACGGTTTTCAGCGGCAATAAATCAACCGATGACAACGTCACTGTCAAAGTGACTGATGTTTGCTCACCTACGGTATTCATTAAAATAGAACCCACGGCCTGGACAGTGGGTTACTATTCCTGATAAATATAAATAGATATAACCATTTAAAACTAATGGTCGTCGGGCAGTGGGGCGCCCACGACAACTCGCTCGAAAACACGGTCGCCCGATAATTTCAAGATTTTTCGGCCGGTCACTTTAATCTAACCTAACATAACCAACATTTTTCGTTTAGTCAGTATAATCATCACAAAAACATTGGTTAAGCGAGTTGTCCCCTAACCCCGCTCCTGGCGGGATGTAGAAAACGCGGACCTGCAAGAATTGGAAGCAGGAGATAGGCGACAAGCTGCCCAAGACCGGGACAAATGGCGACATCTCACATCGGATGCCATGACTCATTTTGGTCGTTGAGCCATCGGAGTAAATAACTAAGTGTGAAGCCCCATTAGTGGGTTGCGTCGTCTCCATCAATACGATCTTTCGATCTCTTAAAAGAGATCTATCGATCGATTTCAA
This sequence comes from Cnaphalocrocis medinalis, assembly GCA_014851415.1. Lineage (NCBI taxonomy): Eukaryota > Metazoa > Arthropoda > Insecta > Lepidoptera > Crambidae > Cnaphalocrocis > Cnaphalocrocis medinalis. The sequence continues at coordinate 7,059,582 of CM026296.1, read as the reverse complement.
TTTGACCAAATAGTCTTAACACCTGCGTTTTTATTAAAAGTAGTCTCGACAGAATCCGTGGGTCGAAACGCTAAACATCGGGATTTTATAGAGAGACCGTGACTTTGACTGACTTCGACAGTTGACTACCCACATGAATCAATTATTTCACGTGAAATTGACAAAGTTATCCTCATTAAGAAGGATAGCGCCATATTATAAAAAAAATGCTAATAATGTTTAATTACTGTCCGCTATTGATTATCTCTTCACTTTACAAATCTAAATAATTTGAATAACTTAAATAATGGCCTCGAAAACACAAGTCTAGCTTAAACGGTACACCTTATCTAGATACCTATCTAGCCTTCGAGCCAAATCTTGTCACAAGATTGACTTAAAATTACAATAATCAGTCCAATATTTGCATACCAAATTGAATATTAACTTAGTATGAACGGATAAAAAACTAATTTACGAGGATTTTATTATTAAGTATTACATAATTAAATCATATAATGATTCACGTGAATATATATCAATGAACGCTTGACTTAATTTAATGGGTTAAGTTTTTATTAATAAGCCATTTGGATGTCACTGGGTCAAAGCCAAATCCTTTTATTAGGTAATGGCCCGCCCTCACTTCGCTAGTGGTCTAGTGGTTTAAGTACTGAATCATGATCTTGGGGTTCTGTGTCAGATTCCCGGGTCGAGCAAAAGTTTACGATCATAGCTCGGGTTTGTAATCACCAATCCGCATTTGGCAAGCGTTGTGATTAAACCTAATCCCATCATAGTAGCGATGGCATGATTTCTATGAAGGAGGCCTTTGCCTTGCAGTGGGACAGTATATAGGCTGATACTTTACTTTTATTTATGTAAACACCGAAATAAGACAAAGAAAACATAATTTGCTTCCATGTTAAAACATTCCTAATATAGAAAGAAAAAAAAGAATAACAGTAATTAAGTAGTCCAGTTTTATACATTTTGTTTTATTTCTTCTAATTAACGAATACCCAAATTTCCTGATAAACTTGAAATGTTATATCGTCCTTTTAGAAATGTTAATTAATTCCCCTTTTTAGGGTTCCGTGGTATTTTTGTCATAACTGAATGGTTTGTATGAGAGACACTTTAAAAGTGGTGAAATCTGTCATAAATTGTTAGGGTTTTTTTTTGTTTGATATGGGACAGACGACCAGACAGTGCGATTGGCAGCGCACTTGTGACTCCACTGGTGTTACAGGTGTCTATGTCTACCGCAATCGCTTACCATCAGGTGATCCGTCTACTCGTTTGCTCAAAAAAAACGGAATTCATCAACATCATCAGCCTGTTGCAGTCCACAGCTGGACATAGGCCTCTCCTAATGTTTCTTCACTCCGATTAACTTTTCGCTACTCGCATCCAGCTCTTGCCAGCCATCCTGCACAGATCGTCACTCCATCTGGCCTGAGGGCGTCCTACATTACGTTTACCGAGACGTACTTTTCATTCAATCAACTTAAATTTTAAAAAAATTGATGCTAACCAATCCGCATAAGGCAAGCGTGGTGATTAAGCCTGATCCCATCATAGTAGCGATGACTTGATTTCTATGATGGAGGCGTTTGCCCTGCAGTGGAACATAGGCTGATTCATCTACTTAACTTGCTGCTACGGATCTGAATGGGAGAATCCAACTGGCACTTAACCGCTTTTTTTAATTTTCCATTTAAATATGGCTGCTGCTCACAAATACCAGACCTCAATCCAAAAATAGAACATGAAAGACAAAAGACAGCCGATAGTTTAAAAAAACACCAGTCATTGTTCTTGAGATCTTCCATTTTGAACCATGGACCGCGGCCAAGACATGACAGGTACCGATGAGAAATGGCGATCCGATATTTCCTGTAAGACAGTTCTGCAAGCACTAATAACCTAAAATCAGTATCCGTCTAACTAGAATTAAAATAGGACAAACGTCACGTTAGATTTGCTAAAAAAAGTAAAAAAAAAACTTGGCAATTCGCTAACATGTAATGTACAGACAGCCGCACATCAGGTTACTACAATCTGTCAAATTTCTTCAATCGAACCTCACCTTTATGTCAAACGTGTTTGGTTCAATATTAACTGAGGAAATTTGACAGATTGTAGTAACCTGATGTGCGGCTGTCCGTACATTGGTATGTACATAATTACACAACTGAATATACATTTACTATTGTTACAGTTGGTTTAAATTATCTAAGTAAACGAACCGACATGGTATCGTAAGTTTTATAAAATTAACACATTGAATATCTGACTACAAATAATTAAAAAAAAAACCAAAAGAAGTTGATAAGAAAAACATTCATTTAGACTTTTTTTTAATACTAGAGGCGGCAAACGAGTAAGCAGGTCAACTGATAGCAAAGAATTATCTTCGGAATCATCGCCGGCCATTAACATTTGCTAGATCAGAAAAATCGCTATTATAAGAAGGAGTATTCGTACGCTTTTCTCTTAAAGGACTCTCTTCTCTCTTTTTATTATAGTGGCTCACCTAAGCCTGATGATAAGCAAGAGGAGAGCCCACGTTGCAATTGCATCGGACGCGACGGCATCACATCCGTTGGCACTGCCATACTGGCCCGCAAGATGCTTCACGCTTCGTTTGAAGGAGTCCATATTGTAGGACAGAGGAAACACATGGGATGGTAACGAGGTCCACCGTTTAATGGTGCGGCAGAGATATGAGCTCCTACACATTTTAGTCCGAGATGGTATGTTCTCTTCTTCGTCTTTAAGGTTCTCTTTTAATGACTAAAGCTGCCGCGATTAAGACCACCATAAACAGAAGCGCTGGCTACTGAAAGATACCAATGGAGGAATTTGGGAAGGGCCTTTGCCCAGCAGTGGGACAGTTTAGGCTAACATGACACATTGTTGAACAAACACAAGTATTCATCACACGAATGCTAGTACTGAGTGGAGATCCAACCCAAGACCTTTGCCGTATAACGCAGGGTCACTTCCAAATGCGCCATCGGCCTAGTCATTAACAAAAACTAATAAGAAACTTTCAAACCACTTGATAAGACGCTCGAGGCGAATCCTAAACAACCAACAAAAGGAACATCTCAAATTCAAAATCCTCAAACAACTCCAAATTGAAGATCAAGCATCATAAATAACCATCAAAGTCACCCGACATTAATCCTGCGAGACTCGGTAAAGAAACTTATGATTCATTGAAATTCCGAGAATCAAAGAAATCTCTTTCATCTAGATGTTAAACTGATATCACGTCATTATAAATTGCTAGCGATGTGTAAATATTATATCGATATGAATCTAATAACTTAATGGAGTGAAAAACCCAAATTAGAATTAAAAACATGGACAAGGACAATACAGGGTACATCTGTGAACATTTACACCCCTTTAACTATTCTGAACAACATTTGTTCTATGACTTATAGGAATTCGCATAAAAAAATCTAACTTTTCATACTAAGTCGGTCACGTAACTTTAGTCATTTCGTATGAAGAGTCGAATAAAATGGAAGAAATTAGAAACGTCATAGAACAGAAATGTTGTTTACAATGGTTGGTAAAACACGTGGTTAAAAGGATGTAAATGTTCACAGATACACCCTGAATTCACACGCGTTAAATGAAATATGTAGCGTGTGGATTGCGAAAATTGCCGTTTTAGAAAATGTCACCGTAAAATAATCCGAATCGCATATTGATCAATTTTCTGGAAAGTTGATCAGCTTTTGGAAAATAAACTTTTTTTTATAGGATAGGGGGCAGACGAGCAGACGGATCACCTGATGTTAAGCGATTACCGTCGCCCATGAACACCTGCAACTCCAGGGGCTTCACAGGTGCGCTGCCGGCCTTTCAGAGCGAGATATGCCCTTTTCTTGAAGGTTTGTACACTGCAATTAAAATGAATTATTTAAACAGTAATTAGGTTTAGTTTTCGGTAAAAGTTAAGGTTGTGACTATGGGGGCTACCGCGAGTGAAAAATCCGTTAGATGGCGTACGTGTAGACTGAGGTCCAACTTCAACGTCATTGGTCGTTTAGTGACATTTTGACATCTCACATCAAACATAACCAATCACCGTGTAGTTGGACCTCAGTCTACAGGTACGCCATCTAACGGAATTTTCGCACGCGGTAGCCCCCATTGGTGTTGCAAGTGTCGACGGGCAGTGGCAATCACTTGCCATCAGGTGGTCCGCTACTCGTCTGCCACGTATCCTGCGACATATCGACCACGCTGGTCAATCTCTGCAAGCAACAGGCAAGTATTGGAGATGGTAGAAAATCCCTAGCGAGATGCTAAATAAAGTATCGATTTAAGATAGTAGATTTAATACCACTGCACTTCGTTATGCACCGCTTGTATTTATAGGCGATGCAAGTCTGCGATGTTTATTTATAATGACTGCATTTGATTTGTACGTATTAATAGCTTGGCGTAGGCGAGCTTTAAGTTTATTAAGCTCACTCGTAGATCTGAAAAGTACTGACGACGTAATGTTATTATAATTGGAATACGAACAACATACAACGTAATTGTGGGAGAGCCACGTTTTAGCATGAACGGGCCGGCTCTATCGGAGTGATACCACGGCCGCACAGAAGACGGGCGTGAAACAGCGCCTGCGATGTGTTTCGTCGAGTGAGTGAGGGTAACGGAGGCCCACTTGGGGGTAAAGGGTTTAAATGTCGGCAGCGCACATGTGACTCTACTGTGTTGCAGATGTCTATAAGCGGCGGCAATCGCTTACCATCAGGGGATGCATCTGCTAGTCTGCCACCTATCACATAAAAAAAAATACTAATAACACGAACGTAACTGTGGGAGAGCCGCGCTTCGGTATGAATGGTCGCCTGGATCGGAGTGATACCACTGCCTCACTGGGAATAAATGCTTCCTGGTTGCGTCCTAACCTAAGCTAGCGTTTCAGACCCCGTTTGTAAATCTTGCGAAAGTATCGACTCCTTATTAACATTTTGTTTTATAGTTTGAAGTTACCGTGAGGTATAAATTGAAGATAAAACATACTTTGAAGACTCCATTTACCTAGGCAGGTCGATATCCACATTACCGAGACTAGCTGCCAAACTTTCCTTTTAGATTCTAATAGAAAAAACAGGCGAGAAATGATCAATCAACGTCGAAGAGTTGCACGAAGTTCATACACATAGACTGGGGGTAGTTTACGAAGATGTTGCTCTAACGAATTCCGTCCCCTCTATCATCCTTATATGTTACCGGCAATGTGTTAAAGATAAGTATCAGATTATATACTTTTCCACTGCAGGGCAAAGGCTTCCATCATAGAAGTCAAGTCATCGCTACTATGACGGGATTAGGCTTAATCACCACGCTTACCTAATGCGGATTGGTGATCACAAACACGAACTATTTATGTTCGAAAAATTCGAAACATACTTTTTGCTCGACCCCGGTACTAACCAGTAGACCAGCGGGGCGGTAATGTGTACAACTCTAGCATATGCCTAGGCTATGTACGGACAGCCGCACATCAGGTTACTACAATCTGTCAAATTTCCTCAGTTGATATTGAACCAAACAAGTTTGACATAAAGGTGAGGTTCGATTGAAGAAATTTGACAGATTGTAGTAACCTGATGTGCGGCTGTCTGTACCAACAGATTATAGCGACACCTCATATCGGAGGCCAGGACTCATTTTGGATCGTTGAGCCATCGGAGTAAGTAAGTAATGGTTTGATCACCACGGCGCGGTTAATTCTATACATTACTCAGGCATTGCATAATATGCCCGAGTTATACACATTGCCGGTAACATATACAATTATTCACCCTATTTCACATTCCAAGCAACCGAGAAATTATGGTAATCCTTCCTTAATACGAGAAGGTATCTAAAAATAGTTTTGGAAACTTATTTGCGGCAACTTCATAGTCAAATGAAGATATTTTTAATTTATCTATTTTTACATTTGCGATGGCGCATTTGGTATAAAACGGTACCATGGCATTAATCGGATTCGTGCTTTGTGCCTTCGGACTAACGGTTGTTAATGGTAAATACCTTTTTATTAATAAACTAGTGGTCCGCCCTCACTTCGTTTCGGGAAATAAGTTTCCAATGCAACCAATAGATGGCGCTGGGTGTCGATTACATTGTATGTGTTCTGCTTATAAACTGACCAAACGTCGCGGTTAGAATGAGAGTGTCCCGCTTTTCGGTCATCTGTCCCGTATTCCCAAAAACGCCGAGACGAAAAATTGTCCCGTTCCGTGAAAAAAATCACCCGGTTTTAGAAATGAAGAGTCGCTGGGGACTACGTAACGTAAACTTGAATTAATGGATCGATATAAAATATGTTTCTACACAAATATATGCCGTTACACATTAGTCAAATATAATAGCTATGGAAAGGGCTATGCTCGGAGTATCTTTGAAGGACCGCATCAGAAATGATGTAATCCGACAGAGAACCAGAGTCACCGACATAGCCCACCGAATGAGCAAACTGAAGTGGCAGTGGGCTGGTCACATTAGCCGCAGAACTGACAACCGTTGGAGAGTCCTTGAGTGGAGACCGCGACTCCGTAAACGTAGTGTTGGACGCCCTGCTACAAGATGGGATGACGACATTCGAAGGCTGGCTGGAGTGAGCTGGTTGAGAGTGGCCGAAAATCGGGATCGGTGGCGTGCATTGGGGGAGACCTATGTCCAGCAGTGGACGAGCGTGGGTTGCTGCTGACTTATTAGTCAGCTGATTTTTATTTTGCGTATTTTGATGATCTAACATGCTAAATGAGCTTGATTCCTGTTATTACATTAGCTTTGGGATTAAAACGACTAAATTATACGGTGTATAACGAAGACAAACATAGAGAGGCCGAAATACAGACTAAAAACGTTATTTGATAAGATTAGATAAGATACTAATCATCATTGACACGAAAAGATTTGAGATAAACAGTCGACGACCTTTCTTGCGTTGCATGAAGTCGACTCGACATAGAAGGCGAAAACCGAGAATTGGCCCCCAGGGGACCAATACTCGTGCACCCGACATTGAAGTCGTATCGGAATTTTGTATGGACGATAGTATGAAATCTCTAAATTCGACTTTCGAGTGCACAAGAATTGGCCTCCTAGAGGTTAATTCTTGGTTTTCGCCTTCTATGTCGAGTCGACTTCATAGAACGCACAACCAAAAGGAGAACACAGATTACAGTCGTCATTCCTTATCTGGTTCTCCTATTGGTCTATGTGGTGTGTAAACCACTCGTTTTCGTGAGGCGAGTGGACGCAGTTACGTCAAATCACACGTAAAATATTAACGAGTTAACACTATACTTTGACAAGATTGGCGACACACTAAGCGAGTGATTTCAAAAATAGGGAAAATTATGAATCATGCGACTTACGAGACGACGTGACTTGCAAAACGAGTAGTTTTGTTCGGACGAAGCGAAAAAAAAAATAGGTCTCCTAATCGGAAAACCTGTACAGCTTCGACTAACAACGCGAACTGCCAGTAATTTCTGTGAACAAGAATCGATACCCACCTACATGGAAAATAAACTTCTTTCACGGAAACCATGTCCGTTAAAGGAAAGCGTGTCTTAAAGTAACTACGTAACTAACTTATAGTTACTTTTAACTTTACGCCTCACAGACTGCCACAGTATACCCAGGAGAAAGGGGTATTCTGAGAAAATAAATAAATGTACTTTTAATTTTTATTTTTGGTATAGCAATTCTTTGCAATTTATTCTTAAGTAAATATTGCACTTAATAATGTATACCTACAATATTGATGAGACTATCGTCAGCTCATGGCGAGTTAAGCACTTACGAAATTTGTTGGCAGACGAGCAGGCGGATCACCTGATGGTAAGCAATTGCCGCCGCCCATCGACACTTGCAACACCAGTGGAGTCACAACTGTGCTGCTGTTCTTTTATCCCCTTTCCCCCCCGAGTGGGCCTCCGGTACCCTCACTCATTCGGCGAAACACAGCATAGGGGCTGCTTCACGCCGGTTTTCTGTGAGCAGCAAGTAGCATTGTAAACAACAAAAATAAAAAAATCTATACTATTTATAAAGCGATAACTTCTATAGACAACGACAAGGCTAATAGGTAAACCGAAAACACAAAACGCTTGCGCGATGTAATTTAGCACAGCGCCATCTATTAGCTCATTTCTGAATTACGGTCCCGAAGCGAAGTGAGGGCGGGCCACTAGTTACTACATAATTTTAAACCAGTAACTTGTTACGCCATGTTTACGCTTTCTTCTCATGTTATTTTATTGTTTTGTCTTTGCCCTGCGCTTCCGCACACTTGACACCTGTTTTTCGTCCTTTGTTTTCTCTGTAGCCGTTTTGTTTCTATTTCTGTGTCCGGTCGTATTGTATTATTTTGTGTTTTCTTATTTGTATTGTCACAGTTTGGACACACTTATCTTAATTTGTAATGGCGCTTAAGGACTTGTCTTTTGAGTGTCATTATTCAATTTGTAGTGGCCAATAATGGCATGACACTTTTCAAACGATGATAGACGCTTATTATTAGTATATTTTCCTTTTCTAATATTATTTACTTACAAAAACAACGTGTATGAAAGAGACAGACTCAACGTGTTTGAATTTTATTCCATGCCGTTAGCCAATCGCTTGGCACAAGTGTGAATAATAAAAAAAGTGTTAGTATTTATAATAAGCAATAGCGACACAGAAGAAAACTTACATTTTAAACGGAAATGTAAGCTTGTCAACGGTTAAGTTCGGTGTTACATCTACCCTGACCATAATGCGCCAAACCGCGTGACTCAGCGGATAATCTCCTGTATTCTACCTATTTCTGTAAATGTTTAAGTCTTTCTTAAACTAAAACGTTATTTAACTCACTTTTTTTTTCTTTAACATCAACTGCCAGGGACACTGCACTGGTTCCATGCTTTTTTGCACTTCTTTATTTTACACAATATTAAAATTAATTTCCTCCGCAATAACCGCTCTTAGAAAACCATAGTTTGGGACCAGGTCAACGTATGTTTTTTTTTATACTACGACAGATAATCATTTGACCTCGATCACATCCTATGTTAAGTGAATGTATGTGCGATGGTATGTGATGTTGTCTCAATTTATTTATTCTACTGATTGGGTATGTCTATACTGTGGCCTGACATTAAAGTTGGAGCAAGAGTTAGGCGGCGCCGGACGATACGGCTCCAGTAGGCAGGGAATAGGGATGGCAGCCCTCAGAACCGGACAAACCTATCAAATAAGCCAAAGATATACAGGATGTATCTGCAAACATTTACAGCCCTTTAACAACGTGTTCTACCAACTACTAAATAAATAAATTCTCCAATCTGTGGCACCGTGGGAATGCCACGCTTCGGCATGAATGGGCCGGCTCAACCGGAGTGATACAGATGACCGGCGTGAAGCAGCGCCTGCGAGTGAGTGAGGGTACCGGAGACCCAATTGGGGGAAAGGGGGTTAAAGGTAAGCAGCGCACTTGTGACACCACTGACAAAACAAAAAAAAAACAGGGTAATAACAATGAATTTTAGTATATCCAGTGGACATCCACCATTATGTTAAATCCAGCAGTCTCCCAAGTCAGCAAAAATAATGCCAACGCCAATCGCGTTGGACTTTCAATACTTAATTCTCCAGCGGTCTGACAAAACGAATCAATTGAATAATCCAATTGAAATGTATCAAATCAATTGCTACTCAGCACCCGCGGCTATTGTTCCACGATTGAACCTATTGTAAAATGTTTCAGGGAATTTTCAGCGGATTTCAGCTAACCTGTGCACGTGAGGTATTTTATAATTTCAGACTTTTCAGAACTTTGGACGTGAGGAATAAAATTTCGCTTTTTTATTAATAGCTTTTACATTACTTTCTATTATAATTATGTCAATTAACTAAGTCGACTTGGCCACCTTGAGAGACTGGACGAGGATCGTCTCGTGAAGAAAGCATACCAGAGCCGACCGATAGGCCGATGCCCGGTAGGCAGACCTAGGTATCGCTGGAAAGACGTCGAGAGTGATCTGCGAGAACTTCAGGCCAAGGACTGGCAACAAGTTGTACAGGATCGACCGAAGTGGCGTTCTCTTGTTTCGGAGGCCAAGACTCGTTTCGGGTCGATGAGCCAGTGGAGTAAGTAACAATACTCTGATTCATAATCATGTAAAGTAAAATGACAGATGAAAATGACAAGTTTCTATGCATTTTGACATTTTGCATGTGTCAAATTGAGTGATAATGTATGGAGATGATCTGTCAGTTTACTTTACATGATTATGAATCAGAGTATAAGTAACTAACTAACTCGTGGCCCCCTCGCTTCGCTTCGGTATGTACTTAGCCGTGTTATTAGTACCAATTCTAATAATTACCGATCCGATAGATGGCGCTGTCTGTCGATTACATCGCGCAAGTGTTTCTTCTTTGCGGGTTACATATAAGCATTGTGGTAGTCTCTTGAAAGTTATTAATTGTAGCTTAAGTGTTATTCTAATGTATAAGCTATATTATAGTAAAGTTCCATTACAATGCAATCGGTAGTTTTTGCGTGAAAGAGGAGCAAACATCCATACTTACAAACTTCACGTTTAAAAAATTAGTGGGATTAAAAACAGCAAGGGTTAAAAGCTTAATTTTCATATCCAGGGTTTAACTCAACTCCCAACAGACAGGACGAAAGAAAAATACCCGCCATCTGGCAGCGACGGCTGGTATGACAAATGGCCTCTCTTGTCCAGAGTATAATGAGTTGCAGTAGCAAGACGGTACGTTTCGACAGAAAACAAATGGACACTGAACGACGGCTGCCTAAATCGCATGCTAATAAAGAGGCTACGTACACAAATATACTAATTAGAAAGAGGTAAATTCGACAAAACTCTTATCAAAAACACTAACGCGATGCAATTGACGCCCGACGCCATCTATAGGTAAAGAATAGAACTAATGTCCTGAAACGAAATGAGAGCGGCTCTAATCTATACTATTAATAAGGAGATAAATTCTACAGCCATCGACAAACCTTATATACAAACCGAAAGGCAAGAACTAGCGCGATGCAATCGACGCCTAGACAGTAGAACTTCTGTACCTAAACGTAGTGAGGGCAGCCAATAGTTAATTTAAAGAGTTAAATTCTAACAATCACAAGGCTTACATTATGTTACGTAAAAAGTCGACACACTAGCGCAATGTTATCTACACCCAGCGCCATCTTTTGGTGATGATTGGAATTAATGTCAAAACTAAGTCTCGAGACGGATTGAGTGCGTACTACTAATAGAAAATAAAGGCATGCACGCAGAGATTACTGTACCTACACGTACAGTTCAGCAGGAGACAGATTATACGGAATGTGTGCGGGAGAGATACGATACGGTGTACTGCCTAGCGCGTATTTCAACGAACTCTTCGATATCAATAGGTGATGCGACTGCTCGTTCTCACACTATCTCATAAAAAAAAACGTGATATCCTTAGACAGCAACCGAATCAGAATCAGAATAGTTTATTTCTTTGAAATACAGAAGTTTGTAAGTACAGAAATGGTGTTAGGGTAAAATACAATGGTCAGCATATTTTGCCATATTAAGCGTAGAAATGCCGAGATAAGATCGCGACTGATTGACTTATCATTCATTCAGATTACGAGCTACTGGTTAAGTTTACACTGTGCCTCGGTACATTACAATTTATCGGTTCATTTGATATTTGGTAAACAAGATGCGATACTGATGTTTTATGAATAATTAATTATGTTTGTTTGTAACCATGGCGTACTTTGATGTGGCAGAGCCAACGAAGTAAGTAATTATTTGTTCATAAGGCGTTCAAGTAAATAACTTGAATATTAATTCTCACAACATCTCATACATTGTTGACTAGGAGACCTATTTTTGAATTGCCGTGTCACTAAAACATGAGTGACGCGCATGATTTTTGAATCATTCGAAAACGAGCGTTTTGCAACGAGTGGTATAAACCACTCATTTACGTCAACGTGAAACGAGTTAAAACTATACTTTGACAAGCTTGGCAATACCCTAAAGCGAGTGATTTCAAAAATAGGGAAAATTTTGAATCATGCCACTTACGAGACGACGCGACGTGACTTGCAAAACGAGTAGTTTGTTCGGACGAAGCGAAAATTCAAAAATAGGTCTCCTGACTCTGTACTAAGTAGCTTAAGCATTTGTGTTACAGATATCAGAGGCGGTAAGGTAAGCGGCCGTGAGATCCAAATATGAGGTAGACAGGCACAAAAGAACAAACTAAGTATATACACATTACACCCAGACACTGAACAAATTTAACACAAGTGTTCATCACACGAATGTTTGTCCAGGGCGGGGATCAAACCCACGACCTTTGGCGTATGAGGCAGGGTCACTACCAAATGAAATCCGTCCAGTGAAAAGTATTTATCGACAAAACTTCAATTGGGACTAGAACTTACGACCTTTGCGAACCGGGAGAATGCTTTGACCAACTGAGGTATTGAGTACCTTTTTTATGTGATAGGTGGCAGACGAGCAGACGGATAACCTGATGATAATCGATTGCCGCCGCCCATAAACACCTGCAACACTTGCAGTCACAAATGCGCTGCCAACTTAACCCCCTATACTATTTAACCTTATTAATAATTTAAATTTTAACAAAAATTTGCAATCAAAGTCATTCTGAAATAAGTAACACACATCAAAATGTTTTATGTAAATACAAGCTTTTTTATCAAACACGAGGTCAAAAGCTTATCCATTTATTAATAAAAAAATAAAGCGTTTCAGAAGCTCCCAATCTCCAACCCAAACTGAAGCCACTTACACAAAGTGGCAGGTCCCCCGCGGGAATTGAACCCGCGGCCTCCGAGGTTGAGAATGTACTAAAAAAACACGATAAAAATTTATCTTAAATTTGACATACACTTGGGAAAAAGATCTTCAGCTGCAAAGAGTGAAAAGAGATGAATGAAGCAATACAAGATTGTTTTGGAAAATCATACTAATCTATACTATTTATAAAGAGACTAGTGGCCCGCCCTCACTTCACTTCAGGAACGTAATTCAGAAATGAACCAATAGATGGCGCTGTGTTCAATTACTTCGCGCAAGCGTTTCGTGTTTTCGGTTTACGTATACGCCTAAGCGTTGTGTATAGAAATTATCAATACTATTTATAAAGAAATAACTTCAATAGACAACGACAAGGATTAGGTAAACCGAAAACACGAAACGCTTGCGCCTTGTAATTTAGCACAGCGCCATCTATTAGTTCATTTCTGAATTACGGTCCCGAAGCGAAGTGAGGGCGGGCCACTAGTACTATTTATAAAGAGATACCTTCTATAGACAACGACAAGGCTAGGTAAACAGAAAAGACGAAACGATTGGCTTATCGCCATATTGCTACCCGACGGCTGACAGCTGCACTTTGAGGCTCAGCTCTGTCTGGGCCGGGGCCCTGTCCGGCGGCCTGTGAGGATCTCCTCCACTTTGGGCGCACCTTGACGTGGGCCCCACCGAGTGGGGCGCCTTCGGGCGCCACCCCCCACATCTTTTGTGGGGGTCTTTAGTTGCTGGTCTGCGCTGCGTCCCACAGCCAGTGGGATGCGGCAAAGGCCGGCTAACCCCACCTCTCCGCCCAGCGACCGACTGCGCAATCCAGCGTAGCCGGCCATGGGCCTGTCTGGTGAGGCAGTTTTTTTTTTTTTGGAAGCCTGTAGGCACTCTCCCCCAAATTGCCCTGCAGCCAGCAGGGTGTGGGTTTGTGGAGAGTTCTGCAGGAGCCCATGCCCGCGACGCCCGTCTCGTAATCCAGCGATGCGGGCGCCGCCCGGTTAGGGCTTTGTCGGAGGGCAGTGGGAGCTGCTCTGGGGGCTTTAAGCCCCGGGCGTCGGAAAGAGGCCGTGCTGGCGTGCCTCGCTGTACATGGGTGGGTCTGCGGTATGAGGTTCGTCCTATTTCCCGCTTTCCCACCCCGAGCCTGGATTTGCCGGGAAAAGTCGCAGAGTGTTTAGTGGGTATGCCCTTGAACGGCTTCTGATTAGCAGAGGCCCAATCCAGGGGAGAGCCCCACTCTACCTGGTCGTCTCCCAGCGGCCGGGTGTGCATAAGGCGGCATTCACTCTGCGTGAACAAAAAAAAAAAAGGTGGACCGACGATCTGGTGAAGGTCGCGGGAGTCCATTGGATGCGGGTGGCACAGGACCGATCTGTGTGGAGAACTTTGGGGGAAGCCTATGTCCAGCAGTGGACGTCTATTGGCTGAAATGATGAACTAAATCAGCCACTTACTACTTAACTCACTTTTGACGTTAAAAACGGCAATAAGGACTTAACTCGCCAAAGAGATACTTATCGAAGTTTAACCCGCTCTTAATATTGTCCTATCGCTCTTAATATTAAAAGCGATAGTACTTCTCGTCTGCTACCCATCACGGGCAGGGTGACTTACTAACCAGGACAGATGCCCTAAATAGAAAATGCTCATACCGACTGTCTCATTGAATCTATTAATTAACTTTACGACAAACGTCTTGAGAGCACCATGTCTGCGAATGGCGAACAGCGGGGGCCGATTCTGGGGCGATCGACATTCAAATAGACTTGATGAAAGTTAGTTTACGTTAGAATTACTCAAAATTATTATGGACAGTCGTTATGTTTATTATAATAAGGGCCAATATTTTTACTGAAGTGACAGTTAAGGTTTTAATCTTTGAGTGCTGCAGTTAATGTGTAAAAAAAAACTGATATATGACGTTAAGTGGACGTCAAGTCTACCTTTTTTTTTATGTGATAGGTAGCAGGCGAGCAGGCGGATCACCTGAAGCGGAGTTACAAGTGCGCTGCCAACCTTTTATCCCTTTCCCCCGAGTGGGCCGGTACCGGTACCCTCACTCACTCGGCGAAACACAGCATAGGGGCTGCTTCACGCCGGTTTTCTGTGAGGCAGTGGTGTCACTCCGGTGGAGCCGGCCCATTCATGCCGAAGCGTGGCTCTCCCACAGTTAAAATTTGAAGATATTGGTTGTTTTGTACCTACGTAACTTCGTAATTAAAAATCGAAACCCACGCAGAAATATTGTTTGTTTTTATAAACATAAATGCATTCGCAATGAATTCAGAAATGACATTTAATATAACATTCTGTGGCAGCGGCCAAAATGATACATTTCTATTTAGTTTATGTATTTACACTTTGCACTTACTCGTGATCTTTTATTTGATCTGTTGGAACAAAACGAACAAAGATAAGAACACTCCTGACTATAATAACCTTTGAAGCAAAAAAAAAAATAGTTTGAGAACTACGATGCCACGAGAGACAGACACGTCAAATTTATAACACCACGTCGTCTTTGCTTCGGGGGTTATAAAGCTTTGCATGGTATAAATTGCATTATACTAAAGTAGATCAGTATTTATATTTTTAACTATAACGAAATAAACTTGGTATGAACACTTCGCCCTCAGCCCTACCGGGGGGAGTACTATCGGACCCGTGCTGTAAGCGGGTCTTCGCCTAAGGGACGTGAAGATGGGACTCTTCAGTCGGTTCTCGTGTCTCCTCCCCACTCAGGCGTAGATGGGAGCACCCCTGTAGGCCTAACATGCGTACCGCGACAAATTTTTATCGACTCACGTTCGCGAGAGCGCATCGAGAAGGATAAAAATCCCGCTCATCGCTCAGTCAGATTATCTCGCGGCGCGCATGTTAGCCCGGCTGGTGTTGGTGTCAGTGGCCACGGCTAGAGGAGAGCCCCACATGACCCGTCCGCCCCCAGCGCCCAGCGGCGGGTATGTATAAGGAAGTCTGCCCATAACATCTCGGACTGGCTGCAATTCCCCAGGGAGATAAAAAAAAAAGGTATCAACACTTCGAGCATGCCAGAATCAACCCCCAGGATAATTTCATGAATATGAATCGCCTGCTCTTGGCACAAATAGCTCGTTTAACAGAATAAAACTTATTTGGGAATTAAACTTGGCAATTTTAATAAAACTAACAATTTATGCTCCTTGAAATCACAACTGTTTTTGGCCAGTTGGCTGTTTTTGCAATTAACTTATGGTTATTTGTGGGATGTTCTCATGTTATAAACCTTCACAAGACTGCGACAACTATACAGTGAGCATCTGTGAACATTTACATCCCTTTAACCACGTCTTCTACCAACCAATCTGAACAACATAGTTCTACGAGTTTGAAATGGAAAATTGCAAAATTTAAAGTCCAAAATGATTAATAAAGACGTGGTTAAAGGGATGTAAATGTTCACAGATATATCCTGTATAATGCGTCAATATAAGTTTTGAAATTATTTTTGGGAAACTAAATAACTTCCCATGTTTTATAACCAATGGGGTTACATAAATTTCGAAACGACCTCTACTTTATTAGGAATAAAAATTGACACCAACTTAACCTGGAAATATCATATCGAACAAATTGTAGGAAAATTATCAAGATTCACATACGCTTTATACCAATTAAAAACATGTACTGATGCCAAAACAGCCATAAACGCCTATTACGCCTACGCCCATGCCTGGCTCGGCTACGGGGTAATACTGTGGGGAAATAGTGTGGACGCAATAAAACTCTTTATCCTCCAAAAGAAATGTATCCGAATCATTGTCAACATAACCGAGATGGAAAGTTGTAGACCACATTTTATAAAATTGAGAATTCTCACTTTAACTTCATTGTACATTCTTGAATTATGCAAATTAGTCCGTAAAAACCCCGATAAATACATACAAGCACAAGATGTAATACCCCAATCCCATAGTTTAAGACCCCGTAATAGATTAGTTACTCCTTTTAGCAAAAAATGCACTTAGTAAGCTCAGGTACCGAGCACATGTCAATAAAAATATATAATAAGTTACCCAAGAATATTAAATGTATTAATAAGATACCGATTTTTAAAAAAATTAAAAGAACATCTGATGCAAAAGGCCTATTACAATTTGAATGAATATCTCAACCCTATACATATATAACAATAGGCAATATAATTTATAATTTATTAAAGAAGTGCATGAATGTATAATTTGAATAATAATATAATAATAAAATTATAATTCTATATTGTTTTACTTGTATTTGTATAGTGTATTTAGTTATGAACATTAGATATATATCTTTTGTTTTCTACTTTTAAAATTTGTATAAAGGAAATTTGTTCCTATAATGTTGTGATACCCTTACAGGGTTCATTTGCGGACAGTATGTTATTTTTATTTTAAGACCACATTGTATGTACACCAAATGAAACAATAAAGATTTATGATTATGATTATGATAAGCTAAACTAGTGGGCCCGCCCTCACTTCGCTTCGGGACCGTAATTCAGAAATTAACCGATAGATGGCGCTGTGCCCAATTACATCGCGCAAGCGTTTTGTGTTTTCGGTTTAAGTATAAGCCTTGTTGTTGTCTATAGAAGTTATCTCTTTATAAATAGTATGGATAAGAGCAATGGTAACTCAGTGGTGAAGAACGCACCTTCCATAAGTGATGTGATTCGAATCCGATCAAGCACCTTACACTGATGAATTTATAGTTTAAGATTGCTTCATTGTTACAGAAAATATTTTTTTACACAAGCCAAAATATTGTCGAGAACAAAAGCTATTCTTGTAAATGCTAGTCAAATATAATTATAGGCGTCACAGTTTTAGCAATGTCAACAAAACTTCGCTTTAATTGATTCCTAACCCGCCATTACCTTATAATAACATATTTTTATTATACCACCTAACGAATCATTATCTTATTATAAAACGGTTCATGGCAAATATAGGCGCGTTTGTCACAGGAAATAGGCCATTAGGGGCCACAGGCTGGGTCACGCCACTAGGCCTAGGGCTGGCAAATGAAGCCTACATCTTGGAATATTCAACTATTTTGATTCGAAACTCAAATAGAGAAATACAAGGATTTTTACGCCCACCTCCCGCCAGTTTTTTTAACAGTTCCACAGATTGTTTGAAGTTACACGAATAAAAAACAACACTGAACTAATACACAAATCATATTCTCAATGTATGAATGATCACAAAAAACTACAACTCGAAAACTACAGAAAATCTTAGAACGTTAGAACGTACACCAGGATGGTCTTAACTTTAGCTTGACAATATTTTTTAAACACCCAAAATTCGAGAACTACCACCAAAATCTTTGGCCTAGATTTTATCAAACCCCAGTTTGGAAACCCTAATCTAGATTCTAGAATTGAAAACTCATCCTTATATGAAATTGCTGATGTGTTATTTAAGTTATTTTAAGATATAGGAGCTGTATTTTTTAATCAATAAAGGAAAGAAATAAGTCCTAACTTAATCCAAAATTTGGACTAGTCAACCCTAATACTACCGCGGGGAAAATATACGGGGATTTGCAGCTGTAGGGCTAAACACCTTCTGACCTTTGTTCTGCAGTACTGTTACTATATAATTTATATTAGTAGCTTACCATAATGTACGGACGGCCACACATCAAATTTTTTTTTAGTTAGCCTATAGAGCCCTTTTTGTACTAATGTCCCTTCATAGATCCCTGTCCAACGCCCTTGACTGCCAATCTTGGACATACTTATACAAATCGTCACACCATCTTTTTCTAGGCCTGACCCGTTGACGGTGTCCGTCGATTGGCCAAATCAGAAGTCCAAACTCAAGATTTGCCAAGGGCCATGGAGCGTAGCATCTTAGGCATCAAATTATCAGATAGAGTGCGCAATTCTGATATACGCTCCAAGACTGGAATAGCAGATATAGGTCGAAAAGCTGCAAAACTGAAATGGGATTGGGCGGGTCATGTGTGCAGAATAAGCCCCGAAAGATGGACAAAAATCGTCACCCAATGGCGGCCAATCGATGGACATCAACTTATATTAACTCATAATTTCTTTTATCAATTTTCAATGTACTTTTACTGGGCCCAGAATTTTGGGTAGGAACTTTTTTTCCGCAACGAGTAGTTTCTGTGCTATGTCTTACATGTGCCCGCGGCTAGTTTCCGCGCTCTGTTTATCCGTAGTTTTGATATTTATATTGTCATATTTTTTTGGAAAGGTACGTTATTCCTCATTGTTATAGGCTTGCATGTATCACGGGCGAAGCCGGGGCGGACCGCTAATAAATGTATATTTTTTGAAAAAAAATTTTTAGTTAATTAAGTTATTGCGTATTTACATGCTTAGTATGCTGACGGTGCCGGCTCAACTCGCCGCCATTTCTAATCCCTATGTTTATCCGCACGGGTAGTACTGTCTTGTATATCTTCAGTTTCGTACCTACTTCTGCCACAGAATACTTAATAGTACAAGGTACAGAAAACCTACTTCTTAAAACCGTTTATAGAAACTAATGCCTCAGGCTATAACATAAATTTGAAATTCCGACCGCCCACGTTCAACACCTACAATTTTCATACCTAGAAGTGCGTTCTCTTTCTATCCCCGCCAACTGTCGCACATGCGTCGCCGCTCGCTCGTGATTTTCTACTGATCGTCCCCTCCAGAGGGGACGCCGCATGTACTTGCAAATTCGTAAGTACACGTGGAGTGGGACAGTCACAGGCCTGCTTCTGCTGAGAACTTCAGGCCAATGACTGGCAACAAATAGTGCAGGATCAACCAAACTGAAGTTCTCTTGTTTCGGAGGCCAAGCCTCGTTTTGGGTCGCTGAGCCAGTGGAGTAAGTACTTTTCAATGTTGTTATTCAATCAGTTTTAATGCATTTTTTTATATTTCAATCGTAATATCCAGTTGGCAACAATATTTGTAGAACAAAACCTTTTTTCTTGATGTGCTTACAATATTCCCTGTCTTTGAATATTTTGGGAGACGCGTCTATTGAATTCAATGTAAGATAAATCAAAATGTGATAACATAAAAAACTGATTCCCCAAATAACAATTTCGTTTAAAAAAGCACCTCTTTCATCCCGCCATACTGTTTGTTCTCTATTCATGAAGAATTCTAAAGAAACTGAAACATTACTGGGTCCAGGGTTGCCAGAAACGAAAAAGTGAAAGGGCTAGCTGTTTGGTTAAACATTTTTTTTTTATTCTAGAGGTGAAAAACGAGCAAGCTTGTCACCTGATGGATAATGAATCACCGCCGCGAATATCTGCGAGAACAGAGGTCGCTTATGTGTTACCGGATTAACGATTTTAACAACATTATTTATTATTATTTAATACTAGTGGCCGCCCGCAACTTCGTTTGCGTGAACTTTATGACTCTTGACTTAAAGATGATTATTTAAATAGTAGATTGGGCCAAGGAATCACGTAGTCCCATCACCTAACTTGGAACCCCCTGTAAGTTCAAAATATCCTTCCTTATCGGATCTCATCCAAAATGCCCATCACATTTGACAATTTGCATTCCATTTCATTCCATATTTGTTATGTGTGTAGCTGGGCTTTCAGAGTTCTTCACCAGGTGTTCATGATCTTTGATTTTTTCATGGCGTCATAAAATGCTCATCAATCTGAACAACTTTTGTTAAGGTGCTATTGACCTACCTCTTATACTTTAGCTGGGCTGTTGTGGTTCTACATCAAAGAGCCTGGTCTTCAAATAAAATATATCCTATAAGTTGCCCTGATGTTACAGCTATACAATAAAAAAGTTTCATTCGAATCGGTTCAGTAGTTTCCGAGATTAGCGCGAACAAACAGACAAACAGACAAACAGATAAACAGACAACAGACAAACAGACAAACAGACAAACAGACAAACAGACAGACAAAAATTTAAAATCATTGATTCATGTTCTGTTACTGTTTTTTTAGTCGTCCTAAGTTATTTTGAGATAAATATCTTCAATGTACAGACACAAGCTTTTTTACATTTTTACTTATATGTATAGATTTATTTATTTATTTAATGTGTTAATAAAAAGTAAAGTATCAGCCTATACACTGTCCCACTGCAGGACAAGGGAATCCCCGGGTTGGGTCAAAATTTATACCTGAGTTATTCTGTTCAGAAATTCTAAGTGTCAGCCCGAAGTCTGGAAAATGGCGATCTTATACCCCCATGCCTCGGATGACACCTCAAGCTGTTGGTCGCCTGATCCTTCTTCGGCCGTTTGCACTATAAATGTCTTGCGTCGATGGCTAATCGTTGAGAAAGGGTTAGGTAACGCCCTTTAAATAGTTGGTCTAGTGGTTTAAGTACCGGGCCGTACCTCGGGGTCCCGGGTTCGCTTCCCGGGTCGACTTAAAGTACATTTCAAATTTTTCATTTCATTTCTATCCACATTAGGCAAGCGTGGTGATTAAGCCTAATCCCATCATAGTAGCGATGACTTGATTTCTACGATGGAGCCCTTTGCCCTGCAGTGAGACAGCATACATATAGGCTGATACTTTACATTTGCAAAACAAACACAAAGGAAAAAAAACTTTACTTTCATGTTTGATGTAAACCAACACAGAAGAAAAAAAAAGCTTTACGCGTTAGGTACGCATTAAATTTTGTTATTAATGGTTGCCATGGGCAGGAGACCTGGCAACCCTACCTTTGTCCGTAACGTCCTTATAATTTGGTGGCCGTGCTCTTTTTATTTTACAGGTTTCTAAGACAGTTTGAATTTCCCCCGGGACCCGCCCGTGTAGTCCGGATTTCAGGGAGGTTTCAGTTACACGACATCTTGTAGTTTCTTTTCAGGTTTATTTACAGGTAATTTGTTAATTTACTACACGTCTTTTTTCGTCTTAGGAAGTCTTTCTTTTACTACTTTAACGGAAAGTTCGCCTTTTATTTAAGGTTCCATAGGACTAGCTGTTACCACAAAATATAAAGGACACAGAAAGGAGACTCAGCCATAATTTTGAACTTAGAAGAGTTCGTTGACATATGCTAGGGTTGTTGCCCGCAGATTACATAAGCGCGCGGCTCTACCACAGACCTCGCCAGTCCGGCAATCTTATGTCATAAGTTAGGATTATGTGGTCGAAAAAGGCATATTTGCCCGTTACTGCGCATGCGTGAGTACATGACATGTTTTTAGTCTCTTAGTGGGCAATCTACTTTCATTGTCCTTTATATTTTGTGCTGTACCCGCGAACTTCGTCCGCTTTTTCCTACTCTGTAGAGGTAAAGAGTTAAACACTATACACACTCGAAACATTAACGTGATGCAAACGACAACCAGCGCCATCTATCGATACAAAGCGGAACTAATCTCTCAAAACTAAGTAAGAGCGTGCCACTAATCTAATAAATATGAATATAGAATCTAAAAGTGTTGAATGACTTATATACTATAGTCCATTTCAGCTAAGAAGAGCCCTGTGACACTTCGATTTTTGACACTTTAGAGATGTCTATAATGAAATGATTGCGATTGTTTCTGGTAATCGATAATACTTCCTAAGGAAATGGAATCGATTTTTTTTATACTAACAGCAACACACATTTTGCCAAAAAATAACAAAAACAGCAACAAACACAGCAATAAAAGTCAATAATACCAAACACAACAACAAAAAGTAACAATAACCGAACACACCGCAAATACAACGAAAACACAAACTCGCATACAAGGCTGATGCACTCGTACTAATCCGATTATCGAGTAATCGCAACATGGCCGCCGATTATGACATGTCGCAGCTCTATGTTTTTTTCCACGTTCCGTTACAAGTAATACGATGTGCATAGGATTGTTTTTAAAAAATGTTGTTATTTTCTATTCCATTAAATTTAAGTAAATGATACTGTTTTTGTTTTATAACTTTGAGATGTTTTATTGGAATATTTTTTGGAATGATGCCGCAATTAAATGAAAAAAATAAACAATAAAAATATTTTTCATTGTCAAACATAAAATGCGTAGTTCAGAACGCGATGAAGTGTCACAGGGCTCTTCTTAGCTGAAATGGACTATAATCATTTAAACATGAAATGAAACATCTGAGACAAATTATTCGTAATGCCATGAGTGCGTTAATATTTGTTTTGGAGCCTACCAACTATTTCTCCGGAGCATTCCTGTATATTCGTTATTAGATAGAAAAACACATGTCTCATATCACAGTCTACACTGTAAACACATCATTACATCCACGTTGATGCGCGGGACATCGCAAAATCATATTTATGATCTATTAAATATCTCGAGTGCGCTCGACTCGGTAAGTGAATTTTAAAGTACTATTAATTTTAAGTTTCTATTTGCGTTTTATGTGCGATTTAGTATTCGTACTGGACTTTCAATGGGATGTTAGGAGCAATGTAATTAATATATTAAATAGCTCTTCATTTATAACTGCTTGCACGTATTAAATTAAGCAGATGGTTTATAATGAAGGCGCCTCGTAACGAATGAGATTATACCTGTCGCATTCATACAAAAGTGCAAACAATGCGTTTGAAAGAGATGGCAACGGCTATTCGCTCGTAATTCCTGGTATGTTTAATATCGAAATCAGAGAATAAGATTATGCATCTTCCAGAACGGGAGCAAAAATAGATAGTGAACGTCGGCTGTCTACATCGCGTGTTAGACAGTACACCACAGTCAAACTGCAGGAAACAATAACGCAATCATCATCATCATCATTTCAGCCAATAGACGCCTTCTGCTGGACATAGGCCTCCCCCAAAGTTCTCCACACAGATCGGTCCTGTGCCACCCGCATCCAAGGGACTCCCGCGACCTTCACTAGATCGTCGGTCCACCTGGTGGGCTGCCACGGCTGCGGCCTCCTGCACGCGGTCTCCACTCAAGGACCTTTCCACCTCAACGGCCGTCTGATCTCGCAATGTGCCCTACCAATTGCCACTTCTATCTAGATCTAAGGTTGCGGCTATGTCCGCAACCTTAGATCTTCTGCAGATCTCATCATTTCTGACACGATCACGCAGATGAAGACAAGGCTTATAGGGAACCTGAAAACACGGATCACTAGC
Organism: Cnaphalocrocis medinalis; assembly: GCA_014851415.1. Lineage (NCBI taxonomy): Eukaryota > Metazoa > Arthropoda > Insecta > Lepidoptera > Crambidae > Cnaphalocrocis > Cnaphalocrocis medinalis. Next base: position 7,035,600 of record CM026296.1, on the reverse strand, counting down.
GCGATGTAATTAACACAGTGCCATCTATTGGCGAAGATTGGAACATTTAGAAAATTTGGTCATAAAACGAAGTGAAAGTAGGTAGTTCATTGATAAAATAAATGATATTGAGAAATTATAACGGTGATGAGAGTTAAGTTGTTCAAAATGGTCAGCAGATAGCACGAGTGGCTATACTCGGGCCAAACACTCCTGACAGTTTAGCGTTTAGTAACTTAGTAACATTACTCTATTCTACCCAAAGCACTTGTATAGCAGTATTATTTAGTCGTATATGTGTAATAAAGCTCACTGGTCCCCAGACATTTGCACAAGCGTTCCACTCTTGTTTACGTTTAGTTAAATTGTATAATGTAATGAAGGGCAGTGAGAAACATTTTGTTTATCGATTATCATCTATCATTTTTTTTGTCATTGCATGCATACATGTGGTCCTATTTGTTTAACATATTTTTTTTTTCTAGTTTTAAATATATTCTTTTGTATCTGTTGTTTCGTGCAGTCTAGTCTTATAGTATTGTTTTTTAGTATTGTCTTATGGCGTCACCCAAGGTCCAGCCTGAAAACCAGCGCTGCAGCAGCTGCTTGCGGCGGCTGTAGCATCATGCTGAGGCTGAACCTGTTGGCCGCAACTTCTATGTTTCTTTGTTTTGTCTTTTTGTCTGTGTAATATGTTATGTCAATAATGTTTTCTTACTCTTACGCCCCGTTGGTCTAATGGTTTGAGTACCGGGCCGTGACCTCGGGGTCCCGGGTCGAGCAAAAGTAAGTTTTGAATTTTTCATTTCATTTCAATCCGCATTACGCGTTAGGTACGCATTACATTTTGTTATTAATGGATGCCATAGGCAGGAGACCTGTAGGCCTAACATGCGCACCGCGACAAAATTTTGTCGACTCTCGTTCGCGGATCCTTTTATCCCGCTCATCACCCAGTCAAGTGAGCGAGACGCCACTTGCGCCGACAAAATACGAGTGTCGACAAATTATCTCGTGGTGCGCATGTTAGGCCTACTGGCAACCCTACCTTTGTCCGTAACGTCCTTATAATTTGGTGGCCGTGCTCTTTTTATTTTTACAGGTTTCTAAGACAGTTTAAATTTCCCCCGGGACCCGCCGGGTGTAGTCCGGATTTCAGGGAGGTTTCAGTTACACCACATCTTGTAGTTTCTTTTCAGGTTTATTTACAGGTAATTTGTTAATTTACTACACGTCTTATTTCGACTTAGGAAGTCTTTCATTATTCTATGGAAAATTCGTTGCCTTTTATTTAAGGCGCTACAACGACGAAACTAGCGCCGCCCAACCTGTTTACACTGATTGTGGCGACAATAATATGATATTTTTTAAGAAAATAAAACTCTACAAACTTAAATGCAAGTAAATAGGTTGGCGGCGCTAGTTTTTTCGATATAGCCCCTTAAGGTTTCATAGGACTAGCTGTTACCCGCGACTTCGTCCGCTTCGTCCGATAAATTCTATAGACACTAGAAACATTAGCGCAATGCAATCGACACGCAGCGCCATCTATTGGTACAAAGCGGAACTAACCTCTCATAACTAAGTAAGAGCGTGCCACTAATATAATAAATATGAATAGAATCTGAAAGTGTTGAATGACTCATGTACTAATTATTTTAACATGAAATGAAACATCTGAGACAAATTATTCGTAATGCCATGAGTGCGTTAATATTTGTTTTGGAACTACCAACTATTTCTCCGGAGCATTCCTGTATATTCGTTATTAGATAGAAAAACACATGTCTCATATCACAGTCTACACTGTAAACACATCATTACATCCACGTTGATGCGCGGGACATCGCAAAATCATATTTATGATCTATTAAATATCTCGAGTGCGCTCGACTCGGTAAGTGAATTTTAAAGTACTATTAATTTTAAGTTTCTATTTGCGTTTTATGTGCGATTTAGTATTCGTACTGGACTTTCAATGGGATGTTAGGAGCAATATAATTAATATATTAAATAGCTCTTCATTTATAACTGCTTGCACGTATTAAATTAAGCAGGTGGTTTATTATGAAGGCGCCCCTTAACGAATGAGATTATACCTGTCGCATTCAAACAAAAGCGCTGACAATGCGAGTGAAAGGGATGGCAACGGCTATTCGCTCGTAATACCTGGAATGTTTAATCGAAATCAGCGAAGATTATGCATCTTCCAGAACGGGAGCAAAAATAGATAGTGAACGTCGGCTGTCTACATCGCGTGTTAGACAGTACACCCAGTCAAACTGCAGGAAACAATAACGCAATCATCATCATCATCATTTCAGCCAATAGACGCCTTCTGATGGACATAGGCCTCCCCCAAAGTTCTCCACACAGATCGGTCCTGTGCCACCCGCATCCAAGGGACTCCCGCGACCTTCAATAGATCGTCGGTCCACCTGGTGGGCTGCCACGGCTGCGGCCTCCTGCACGCGGTCTCCACTCAAGGACCTTTCCACCTCAACGGCCGTCTGATCTCCCCGCAATGTGCCCTACCCATTGCCACTTCAACTACGCAATTCTTTGGGCTATGTCCGCGACCTTAGATCTCATAATTTCTGACACGATCACGCAAGACAAGGCTTATAGGGAACCTGAAATAACGGATCACTGGCGCGATGTAATTGACACACAGTGCCATCTATTGGCGAAGATTGAAACTTTTAGAAAATATGGTCACGAAATGAAATGAAAGTAGGTAGTTCATTGATAAAATAAATGATACTGAGAAATTAAAACGGTGATGAAAGTGAAGTTGTTCAAAATGGTCAGCAGATAGCACGAGTGGCTATCCTCGGGTCAAACACTCCTGACAGTTTAGCGTTTAGTAACTTAGTAACATTACTCTATTCTACCCAAAGCACTTGTATAGCAGTATTAGTTAGTCGTATATGTGTAATAATGCTCACTGGTCCCCAGACATTTGCACAAGCGTTCCACTCTTGTTTACGTTTAGTTAAATTGTATAATGTAATGAAGGGCAGTGAGAAACATTTTGTTTATCGAATAACTTCTGGAGACATCCGATTTAAGTCAGCTTGCAGATCTGCAATAGGTAAGCTTTATATGTTTCATCGTTTCAATGTTATATGTTTATTTCTAAAATTATTTTGATCATTGCGCCACTTATATTTGTGTTTGCCTGAAACTGGGTTTCCCTAGTTCAGACAACTAACTTTAATTTGCTCACTTAGTTTAATAAGCATTTATTTATTTCTTTCTTCATTTTAAAAGGTACACAAACAGCATATTATACAAAACACGTAAAAAATAATGAATTAAAGCAATAGTTCTTATATATTATATATGCCTATTATATAAGCATTCGATATTCTTATGATTTTTCAATAAGGTTTTGTTTATCTAACTATTAAAAAACGCATTTTGCAGTATAAACACTGACAGATCGGATGTCTATAACTCGTGCACATAAGATGGACGATCCAGCAAGTACTTTGACTTTCTGAACTTTCTACTAAGTACACACGGAGTTACCCTTTTTACCCTCATATTTCGAAGTGACTACACGACCAAAAAGGGATCAAGCGCTATACCAACAAGCCAACGTCCTTTCCGAGGCACAGGGGTACAAAACTGTTTTTTTTTATGTGATAGGTAGCAGGCAAGCAGGCGGATCACCTGTTGGTAAGTAATTGCCGCTGCCCATGGACACTTGCTACACCAGTGGAGTTACAAGTGCGCAGCCAACCATTAATCACCTTCCCCTCGGTGGGCCTCCGGCACCCTCACTCACTCGGCGAAACACAGCACAAAGCTGCTTCACGCTGCTTTTCTGTGAGGCAGTGGTATCAATCCGGTCTCCGCGAAGCGTGGCTCTCCCACAGTTAAAATAATATAACTTTAAATAATAAGTGAAATGAACTCGTCATTTCCTCACTGCGACTTCCTTACACTGTCCCGAGTTAAAAGCGTTGCATATTCTCTGTGTGTAATTGGACAAGACTTAAGACGATATTAGAATCTAAATATACAATATCCGACTATTACTCATGAAGAGACCGTAATCCCTTCAGACGTCTGGCCGCAAGTCAAGTGTTTCTGACTCATACAATTTTTGTTTTGTTACTTAGTCCATTTACTCATCATGAAGAGTACGAAGCTCTTAACATGTCTATACTATTTATAAAGAGGATAAATTCCACGCCAGGGATCTAAACCACGAAACACTTGCGCGATGCAATCAACGCCTAGCGACATCTATTGGTGGACAGTGGAACTACTGCCCGAAACTAAGTAAGGGCGGGCCACTACTGTAGCATATATAAACTGACGATGTTTTTTGCTCAATACGGGACGGGGGTCGTCTTAAGTCTTCAATAAGAGGTAGCTCGTCTGGAAAGGGGGGGGGGGGGGGGATGAAGAAGAAACTTCCAACCTTCAACATGAAGAGACGCGCAAAGAAGAAGAGGCAACGAACGAGCATACGGGTCACTTGATGGTCCCTCCTCCCCAATAAGTCGGTATGCCTCCGGCCACTCCTCTCATCGGCGATGACTTGATTTCTATAATGGAGGCTTTAGCCTTGCAGTATATACTTAAGGCTGATACTAAAGGTGGCAGACGAGTAGAAGGTTATCCCGATTGCAGTAACCCAAGACCAAACACGCGTAACACCAATGTAGTCACTAGACCCAACTTTTAAGCTCTCTTCCCATCAACAAATAGATCCAACATGTTCACATGTTGACAAATAGAATTACTTCAAAATCAAGTAAACATTTAAAGAAAGCGACCACGAATAGTTCACAAAGAAATCCTGGATTCACAATTTATTTACATTGGCATATCCCTCCGATCGTTCTACAAAAACTACTAGAAATGTTACCTCTCTACGAGTGGTCTTAAAAAGATAATCCGGAGTCAATTTGCTTCTCCAAACTAGATCTGTATAAAACAGTTCACTCAACTGGAATTAAGCTTATCGCGTTGTTACTATCGTGGCAGATCTTAAATCTAATGCCCCCGAAATTCGCTTTAGAATATTTTTTTTGTTAGAGACGAACAGACGTATCATCTGATGGTAAGCAATTACCGCCGCCAATGGACACCCATCACCACAGAATCAACGTCGTAAGACCCAAAAGCCTTTTAAAAGGCATAAAACAATTGATTTTCCATTGTGTCTGCTGTCTGGGCTTTACGACGACATGAAGAATTTTCCTTTTGCGAATTAGTCTTTTTACGTTTTTGTCCTTTTGCGAATGTGTCATTACATTTTATGTCAAATAAATATTGACATGATAGATTGACAGATATTCTTCATTGCACAGAATTAGAATACATGAGTGAAACCACTGCATTAACCCCATGCTGTCTTGAACACTAATTACACGCATGACGTCACTAATAAGTCGACGAATGCAACGCCTAGTGTTTACTTGCGTTTACTTACATAGACAATACTTAGACGTGACGTCACACTCGATTCCGCTCGGGACTCAAAAGTCGAAAATGCAATTATTTGATAAAAACTTCGCATTTCTTAAAATCTATACCCTCAACATACAAAGGTATTTCAAACCACCACTTGAGACACCACTGGTGTTGCAGGTGTCTATGGCAGCGGCAATCGCTTACCATCAGGTGATCCGTCTGTCATCTGCATCACATAAAAAAAACAGTTCACTCAACTGGAATTAAGCTTATCGCGTTGTTACTATCGTGGCAGATCTTAAATCTAATGCCCCCGAAATTCGCTTTAGAATATTTGTTTTATTTTTTTGTTAGAGACGAACAGACGTATCATCTGATGGTAAGCAATTGACGCCGCCAATGGACACCCATCACCACAGAATCAACGTCGTAAGACCCAAAAGCCTTTTAAAAGGCATAAAACAATTGATTTTCCATTGTGTCTGCTGTCTGGGCTTTACGACGACATGAAAAATTTTCCTTTTGCGAATTAGTCTTTTTACGTTTTTGTCCTTTTGCGAATGTGTCATTACATTTTATGTCAAATAAATATTGACATGATAGATTGACAGATATTCTTCATTGCACAGAATTAGAATACATGAGTGAAACCACTGCAGTAACGCCATGCTGTCTTGAACACTAATTACACGCATGACGTCACTAATAAGTCGACGAATGCAACGCCTAGTGTTTACTTGCGTTTACTTACATAGACAATACTTAGACGTGACGTCACACTCGATTCCGCTCGGGACTCGAAAGTCGAAAATGCAATTATTTGATAAAAATCTTCGCATTTCTTAAAATCTATACCCTCAACATACAAAGGTATTTCAAACCACCACTTGAGACACCACTGGTGTTGCAGGTGTCTATGGCAGCGGCAATCGCTTACCATCTGGTGATCCATCAGTTCTGCCCCCATCCAAAAAAAAAAACAGTTCACTCAGAAACGACCCGTCTTACAACAATCCGGTCAACAATATCCTAGCGTCCGGATTGAGTGCAACAGAATGCTCAATTATGCAGGCCCTGCATCTTTCAGCAGCACTGCAAGTGGAGTCGCGACGAAGGGAATTGGTTTACAAGACTGCTGTGTTGACTTGTAGGTAAGCTTTGAGAATAGGAGGTGCATCTTTCTTATTTACCACTAGCGCCGCCGCGCAGCGTGTTACGCGTGTGGAGTAATTATTGGACAGTACCGTCTATTTTGGACAATCCACACAATATATTTTGATAAATTGTAGCCTATGTGTTATTCTGATGTATAAGCTATATTGTGGTAAAGTTTCATTCAAATCCATTCAGTAGTTTTTACGTGAAAGAGTAACAAACATCCATACATCCATAATACATTCATCCATATATCCATACTTACAAACTTTCGCCTTTATAATAGTAGTAGGATTCAGTGCCTTGGACGCGGCAAAAAATATATTAACGTAAGTAAATATTGCACTTAAAAAATCTCGGAGGGTTCAGGTGGGACTCGACCCACAACCTTCCACAGTCCGGGTGGCTGTACTACCAATTATACTGACCGAACCCCTTACTAAGCCGACGAATTTCGTAAGTGCTTAACTCGCCATGAGCTGACGATATATTTACTTAAGAATAAATTGCAAAGAATTGCTATACCAAAAAAATATATATATTAACGTAAGACCCAAAAGCCTCATACGAAACACAAAAACAATTGATTTTCCATTGTGTCTGCTGTCTGGGCTTACGACGACATGAAAAATTTTCCTTTTGCGAATTAGTCTTTTTACGTTTTTGTCCTTTTGCGAATGTGTCATTACATCTATGTCAAATAAATATTGACATGATAGATTGACAGATATTCTTCATTGCACAGAATTAGAATACATGAGTGAAACCACTGCAGTAACGCCATGCTGTCTTGAACACTAATTACATGCATGACGTCACTAATAAGTCGACGAATGCAACGCCTAGTGTTTACTTGCGTTTACTTACATAGACAATACTTAGACGTGACGTCACACGCGATTCCGCTCGGGACTCAAAAGTCGAAAATGCAATTATTTGATAAAAATCTTCGCATTTTCTTAAAATCTATACCCTCAACATACAAAGGTATTTCAAACCACCACTTGAGACACCACTGGTGTTGCAGGTGTCTATGGCAGCGGCAATCGCTTACCATCGGGTGATCCATCAGTTCTGCCACCCATCCAAAAAAAAAATCAGTTCACTCAGGAACGACCCGTCTTACAACAATCCGGTCAACAATATCCTAGCGTCCGGATTGAGTGCAACAGAATGCTCAATTATGCAGGCCCTGCATCTTTCAGCAGCACTGCAAGTGGAGTCCCGACGAAGGGAATTGGTTTACAAGACTGCTGTGTTGATTTGTAGGTAAGCTTTGAGAATAGGAGGTGCATCTTTCTTATTTACCACTAGCGCCGCCGCGCAGCGTGTTACGCGTGTGGAGTAATTATTGGACAGTACCGTCTATTTTGGACAATCCACACAATATATTTTGATAAATTGTAGCCTATGTGTTATTCTGATGTATAAGCTATATTGTGGTAAAGTTTCATTCAAATCCATTCAGTAGTTTTTACGTGAAAGAGTAACAAACATCCATACATCCATAATACATTCATCCATATATCCATACTTACAAACTTTCGCCTTTATAATAGTAGTAGGATTCAGTGCCTTGGACGCGGCAAAAAATATATTAACGTAAGTAAATATTGCACTTAAAAAATTCTCGGAGGGTTCAGGTGGGACTCGAACCCACAACCTTCCACAGTCCGGGTGGCTGTACTACCAATTATACTAACCGAACCCCTTACTAAGCCGACGAATTTCGTAAGTGCTTAACTCGCCATGAGCTGACGATATATTTACTTAAGAATAAATTGCAAAGAATTGCTATACCAAAAAAATATATATATTAACGTAAGACCCAAAAGCCTCATACGAGGCAAAAACAATTGATTTCTATTGTGTCTGCTGTCTGGGCCTTACGACGTTAACGCAAAAAATATCGAGACGACTACTGATTCGAGATCGCTTGCACAAAAAGTATGTGTTAGTACCTAGTAATTTAAATAATTGAGCTTCGGTTTTTGACTTTTTTTCCTCTAACCAATGGTTATTGGAGGAAAATAGCTACAAGCCAGCGTACCGCCTTGTTGTACTATAATATTGAATATAGGTATAGCCTGCGGCATGAAACAATAGCGATGACCTTGAAAGCGCAGAAACTAATTATAGTGGAAAGTCTTTTTATTACAAGTGCGCAAACTATACTCTGGTTTTTAATCATGTGGAGTAAACTGACAGATGTAAATGTCAAGTTTCTATCCATTTTGACACTTTGCATCTTTATCAAATTGAGTGATAATGTATGGGGATGACACATGGACATGTGTCAGTTTACTTCACATGATTATGAACCAGAGTATAACGGTCATCGCTATTGTTAGATGCCGCGGACTATACTTATATTTTGTCGTTATTCAATAAAATATATCTATTTATTTATCTTTTTCTGATGGCCAGGCAAGCTGAGTCCCTCTGGAATTTTGTAGAAACATACCTGAAACAAAAAAAAATACATTTCAATAATAAGAACTACTTTTTATGTCACAGTCGGAAAATAGTCTGAGATTTACTTCAGTATCTAGAAATGTAAAGAAGTGAAGATAAATTACAATTTAACGAGATTGTGTCGAATTACAGCAATTAAGAAACTGTTAAGACAATTTTGTTTTCACTTTGAAGCGGTGTCAAATTGAAAATAGACAAGACTCTAAGACTCTTAGGCTGTAGTCCACCGAAGCGGGGCGAAGATAATCCGCCAATAGAATGTCATTAAAACTTTTTTTATGTGATAGGTAGCAGATGAACAGGCGGATTACCTGATGGTAAGCAATTGCCGCCGCCCATGGACACCTGCAACACCAGTGGAGTCACAAGTGCGCTGCCAACCTTTTATCACCTTCATCAATCACTTTATTCAAGTCTCTTTAGTCTTTTGAGTTACGGAGTTAGGTAATTGGGAGTTGAAGATGTAAAAGAGCGATATCTGTGGGCACGGCAGTGCCCCCACCAAGTCAAGCAAAAAAGCCAAGCCAAGTCAATAAATGAATAACCGACTTGGCAAAACATGGATCTCACCACTTTTTACGGTAGTTGCGAGACTTGGTTTTTTTTACAAGTATTGTTTTTGATGGGATAACTATTTTCTTCATAAAATAAAAGTAAAAAAACTAAAACGAGCCTTCGTTGTCAATTTACAATAATGTCATACAGAACTATTCTGAAGTATGCAATATTCACTATGTAGAGATAAATTTTCATGTTTGGAAATCCGCAGTCACACGTTGTCAAAGGTAGGTAGGTATATGTAACGTGTGACTATATGTAACCCTCCTTTTGCTTTGCCGTAGTCGGGTAAAAAGAGTTTTAACTCCTTAGTCTTTTAAAAGAGTTATTCTGCGCATCTCTACTTCCAATGAACCTTACTAGATAAACTCCAACCGTGTGTCCCTAAAAAGGGACAGCGCAAGTTAATTCAACTAATCTGATTTGAAAGGATTGCGAAACAACTTGTTTCTTTCTAAAAAACCAGCTTTAAAAACTTCCGCTGGTAGCAACCCTAAAGTGACTTTGGAATTAGGGTTGATAAAGTTTTTTTACTAAATGTGTTTTTAAGAAGGTTTTGAAATTTAAAAGTATTTTTTTTGAAACTTTTAACTGGACTGGCCCAAGATGACACATTTGGTAGTGACCCTGCCTCATACGCCAAAGGTCATGGGTTCCATTCCCACCCTGAACAAACACTCGTATCATGAATAACTTGTGTTTGATTATACATTTAGAAAACCCCCAAATAAAAGGCTACAATTGGACTAAGTAGGATTCTAACTGCCACACTCAGAGACGTCAATTAAGTTTAGCTGCCACTTAAAAAAAAATAATTACACTTATTTAATTTTTTTTTATATTAGATATAGGAAGGCAAACGAGCAAGCGGGTCACCTGATGGTAAGTGATCACCGCCGCCCATGGACGTCAGCCACACCAGATAAACGCATAAATGGGTATTTCTCATTTTTCAAAAAAAATGTTGTGATTCGAAATTTTCTAACTGATACTAACTTAACTAAGCAGTCATACTTTTTGATATTAAAGTATGTATGAATAAGCGTTATTTCAGAGAAAGAAAATTAGATATTCTATAGAAATAGTATTTTTTTTAATTGTTTTATTAATAAAATGTTCCCTTCCGTGGATGTGATCACATAGGTTTTATGGAGAAAAATAAATGTTGCGTTTTTTTTGCTACTATAAATACATAAAAACCTATGCTATTATTAACTTATATGCATTTGCTCCCTAGATACGAGATTATATGTATATGCAGCTAATAGAAGATACTTTTTTTTTCTCATAAAATGTGTGATCAATTTTTTTTTCACGTCCATGGATCAATGTCACGCTGGCCGTACAAGAAAAATAACAAGTGTTTATCCGAACGCACGTGGCCACACACAAGCCAGAGGACGCCATCTTTTACCCCCAGTTGTCAGTTTCAGCCAGAGACATAGCGTCTGTGAGTAAATAAAAAAAATATTTTCATTCTCAAAACTCGTCGAGCATAAGTGGTCACAACTGTGGTGATGATCAAAGGTATGTACTTTACATCTATGCTTTTACTTTCTGTGATTTCAATGTGTTTTGGTGTGAAAAAGACATGGTTAAATAAGCATGTTCATTCCTGTTTTTCAGGTGATGTTATCGGAGCTTAAACGGATAAAAGTCACGTCCGTGGAGGTCACTTCCTTGGTTCCGTGTATAAAAATCGTGCCATGGAAGTGACCTTCGATCCACGGAAAGGACAAGAAATTACATATTGATTAAATGTGCCTCTTCAGTGACTATGTTTCTTTTTTAAATTTTAGTTTTCGTTGATTTTGTGAAGCTGGTAGCTGATATGACAGCAAGAGAACATCGGATGCAGCAAAAAGAGTGGAGAGAACGCAAATTAAGGAGTCGCCTGTAAGTCGCGGGGATTATCCCTCTTGACCTCAGGGGACGATGAGCAGGTCCAACTGTATGAGGTCAAGAGGGGTAAACCCCGTCGAGGAATATCCCGGGAGGCTGATGGAGGCAAGGGTAAGCCCCTTCCTCCTTCAGCATCCTGCCCAAAGGAGCCCAATAGCCTTCGATCTCATACACGACGAGGGGGTGATAGCCAAGCTCCCCCAGAGCCCCCCCAGAGCTGCCGTACATGTATACGGACGGCAGCAACATCGAAGGCAAAGTGGGCGAGGCGGTCACAGTCTGGGAGGGGGGGAGAGAGGTGGGGAAAACCAAGATCTCACTCGCCTCCTACTGCAGCGTCTACCAGGCCGAGTTGTACTCGATCCTGGAGGCGCTCAGGCTGGCGGCGGGTAGGGTGAGGTGGCACAAGGCCTCAATAGTCAGTGAAGTGACTCTAGGTCGTCGCTAGAGGCCCTGGCGGACCCCGCCTCCCTACACCCCTTGGTCGGCAGTATTATGCGGGCACTGGCGGAACTCGAAGGCAAGGGGGGTGAAATTAATTTCTTTTGGGTGAAGGCGCACGCCGACATCCCAGGGAACGAGAGGGCGGACGAGCTCGCGAAAGAGGCCGCGCTCAAATCCAAGACCGCCCCCCGCTACGACTGTTTCCCCCTTTCGGCGGCGCGCAGAGCGATTAGAGAAAACACTATAGGGCACTATAGGCAGGACAGATACGAGACGTCGGTGACAGGAGCAGTAACGCGCATGTTCCTGCCCGACGTCCGTGAGGTCAAGATAATGATGGGAGGAAGGGCGTTCACTAATATGGAGGCGCAGCTGCTCACCGGCCACGGCGGCTTTAAGGCTTACCTGCACAGATTCCGTCTGGCTGACTCCCCGCACTGCATTTGCGACGGCGAGACGGGGGAGACCCTGGAGCACATTCCGTTTGAGTGCCCCAGGTTCTCCTCGAGCACGACTGCGAATGCAGAGTGGGGATTCAGCTGGACACAACCCAACCACGGTAGCGGGGGTGATGAGTGACCGTGGCTGCAGGGAGGCCTTCATGGAGTACGGCCGGAAGGTGGTGAGCGCTGCGGCCAAAGCTAACAGGGGAAGAACGTAGCGTGACCGGTCGCAGTGCGGATAGATGTGTCGCGCGCCGTCGCGCAGTGTCGCGTTTTAAATTGAAAACAGTTTACTAGAAAGTTCCTGTTACCTACATCATATTCTTTAAGATTAAGAAAATATATTGAAATAATAACACTGATCTTTTATTTTCAACACATCTTTTGGTCTTCCATGACAAATATTTGTAGAACAAGGAAGTGACAATCCCTACTTATGTATGGAATGTCACTTCCTTGGATCTGCGGTCACTTCCATGGAGGGCAATTTTTTTTAAGTCCTCATATCTCAGTACTTATGAGACTGCAAGCTCAGCGACCATTTTTACCATGATCCCCAAGGCCAACACTACTAAAATGTATCATCAATTTTTTTTAAATATCACTTGTGCTTGATGTCATTTTTTTGGATTCAAAAATGAGAAATACCCAAATAAAGACTATTCCTATTTAAGCTAATTACCATCAGGTGATCCGTCTGTCATCTGCATCACATAAAAAAACAGTTCACTCAGGAACGACCAGTCTTACAACAATCCGGTCAACAATATCCTAGCGTCCGGATTGAGTGCAACAGAATGCTCAATTATGCAGGCCCTGCATCTTTCAGCAGCACTGCAAGTGGAGTCCCGACGAAGGGAATTGGTTTACAAGACTGCTGTGTTGATTTGTAGGTAAGCTTTGAGAATAGGAGGTGCATCTTCCTTCTATTTACCCACTAGCGGCCGCCCGCGACTTCGTACGCGTGGAGTTAATTATTGACACTTACCGTCATATTTTGGACAATCCACACAATATATTTTGATAAAATTGTAGCCTATGTGTTATTCTGATGTATAAGCTATATTGTGGTAAAGTTTCATTCAAATCCATTCAGTAGTTTTTACGTGAAAGAGTAACAAACATCCATACATCCATACATACATACATCCATATATCCATACTTACAAACTTTCGCCTTTATAATAGTAGTAGGATTCAGTGCCTTGGACGCGGCAAAAAATATATTAACGTAAGTAAATATTGCACTTAAAAAAATCTCGGAGGGTTCAGGTGGGACTCGAACCCACAACCTTCCACAGTCCGGGTGGCTGTACTACCAATTATACTAACCGAACCCCTTACTAAGCCGACGAATTTCGTAAGTGCTTAACTCGCCATGAGCTGACGATATATTTACTTAAGAATAAATTGCAAAGAATTGCTATAATATACCAAAAAAAAAAAATTAACGTAAGACCCAAAAGCCTCATACGAGGTAAAAACAATTGATTTCTATTGTGTCTGCTGTCTGGGCCTTACGACGGGCCTTATTTTAGTGGAAAGTCTCCTTTTTTACAAGTGCGCAAACTAACGGTCATCGCTATTGTTAGATGCCGAGAACTATACCTATGTTTTGTCGTTATTCAATAAAATATATATCTATTTATTTATCTTTTTTCTGATGGCCAGGCAAGCTGAGTCGTTCTGGAATTTTGTAGAAACATACCTGAAACAAAATAAAAAATACATTTCAATAATAAGAACTAGTTTTTTATGTCACAGTCGGAAAATAGACAATTTGAGATTTACTTCAGTATCTTGAAATGTAAAGAAGTCAAGATAAATTACAATTTAACGAGATTGTGTCGAATTACAGCAATTAAGAAACTGTTAAGACAATTTTGTTTTCACTTTGAAGCGGTGTCAAATTTAAAATAGACAGTCTAAGACTCTTAGGCTGTAGTCCGCCGAAGCGGGGCGAAGATAATCCGCCAATAGAATGTCATTAAAACTTTTTTTTTTTTATGTGATAGGTAGCAGATGAACAGGCGGATCACCTGATGGTAAGCAATTGCCGCCGCCCATGGACACCTGCAACACCAGTGGAGCCACAAGTGCGCTGTCAACCTTTTATCCCCTTCATCAATCACTTCATTCACGTCATTTTAGTCTTTTGAGTTACGGAGTTTATTGGGAGTTAAAGTTGCAATAAAAGAGCGATATCTACCACCGAGTCGAGCAAAAAAGCCAAGCCAAGTCAATAAATGAATAACCGACTTGGCAAAACATGGATCTCACCACTTTTTACGGTAGTTGCGAGACTTGGTTTTTTTTACAAGTATTGTTTTTTGATGGGATAACTATTTTCTTCATAAAATAAAAGTAAAAAAACTAAAACGAGCCTTCGTTGTCAATTTACAATAATGTCATACAGAACTATTCTGAAGTATGCAATATTCACTATGTAGAGATAAATTTTCATGTTTGGAAATCCGCAGTCACACGTTGTCAAAGGTAGGTAGGTATATGTAACGTGTGACTATATGTAACCCTCCTTTTGCTTTGCCGTAGTCGGGTAAAAAGAGTTATAACTCCTTAGTCTTTTAAAAGAGTTATTCTGCGCATCTCTACTTCCAATGAACCTTACTAGATAAACTCCAACCGTGTGTCCCTAAAAAGGGACAGCGCAAGTTAATTCAACTAATCTGATTTGAAAGGATTGCGAAAACAACTTGTTTCTTTCTAAAAAACAGCTTTAAAAACTTCCGCTGGTAGCAACCCTAAAGTGACTTTGGAATTAGGGTTGATAAAGTATTTTTTACTAAATGTGTTTTTAAGAAGGTTTTGAAAAATAAACGTATTTTTATTGAAACTTTTAACTGGACTGGCCCAAGATGACACATTTGATAGTGACCCTGCCTCATACGCCAAAGGTCATGGGTTCCATTCCCACCCTGAACAAACATTCGTGTCATGAATACTTGTGTGTGATCATAAATTTAGAAAATCCCCAATTAAAGGCTACAATTGGACCAAGAGGAGGCTAACTGCCACACTCAGAAACGTCAACTAACTTTAGCTGTCACTTGTTAAAAAAACCGGCCAAGTGCGAGTCGGGCTCGCGCACAAAGGGTTCCGTAGCAGCATCTCAAAAACTATAAGAGATACTTTGATCAAACCAAAAATCGTTGAAAGAGTTAATTAGCATGCATCACCTCTATTTTTTTTAGAATTTTATACCCCGTAGTTATAAAAATAGAGGGGGGGGGACATACTTTTTACGACTTTGAGAGCTGATATCTCAAAAACCGTTCACTTTAAGAAAAATGTTTTTTTAGAAAACTTTATATCATTTTAAAAGACCTTTCCATTGATACCCCACACGGGTATGTACATCGAAAAAAAAATTTCATCCCTCAGTTACATGTATGGGGGGCCCCACCCCCAATTCTTTTTTTTACTATTTAGTGTCATATTTTTGTAGCGGTTCATACAACACATATTCCCATCAAATTTCATCACTGTAGTACTTATAGTTTCCGAGTAAATCGGCTGTGACAGACGGACAGACGGACAGACGGACAGACGGACAGACGGACATGACGAAACTATAAGGGTTCCGTTTTTGCCATTTTGGCTACGGAACCCTAAAAAATACACTTATTTCAATACGCATTAAGACTATTCTTATTTAAGATAGTTAACATTACGATTAAATCTTGTCTCCGAGTGCGACAGTAAGTGTGGAAACAGAAGTCCACTTTACATTACTTACACAGTCAGCCACACATCAGGAAACAACCTGTCAAATTTCTTTAATTGATATTCAACCTAATGTGTATGACAGTAAGATGAGAGTCGATTGAAGAAATTAAACAGTTTTGTATACTTTGATGTGTGGCTGCACGTACAGTCGAGTTCAAAAATATGTATACACTTTAGGACCTTGTCACAATACATATTTATAAGAAAGTGGAAGTCGTTTTCTTATACATATATATTGTGACAAAGTCCTAAAGTGTATACATATTTTTGAACTTGACTGTACATGGCCAACCCCTATTCTAAGTGTTTTCTAGGGATCACATCGAGTCACGGCTTTAGCAGAATACCTAGACTTAAGTCATGCGATGTTGTTTTAAAGTCGGACGCTGAAATCGTTTCAGTGGAACGCCTGAACTGAACAAGGGTTCCGATGAAATGAAAGATTTAATCTTTCAGCTTGAATTGTGATGAATATCTTAAGTTGCAGCTTGTGAACAAATTTAAAAACCCAAGAAGTAATTTTTCATACCTTTTTTTTTACTCGTAATAAAATACAGTATCTTGTAGGTAAAGTAAAATATCAGCCTATATGGTTGGCAGCGCACTTGTGACTCTTCTGGTGCTGTGTCTATCCATTCACTTGCTTACTCATAGTTAACTTACTAATTAACAGTAGTTAATTTTGGCAAAGCAACCGACCGGTTATGGGCGGCAGCACTCGCTTACTATCAGGTGATCCGTCTTCTCGTCTGCCACCTATCACAAAAAAAGACAGTCTAGATTAAGAAGTTCCTAGAGATAGCTATAAATGATAAACATTTTCGGCGGTCTTATCGCTATAAGCCATTCAGAGATGCGTGCTGTAGTCGAACCAACTATACTCCAAACTGGAATTCAAGACCATAAAATCTACGACAGATACGTCAATGTCAAATCTGTTAATGTCACTTATGTCATTTTCAAGTGACGTTTACAGGCTTCGCCAACAATTTTGGCATTATTTTTCTTATTATATGCAGACTAAACTGTCAAGTTTCCATACATTGTTAAAATGTTGTAGGTATATACCAAATGTTATTAACACCTGAAGTGTTCCAAGCGCAATACCATCTTTGAAAACTAAAATTACGGATGGTTAAGTTTTTATCAAAGTGTCTAGTATTTAAATGAAAAAAGTTAATATTTTTTTTATTAATCATAGAATCACAATTACCAATAAATAATTTACATCAGCGAGTGTTTTATGAAAAAAGGGGTATACTATGGTACGATCATTTAATTGCAGTAGCAACATTGTCTGGTCTTGAATTCCAGTTTTGGGTATACCTTCCATTCAGAAGGCGCGCTTGCGTATCGTGCTCATCCACTGGGCTTAAGTCTTTTCATTAAGAAAGATATCAGGTCTCATTATTAAAAGATACGAATCAACTAAAGACTTAAGTATCAAAACTTTACGATCTCAATCTATTTGACAGAAACAGGGGTGAGTGGGAACGTAATCTTTCAAATTCCTGGCTTAAAGTAATCCTAACTAATAATAAAAATGCGAAAGTAACTCTGTCTGTCTGTTACTCTTTCACGCCAAAACTACAGAACGGATTTTAATGAAATTTGGTATACAGATGGTTTAGCTAGACCCTGAGAAAGAACATAGGCTACTTTTTTTGCGTAAACGGGGTTGTAAGGTGGGGTGAATATTATAAAATAATTAAAAACGATACCCAAAGATACTATTCCACGCAGACGAAGTCGCACAGCAACAGTTATATTATATACTTTTTTATATACGATAGGTGGCAGGCAGCACGTGAACCACCAGGTGGTGTACCAGGTGGATCGGCGATCTGGTGAAGGTCGCGGGAGTCCCTTGGATGCGGGTGGTACAGGACCGATGTGTGTGGAGAACTTTAAGGGAGGCCTATGTCGAGCAGTGGACGTCTATTGGATGGCATGATGATGATGAGGCAGCTCGACATTCCGGCGCTATGGCACAAGGAAATCCTGTTTCAATATAGTGCCCATGAAACTTTAAAACAATATACAATGAGTTACATAATATTCTAAGGAAGCGTTTCCCAATAGCCGGGTCGCGACCCGGTGCCGGGCCATCAAAATAAAATAACCGGGTCGCGACATTTTCACCTTATTTTAAAACCATGAGTAATAAGTACCCAACTTGGATTCATCATCATCATCATGTCAGCCCACATCCACCCACTGCCGAGTATAGGCCTTGGATTCTTTAGTAAAAAATAAGAAACAGCTGCATACTTCGCACTAACTAAATAGTGACTAAATGCCACAATATTATAAAATATTATGTGTATTATTTAACCTAAATGGAACCAGCTTGAGTTTGAAAGTACTTAGTGGGACACGAAGGGTCAGTGTGAAAAGTACCGGGTCATGGCATAACAAAGTATTGGAAACACTGTTCTAAGGTAAAGGGCAATACATATTCGTCCTACATCGCATAACAATACCTTCAAAATCTAACCAGTCGAATTACACGACTAAAACTTAGTCGATTCAATTTATTGCCTAGTTTCCAGTACCCGATCAATGTACGATCCAATCCCTCCAATCAAACAATATTAGCTTAATCGGAACATTCCTAACCGCATAAATAATAGTGATGGGACACGCTGTTTAAGACGACTTGTTTCTTAACGTATTACTTGACGGCCTCGATGGCGCAGTGGCTAAGGTGTTCGCCCGAAGCGCGAAAGGTCCTGGGTTCGATTCCCGGTCAAGTCAATTTAGGAAACTACATTTTCTAAGTTGTCTTGGGTCTGTGTGTTCTAGTTTGACGCCCCCAGATTATCGTCATCTGGTACTCATAGTACAGGGGTTGCCCTAGTTTGAGACCAGGTTGATTGGTGTGATTGTCTGGCGCATTTATTTATTTATTGACCCTAGTGAAGACCTGTTATTAGCTTTAAGATACCCATTATTGTATTAGGACAGCTGTTGGTTTTCCAAATAAAATAAATAAAAATAAAAACTACTCACAATATTTTTTTATGTTATAGGTGGCAGATGAGCAGACGGATCACCTGATGGTAAACGATTGATGCCGCCCATAGACACTTTCAACACCAGTAGAGTCAACAAGAGCGTACACTTAAACCGTTTCCCCACAATTGGGATTCACTCGACAAAATACAGCGCAGCCGCTGCATTACGCCGGTCTTCTGTGAGGTGATATCACTCTGGTGGAACTGGCCCATTCATACTTCATACCGAAGCGAGGGCCCTCTCTTACGTTTAATCATGAACCGACCAAAAAAGTCGGTATTAAGACCTAATTTCTTCTTAAGGGAATCGGAAATTCTAACACATCATACCAACATGACAAATTGCTGACATAATACCAGTTTTATCTATTAACATTATTTTAAGAAACTTTTAAACTTATTTAGTTTTAATTTTTACAATTACAATTAATCAAATTTTGCTCACCAAGCCACTTGTGAATATTCATGTTAACACGATTAGGACTACAGCCCTGCTTATTATTATTAAAATGCAACGTAAATGTAACGCAATCATGGCTGCAATCTGTTGTTTTCCAATAAATAAATAAACATCGGAAATCGAAACAGAAATAGAAATAACTCCCAAAGATCCGGTATCAATACCGATGTATCGATTGTCGGTCAATCACAGCACTACTCGGATATCGTGCACACCCGCAGTAAGCGGTGCACGTAGAAATATTTACGATTACGATTATTTACGATATCTTGCGCGTTTGAGGATCGGCTCGCGTTTCCAGCATTGGCTTCCTATTGGGGCATCGGTATGTTTATTGCGATATTTGTTATTACGATTTACGTAGTCAGGATCATATATATATATATATATATATATATATATATAACTAGCGGCCGCCCGCGACTTCGTACGCGTGGAGTTAATTATTGACACTTACCGTTATATTTTGGACAATCCACACAATATATTTTATAAATTGTAGCCTATGTGTTATTCTGATGTATAAGCTATATTGTGGTAAAGTTTCATTCAAATCCATTCAGTAGTTTTTACGTGAAAGAGTAACAAACATCATCCATACTTACAAACTTTCGCCTTTATAATAGTAAGTAGGATTACATCCAAGATATCCAAATACTTAGTAACATTCCCGGTACGCCTCCACCGTAGTCATAATTAACAGAGCATTCACAGTGGTATAAAACAGCGTTTCCCAATAGCCGGGTCGCGACCCGGTACCGGGTCACCAAAACGAAATAACCGGGTCGCGACATTGTCGTCATTTTTTAAAAACATGAGTATGGTACCAGCTTAAGTTTGAAAGTAGGTACTTAGTGGATCACGAAGGGTCAATGTGAAAATTACATGGCATAACAAAGTTTGGGAAACACTGGTATCAAATATCAGAACACCGTAAACACCAATTTATTTCATTACAACCTTCCATACCCAGTTA
This sequence comes from Cnaphalocrocis medinalis, assembly GCA_014851415.1. Classification (NCBI taxonomy): domain Eukaryota; kingdom Metazoa; phylum Arthropoda; class Insecta; order Lepidoptera; family Crambidae; genus Cnaphalocrocis; species Cnaphalocrocis medinalis. Next base: position 7,015,011 of record CM026296.1, on the reverse strand, counting down.
TTTATTAAAGAAGTAAATCCTATAAACATCGACAGAACAGGTAAACCGAAAAAGCGAAACACTTGCGCAATGTTATCGACGCCCAACGCCATCTATTGGTACGATTTAAAACTAATTTGCCGAAACGGCAGACGGATCACTTGATAACAACTTCAGTAGAGTCAAGTGCGCTACCAACTTTTAAATTTCTAATTTGTGCGAGTTTTGCATATATCAGGAACTAGTTGAGTGGCCCTCATCATTTCGGGACAGCTTACCACTGTCTACCAATAGATGGCGCTAGCCGTTGGTTGCATCGTGCTAGTGTTTTGCCTTTTCGATTCGTATTTAAAAGGTTTGTCGATGCTTAAATAGAATTTATCTCTGTTTAAATAGTATAGAAGATAATTATACCTTTGTGTATTCATTAATATTCAAATACCAAACAGCACAATCCTTGGTCAATCCGGGTATAATCACCGGGCATTGGAATGCTTCTCCCCCGGGTATCACTTTATCTCAGATGAGCTTATGGCCACAGATGCATACCGGAGCAAATCCGGTGCCACAGCGCGGGCGCTACCAGTAAAGACGATAAATAAATTCACACAACATTGACCAGCCTCCGTACTTTTCTTTTATGTGATAGGTGGCAGACGAGCAGACGGATCACCTGATGATAAGCGATAGCCGACGCCCATAGACACCTGCAACACAAGTAGAGTCTCAAGAGCGCTGCCAACCTTTAACCTCCTTTCCCCCAATTGGGCCTCCGGTGCCTTGTGAGTGAAGACTCACTCGACGAAACACAGCTCCGGTCGAGCCGGCCTGTTCATGCCGAAGCATGGCTCTCCCACGGTAAGACTAAGTAGATTAAGCACTTGTGTTACAGATATAAGACAACAGAGGTTCACGAATATAATACTTAAATATTTAACATCCAGACACTGAACAAACACAATCACACGAATGTTTGATCAGGATGGGGATCGAACCCACGACCTTCGGCGTAAGAGGCAGTGTAGACCCTGCAAGTCGTAGCCGTCGGAAAACCGTTCCACAAAACTGGTTTTTGGAAAGAAATTCCACGTGAAACGCCTGTACTAGATCGTTAACCGTCAAGACGATGAGGATTGAATGACAACAAAGTCTTGAAAACGTATTTTTGGGGAACTAACGGAGTTCCCATGTCTTATGACCAATGACCACCATACCCTATGCCATATGCGGAAGTGGCGCCATCAATTAATTACATTACTTGATTGGACACTGGCGGAGTTAATGAGGCGTTTTCCAAAAAAAAAATAGTTCCAAAACGCTTACTAGACGGCATGAAAGTCACAAAATTTAACTGTCAAATCAATGTGTTTGACGTAGTCTTTGGCATTAGTAACGGAATTGACATTGACAGAACTATTTTCATCTGCTAAGCGCCATCTTAGAGCCGGCCCACACTACGCGTTTTAAACGCGCGTTTTACAGGTGTTTTGTAGTTCATTGCTGTTTAGTTAGAAGCTCTGTAAATAATGGCTAGAATCTTTCCAGCAATGAACTACAAACCGCGCAGTCGAACCGCGCGGTTTCCGCCGTGTCTGAACCGGGCCTTAGGCGCCATCTATTGAGATATTATTTTATTATCTTTTTGTTTTTTTAAAAAAACGTCTCTTTATATCTTCACCGCTGGGAGACATGATAAAAAACTGTTTTTTTAAATAGTTCTGTCATTGTCAATTCCGTTACTACTACCAAAGACTACGTCAAAGACAATACACACACATTGATTTGACTGTTAAATTTTGTGACTTTCATGCCATCTAGTAAGCGTTTTGGAACTATTCTTTTTTTCGTGTCTGTACACGACAGACAAAAATATCAAAAAAAGTGTTAGTAGATGGATGGATGTCGGCAGCTTGCGTTCTGAGTATGTTGTGACTTGCCTCACTGTTTCATCTTACACTATACCCCGTCCTCAACCAATACCTCTTGTTGCGTCACGGTAATCTCTGATATTTGTTTGATGCAGTCCAGAGACCGCAGGGCTGCCAAACAGATAGCCAGTGCTGCTACAACACATTCTGTGCAAGATCTAGCACTATTTCCATAGGTCTAACGATCAAATTAGAGAGCATTTAGCACGTTAGACTCATCATCATCATCATCATCAGCCTGTTGCAGTCCACTGCTGGACAAAGGCCTCTCCAAATGCTCGCCACTTTGATCCATCTTCGGCTACTCGCATCCAGCTCCAGCCAGCGCTCTTGCGCAGATCATCACTCCATCTGGCCTGAGGTCGTCCTACACTACGTTTACTGAGACGCGGTCTCCACTCCAGAACTCGTTTACCCCAACGGTTGTCAGACGTTAAACTATTTAGTAGGTATATATATATATAGTAGTTTTCGGCCAATCAAAATCACGGCTGGTCATTTTGACGAGTAATTAATTGTCAAACGGGACTGTAAGATATTTTTTATATATAGGTCGATGAAATTATTGCTGCATGAAATAAATAAATAACTATTATTTATCACTTAAAAAAAACGGGACACTTTTTGCGACCCGCGCTTTATTTCGGGACAGCAGCTCAGATAACCGAAATAAGGGACGAGCCCGTTTAAAAACGAGATGTATAGTCAGTATAGTCATACCGTACGCAGTAATCATCAGTATTTACTAATAAATTCATACAACACCTCGTACATTAACCCAATTTGTTTTATGTGATAGGTGACATACTGCTCCGGTTTACCTCATTCTAAGCTTTTAACATTTTTCTTCATCTTATGTATTGGACTGTGAGAAGTGGTATGAGGAAAACATTGTAATAAACATTTTGGCGATTAAAAAGAGTAACTGGCGAGTTTCTTGCCGGATCTTCTCGTCAGAATCAACTTTCCGATACCGGGTGGTAGAATCGCATTATGTCTATTTATTTTTTAGTATATCTTATGTATCAAGATATATATTTAATTTCATTTAAATCATATACATTATCTTTAAATAGTTTTAAATATTTTCTTTATGTATGACTATTTGTAAGTGCTGTGTACAAGCCTATGCAAATAAAGAACTTGACTTTGACTTTGATACGTGCACACGGATCACCTGACAATGGACACTTTTTATAAATCCTGAACAATCTAGCACTATTTTGGCACCTATTCGTGATACGTTGGCAACACTGACGGGTGCATTTTGCGTGGGCCTCCACGTAAACTGTGTTAGTACTATTGCACTAAGACCACTTCCGGTCGTTACAATGGTTTATTTAGCGGTTTTGGAAATTAATCTGTATTAGATGCGTATGTTCCTTGCCTACGGATATTGGCATCCAATGGAAGGTTAGTGTGTAGTAAATACAGATGTAACCGACATTAAGCAGATAATAGACACGGAAAACCGGTAGCCAACATAGCGTACTAACAGGCTACGCACACATTTTTTTATGTGATAGGTGGCAGACGAGCAGACGTATCATACGCGCCTACAGTGATCTTTATTTCGGAGTAAATGACAGACAGCCCACCGAATTAGCAAACTGAAGTGGCAGTGGGCTGGTCACATTAGCCGCGGAACTGACAACCGTTGGAGCCATAAAGACCTTGAGTGGAGACCGCGACTCGGCAAACGTAGTGTTGGACGCCCTGCTACAAGATGGGATGACGACATTCGAAGGCTGGCTGGAGTGAGCTGGATGAGAGTGGCCGAAAATCGGGAGCGGTGGCGTGCATTGGGGGAGACCTATGTCCAGCAGTGGACGAGCGTGGGTTGCTAATGAATGATGATGAAATGACAGACAGACATGCGGAAGAGACACGATACGATATACTGCTAACGCGCGTTTAGGTCAACGAACTTTTCTTTGTCAATGTCCGCTAGAGCCGATTTTGTGCTCAGTGCTAGTTAATTAATACTTTATGTCCGCAAAATCGCATGGAAAACGCGAGTCCAAGTTTGGTTTGTTTTTTGTGTAAGGCTTATGTAAGACTTGGCTTGGTGGATTTTATACTGACTAGACAGACAACCCTATTACTCAGATTGTACCGTGGTCATTGTTCTCCGAGAACGCATATGCACCCCCTACCCCCAATAGTTAACACGCTTAATGGTTAGTGTGACTGTCACATAAGGGTTATTAAAACACGAACGAGATTTTCCAATACGAGCTTTGGCGAGATTGACAAGGAGAGATTGTGAAAAAATCACATAAATACGCCTTTTCGACCACATTAATCCTAGCCTATGACATAAGATTGTCGAACTGTCGAGGTCTGTGGTAGAGGCCGCGCGCTTATGTACTCATGCCAGGCAACAACCCTGGCATATGTCAACGAACTCTTCTAAATTCAAAATCAGGCTGAGTCTACCTTCTGTGTGTAATTATTTTGTGATGCTAAAATACTATATTCCACGCGGACGAAGTCGCGGGTAAAAGTTAGTAAAGTTATATCTATTGGCAGAAAAATCGATGTCTCGACACTACCAACAGCGGCTGATTCTACAAAACGGATTCCGTATAATCTAATACACAACGGCTCGACGTATTTACATAAACACTGTCAAACTGTCAGTCTGTACGACGCGAAAGACGCAGAGTGCTGTGTTGCCATGTGTTGGGCGAAAATCCGGATTTTAAAACATCGGAAATGGAAGAAGAAGAATATTCGTGTTAAGTGACTTTTAGCAGAAAAGCGGAATCCTGACGCCGAAGTGACAGATTTGGACGTAACCGGGATAAACTGCTAAGATATGGCATAACTGCAGAGTTTCTTACTGGTGTCTTTTCGGCAGAAAACTATATTCCGAACCAGTGGCAAACATATTGATATTCAAAACTGTTCTGTATTGAACAAACTATTTTAATTTCATTTCATACTAGCGGCCGTCCGCGACTTCGTACGCGTGAAGTTAATTTTTGACACTTACCGTCATATTTTGGACAATCCACACAATATATTTTTATAAATTGTAGCCTATGTGTTATTCTGATGTATAAGCTATATTGTGGTAAAGTTTCATTCAAATCCAATCAGTAGTTTTTACGTGAAAGAGTAACAATCATCCATACATCCATATTTACAAACTTTCGCCTTTATAATAGTAGTAGGATTATCTTGATTGTCCTCAAAAAAAACAAAAGGAAGAATGATGGATGATCGAAATATGACAGTAGAACCGGGCAAACTCTTAACATAATGAATTATCTTTTCACCAGGTACCGTAACATCGAATATTTGTCCAATTGCCAAAACTTTCAGTTGGCAAAAACTAAGAAATTGCGAAACTTTAAGACAATATAGACAACGTTAAACAAATAGTATTCCTAACGATACCTACTATTTTATTTATTTACTAGCGCCCTCACTTTCGGGACAGTAGTTCCATTGTCTGCCAATAGATGGCGCAGGATGTTGATTGTATCGCGCTAGTGTTTCGTCGTTTCGATTTGTAAGTATATAAGGTTTGTCAATGTCTATAGAATTTACCTCTTTGTAAATAGTATAGAAGATTTATTGTATAAATAATGCATCATGTACAATGTCAACAGTTCTTATCATAATTATAAGGTATATTATAGGAACATGTACCCTGTTAGGGTGTTGCAAGATTTACAATAGTTTTGTCAGGTTAATAGAATCGTTAGTGGTATATTACTATTTATTTATTACACGTTTTTAGACCAGTCTTCTTTCTATCGAGCCATTTTTTATTCCGGCTTATCGTTGAAACGCCGCGTAGCAAAACGGCCGTTTTTTAAAACAGCTAGCTATAATGTAATACAGCGGTTTATACGATTCGGCTGCGACATAATATGTCGCATACATATAGTCGCATATTATTAAATATAGTTTGGATAGACAGACACGTAACAATAGTATGCTAGTTATTAATCGTCTTGATAATAGTTCTAATGCTTCGTTCATTATAGTCTATAAATTAGTTACGATAATATTAATCATCAATTTTAAACGACTATTGGTATACAGAAATTAATTTACTCGTTCGTATTAATTAAGTTATTTAGGTCTGATTTATCAATCACTAGATAACTGTTACCAGACTGATAAAATGTAAAACGATTGGAAATAAGACATACTATTTATAGGTTCTACTAATAAAGAGATAAAAATATTTTAAACAAAAAAGAAGCAAATCATTAGTGAGTTGCAATCAACGCCCAGCGCCATCTGTAGGTAGACAGTGGCCCTAATATCCCGAAATGAAGTGATGGTCGGCCTCTAGTCTTTACTATTTTTAAAGAGGAGATATACGTAACTCGAAACTACGAAACACAAGCGCGCGAAGTAATCTACACCCAGCGACATCTATTGGTGAAGTATCAAATAACAAATTATGTACGGAAACGAAGTGTGGACGGGACACTAGTATAGTCCGCGGCATGTAAGTCTGACGATGACCTTGAGTGCGCAGAAACCTATTTTAGTAGTCATAGTCATAATATTTATTGCTTTCATGTAGTACAGTAAGGTCTTAACATAAAATATACAGTCCTGGACATGAACCCCGCAGGGGCACTGCAATCTTAGTAATTAATTAGAAATTATTTTAACATTCACAAATGATAAAATAAAATTTAATAAAACTAGTTAAAATTCAATTATTAAACTCCATAGCATTTTACAGTTTTCTGCTCGAATTTAGTAGAAATTCTTCCCACCGCTATAGTTAGATGCCGCGGATTATACACATAAATCAATGGAGTCTTGCAGTTTAACCCTTTATGGGGCTCTGTCAATATGTTAGACACCATATTTTAAACCTAATGTGTTGGAGATAAGGTCCAAAACCAATGAATTGTATTACCTACCTACTGCCCATTAAGGGGTTAAGTCTTTCTCCTATTATTCGCGTCCAACATCGCTTTAATACGAAGTAAAAACTATTTTATTTGTTTCAACAACTAACTTTCTACATTCCGTTATGATTCCAGTAATTCCATACAAAATAACGACTTGAGCTTATGACATTTCTCTATGCCCGTTCATTTAATATGCATGGCGGTAGTTGCATACAAATTGACATCTGTTTTAACGGCCTCAAGTGGAACTACGAGCCAACTGTTTTCAACTTTACAGATTACGCTATATTCGAGGTTTGTGTTTTTTTTTATTGAAAATGGGCTTGCTCTTGGCTTCATACCTTAAAAGTTGAGAAGAAGCCTATAATACATGAAGGAAGTCATGAAATTAATTGATGGCGCCACTGCCGCTAGCGTCATAGAGTATGGTAGCCCAATTGGTTGTGACACTATGGAACTCCGTAATGGTTTCTCAAGAATAAATTTCATTACTTTATTGACAGAGTATACAATGGAGCGGGCTAACTCTGAAGTAGCCTATACATTGTAGCTTTAAAAAATTTGAGGTGGTTTCCAAATTCTAAAACAGTGCCACGTGTGTTCCTTGATAATAAATTAAAAAAAATTCGTCTTTAATATTTTTTACGTGATATGTGGCAGATGCGCAGATGGATCACCCGATGGCAAGCGACTACCGCCGCCCGTAGACGCCTGCAACACCAGTAGAGTCACAAGTGCGCTGCCAACCAAGCCCGCTTTTTCCCCTAATTGGCCCTCCGTTACCCTCACTCACTCGACGAAACAGCGCAGGCGCTGCTTCAAGCCGCTCTTCTGTGAGGCCCTGGTATTACTCCGGTTGAGCCGGACCATACATGTCGAAGCGTGGCTCCCCCACATCATCATCATCAGCAGCAACCCACGCTCGTCCACTGCTGGACATAGGTCTCCCCTAATGAACGCCACCGCTCCCGATTTTCGGCCACTCTCATCCAGCTCACTCCAGCCAGCCTTCGAATGTCGTCATCCCATCTTGTAGCAGGGCGTCCAACACTACGTTTGCCGAGTCGCGGTCTCCACTCAAGGACCTTATGGCTCCAACGGTTGTCAGTTCTGCGGCTAATGTGACCAGCCCACTGCCACTTCAGTACCGAATTAGGCTCTCCCACGGTGGTCTTTAATAATAATAGTTACAATGCAACGCGAAAATTTAAAAAAACTATCAGTGTTTTCGTTTGAACTTTGTGTAGACCATCTCTTTCTTAACCTTGGCAACCAAGGAAGACAATGACTTTTTAACTTCAAAAAATCAAATTCCAATTTATGAGTTACCAGGCGAATATTGCGCAAAACATTCTTAGGGAAACACGAGAATGACAAGCGTATGACAGGTGCCCGAAATATCTCAGCGCGTCAAACGCAAAAGGGCGTAACTGTCACCTTGACGTTTGGAAGCGGCCAATGGCGGCCGGGTGCGTTTGGCGGGAAAGACACGCCTCTTGGCCGGCGTGGAGCTTGCGCATGATTCACTCCGGTATAGGGTTGTCAATACTGTTTCGTGCGCAGGACTACTGAAAAAACTGTTCTATTCACACAACATCTCATACATTGTCCTGACTTCGTACTAAGTAGCTTAACCACTTGTGTTACATATATCAAACAACAGAGGATCACAAATATAATAGGTACTTAAATACATAATTATAACACCCAGACGCTGAGCCAACAGTGTTCATCACATGAATTATAACAGTTTTTCTCGATTAATCGATATTATACATGCGATTAATCGATTATTTGAAATTTTTGCTACGCAAATAATCGATTATTTCACCATCGATTGGCATCCCTGCACAGGAGACGTCAGCGCTGCAAATCATAGACAATAAAATAAAATAATAAAAAAATATAGACTGTTTTGTCTGTGGATTGGATTCTGTCATTTTGTTAAACTTAGGTTACCCCGATGTTAACCCAGATCGGGCGTTGGTAAAACGGTAAAATAGCGTTTCTTAGAAGTTTATATACACTTCCACATTATGATGGCTTAAGGTTATGCCGAGTTTATTAGTCAGTATTTTGCATAAATTGCCATGTTGAAACTGGGGATAAGTTTTTATATTTGGTTCATTTATTTCAACAACAATGATAATAAGACCTTACAGTTGCTCTTATTATAATTCAATATGATGTACATAAATATACTTAGACACTATGAGACAGATATAAATTTAGCAACTTTTATAAGAAGACCGTTAGAGTTTACGCCCAAGATAATAATAATATCCTACTACAATTATAAAGGCGAAAGTTTGTAAGTATGGATGTATGGATGTTTGTTACTCTTTCACGTAAAAACTACTGAATGGATTTGAATGAAACTTTACCACAATATAGCTTATACATCAGAATAACACATAGGCTACAATTTATAAAAATATATTGTGTGGATTGTCCAAAATATGACGGTAAGTGTCAATAATTAACTCCACGCGTACGAAGTTGCGGGCGGCCGCTAGTCTGAAATAAATTAATTTGAATTTGTATCGCCAACCCTATCAATTGTCAAGCACGTGTGAGGCGACGCGCGTGGAATCGGTTAAACCGCATTTTATCCCACATTTGTTGTCGAGACGCGTGATTCACTCCGTCTTAGTGTGTGACAAAACACCTGTACGCGAAATAGTATGCAACGGAACAGACAGATCGTGAAATTAATTGTGTACAGTCGTCTGCAAGATAATGTTGATATCTTGATTCTTATGCCAGGAATATAAGGTTCATATTTGAATGAGTTAGTATAGGGTCATTCCATCGTTTCGGGTGTTACATTTGTACAACCAAAGTCTACTTTTTTATGTATATTGAAAGGGTATTTTAACAATTCAATGCCTTATTCTCTACGTTTTTAGTTGTTCTATCTTAATTGTAAAATTAATAGAGCTTAGCAAAAGGATTAACAACTTTAAAAGTCGAAAAGTGTGCGTTTCGGGTGTTACACGATTTTGCCTCTCTGACCTGACCTTTGTTACATTTATATGAAATTCTGCGAATTTTCTTAGGGAACCTATTCTAAAAATTACAGGCCTCCAAAAGTATAATATTTACTATGCAGCTACTACATAATTACTGTCACAAATAAGGTTTTACTATTTTTTTATGAAATTTTACTTTGTTTCGGGTGTTACCATGGTTTTGTTTCGGGTGTTACGAGTACAAAATGTAAACAGTTTATATGAACAAAATTAGTGTTTTATTAGTTTATGTACTAAAAAATAAGTAGGGAACCAACAAACGTTTAATAATGAACTCTCCTTTGACAAGAATTAGCAGCTTTCTTTAGAAAAATCTACTGACAAACAAAGATTACTACAATACATTCTTCTTTAATGTAGCTTTATTATGAGCTTCCTTAGAATAATTAAAAATAAATCAAATCTTCTTTTATATATGACAGATCTGCAGAGCTTTATAATGGCGATTCAGGTAGTGATTTTTTTTCTTTTTTTATGTGATAGGTAGCAGACGAGCAGGCGGATCACCTGATGGTAACAAATTGCCGCCGCCCATGAACACCTGCAACACCAGTGGAGTTACAAGAGCTTAAGTGTGTTTTCCAACTCTCTTTACGCAGGTGTTCTGAATATATTTCATGGTCTAGTTTTCGTCTTTCCCGCATTTTTGCTAGTCTATCCTTTGTCGTCAGATCAGGATCAGGTCAGAAGATCAGGAATTCTCGGTTTTCGCCTTCTATGTCGAGTCGAATTCATGGAATGCATAGACCAATAAGAGAACAAGATAAGGAATGTCGACTGTAATCTGTTTTCTCCTATTGGTTGTGCGTTCCATGAAGCCGACTCGACACAGAAGGCGAAAACCGAGAATTCCTGATCTTTGTGAAAAAAAAAAACATCTCCCGATTCACACATCCACAGACACAAACACCATGCATGGAAATATAGCCAAGATACAAGGAAATATTATGTATGAGAAAAGTTGTAACACCCGAAACGTTTCGGGTGTTACAGTTTTTAATCATGGAAAAAAGCTATTAAATTACTCTTTTGTTGAATTATTAGTTAGTAGTTTTGATTATTACCACCATGGCCTTACTTCTACTAAATATTATTCGACTTAATCAATCTGTAAGTTACATTAATAAAACAATTACCTGATTTTTCGTTTCGGGTGTTACAGTGCCAATGTAACAAGAAAACACACCTTTTACTTGATAATTATAATTTTTTTCGGGAGTGTAACGTATTCCACCAATAATACGACTATCAACCTCAAATCTTAGCGTGATAAAACGATTGTAATATTGCCAGTTCTTTTATTATTTAACTTTCAATGGACCATGTGATTACAGTGATTAAGTCAGTTCACTGTATTGCAGATTTTGAAGACTAATTAACTTAAAAATAACGCGTTTTTTTTCTAGTTTTTTTGTCGCATATTATAATTTGGAATGTTTTCTTTCTAAATTCATCAGATTAAATGCAAAAAGAACATATTATTATTTTTATCCTCGGTAACATTTGTCATGGAATGACCCTATACTTATTAGTGCACGTGACTGTACGCTTAGTAAATGATTGAGCCATCAGTTTATGAACTTGGCAATAGGTACTTGACTATTTTTTTTATGTGTTTAATCAAAAGACCCCTCTATTAAAGAAACATTGTTGAAAGAATTATTTGATTCTGATTTGAATTACCTGAGATATCACAACTTTAAGAGCACATATTTTACGCGGGCCCAAAAACGCTCTATACAAATGGCTACTAACATGTGACGTCACACGCTGGTATCTTGTATGCGCGTCTAGCAAAGTTTGTTTGGTAGCTATATCAAATGTTTCGTTTATGTACATAGTTTTATATAAAAGTTTGTGTTTAATGTTGTGGGTAGTTCAATGATATAATTATTTTTATCCTAACTAATATTATAAATGCGAAAGTAACTCTGTCTGTCTGTCTGTCTGTCTGTCTGTCTGTCTGTCTGTCTGTTACTCTTTCACGCCCAAACCACTGAACGGATTTAAATGAAATTTGGTATACAGGTGATCTAGACCCTGAGAAAGAACATAGGCTACTTTTTATTGCGGAAAAGGGGGTTGTAAGGGGTTAAAAGGGGGGTAAAACCTTTTCCACGCGGACGAAGTCGCGGGCGGCCGCTAGTAATATTATAAACTTTAAAAATGGACTTGCCCATGAAACTTTGAATGGTCACAAAACCAGCTAGACGTTATATTTTTAACTGAAAATTTAGGCTATTGGTTCTTATTTACCAATATTTTGGTAAAGTATCAATATTTTTTACTACATCGATATTAGTCAACTACCCTAACTATTGTGTTTGTTTATACCGCGGCGACACCTACAGTACCATCACAGTATATTTTTCTACTGGCGGAAAAAAAATCATTTTTTTATCATTAAAAAAATATATAGAAATAAAAAAGATAATCGAATAGTTTCGCCATAAAAGGACAGCCCTAACCTTTGTCTCCAAAAACACTCGAGTATTTTTACTGTGGTACCACCCAACCAACAGCAGATGGCGCTAATTTGACTGTTCCATACAAGATTCAAATTCTCATACGATTCTACATCGCGAAAGTAAAGTTCGCATGTCTACTTGGAATATAAATATACAATAAACAAAGATACACTGGACCATGGTCATGAGCCAATACCACCCAGCGTGGTGGAAGATAAGTTCCTTTTTCATGGGGAACATTCCACCCCCCATAATACTAGTCCGAAACAGTATAACAGTCAAAACGAAGACAACGCGAGCAGAGCGGGCCACTATTGTACTAGTCCAAAATATCTCCAACGAAGAAAAGCAGAGCGGAAGGCCACTAGTCGAGGGCGGGTTTTTGTACATTGACCACAAAGTAAATTCGCCACATTTTGTAAAGTCCATACATTGAAAGTAAACTCACCACATGCATTAAAAATATGAAGTTAGCGTCACAGGTTTGTTGTAAATTCGCCAGAAATCCTCAGTTCACATTTTTTTTTCTTAAAGTAACGATAGCTCTACTTATTGTTTGATTTTTTTTCAGACCTTTTCACAAAATCAATGGTGGTGAGTTTACAATAACCAAAATTAATAATAAACAATTTACTTCAACTGTGGTGAGTTTACACATACTTTTCTCTGTGGCGAGTTTACTTTGTGGTCAATGTACAATAACCCGAAATACCTCCAGAAAATGAGATTCAAATTCACCAATATCAAAAACACCGCTCACCCTTTTTCCTTCGCCAGAGTTTTAAAAAGAAAACAAAACTGAAATCAAACTTTCGAATTCTAATAACCGTTTTTCCCTCCAAACTTGGTCCCGGCAAGTTCGCCAAGGACTTTCCCTTCATAGTAGAAACAGCTGTTGGCCACATCTGGGTGTTCCACGAAATCTCCGTTAGATTGGTCTGTAATTACCGGTTAGGATTAATTGGACAGAATGACGTCATCGTGGATTAATAATATAGTAATAATTAGGCGGATTGTGATACAGCCTATATGTATTTATTTTATGTAACCAGCATTATGTATGTATAATTCAGGCATATTATGCAATGTCTAGGCAAATATATAACACTCTCAGCGGCTGGGCGGTTAAAAATTTAAAATCAACTTGACAAAGAAAGAAGAAGAAAGAAGTTCAAGCTAAAAATAGGTTAGGTTAGAACCAGTTCTAACCTTTTTTTTTTGTTTTTTTTTTTTGTTTGACGCTGGGGAATGCCGCTGACCCGAAGTGGGCCAACGTTGTCTTCGCTGACTCCTTATATCTATATCTATAACTATTCTATAAGACAACGACAATGCTTATAGGTAAACCTGAAACACGAAACGCTTGCGCGATGTAATTTGAGCACAGCGCCATCTATTAGTTCATTTCTGAATTACGGTCCCGAAGCGAAGTGAGGGCGGGCCACTAGTAATCTTATAAACTAACGTTATAAACGAATGTACTTAATATAATACGAAGGCCACCCAATCCTTTACTTTATTACGCCTAAACCTTATAAAGGGATTTTGATGAAATTGAGCAAGAAAAATTGCATATTTGAACATGGCGATTCATGAAGATCAATCGTTAAGCGAATCCATTATTTCTCAAGTGAATTCAAACTGAGTTTAATATTAAGCTAGGGTCGGGTGTCTCAGGTTGAACCAGGCTACATTTAACCACCGTCTTATTAGAGAAGTGCGAAGTTGTCAAACTATGCTGTTATGAGTAAAAGATAAGTATAATTTGGGTTCCCTTTTTACCCATCAATTTGCGTGACAATTAAGTGAGAAGAGGTAGTGTTTAAAGCTAACGGCATTTTTCTTTGTTTTTTCACTTGTTTTGTTAAAATGATAGGTATTGCTTTTTTAACCGACTTCAAAAAAAGGAGGAGGTTCTCAATTCGTCTGTAGTATTTTTTTTTATTTAATGCTTCCACTGCTTACATAGTACCTAATCCAATATTTGAAACTAAGTGAGGACAGGTCCTAGACTATAGGTCGTTTAATAAAGGCAGGGTACGTTAACCTTAAGCGCTTATTAAATTGCTATAATAAATCAACGAAGGAAGCCTTAATATAATATTTAAATATTAAATACTAGCGGCCCGACCTCACTTCGTTTCGTTACTTAAATTAAATCAGTACCAATAGATGGCGCTGAAAATCTATTACATCGCGCAAGTGATTCGTGTTTACCGAAGACCATTGTAAGGTAGGGTCACTGCTTAGTTCACCAATATGAGAGGATTGCCCATTTTTTTTGGTATAAAACGTATTTTGTTTACTGTTTGACGTTTGTAATAATTTTATCAAATGAAAGAATTATTTTTTACCTGCTGAACAATTATTGTCTATGGCTTTAGTTTTTAAAAGTCAGTAAGAAACACACCCAGATGTTAGCTCATTAAACAGCCTCAATACAGAAATACATAATTTTGTTACCCCAGTGTAAAACGGCCTGTTAAAAGACGTAACTTTACGATGCGGTTACAAACTTAGTAGCAAGGCTTTGTTTCCTTTCCCAGAAACATTGGAACAGCAAACCTCTAAATTGTAAGTGCAATTTATCAATACAATTGTGCGACGGGCGGGTCCGTTATGAATACGAAATTTGGTCGAGGATTTCTGATCAATTTCGGGAACTAGGCGAAACAGGGTATTAGGGCGTCGTGTCAGATAAATTAGGTGGTTTTCCCTAAATTGGGAGGGTAGGTAGTCCCCAGTTACATGTTAATGAATTTGACTTGTCAAGTAACAATCACGAATTTTACTATTTATAGCAGCATTTCATTGATCTATCTTGTTTCCTTGATTTAACAGTTTTTACAAAGAAATGAAAAGGAATCATCGAGACTAATTTAGTAACTTTTTTAAGGAAATTGACCATATATATCATAATCCATTTCAGTTCTTTCACTGAAATGGATTATGAATTTTATATTTCAATATTAAGTAAGATAAAATTAATAACAAAGATATTGATTTCTTTTCTATAAATCGAACATTATCTCCCAGAATTATAATAAAAGTTTTTGCACTACTTAATCTTTACTCTTCCTTCAATAATCCTACATAACTTAGTATTTATCTTTCTTAAATAACCTGCAGTGTAATCTCCATAAACATAATAAAACCAAGAAAATTGATTGATAACAAATTAGAAAGTTAATTCACATCATCAAAGAATAATTAGGTGCTTTGATGTCTTATTTAATATGCTTAAACACAAATCATTGAAGAGACGACTGTTAGCTATAATTTAAATTGAAATCCCAGTGTTAACCTTTGTAGAACATTCACATGCTGCAATAAATCATGTCTACACTGCACGGATGATTAAGTCTTTATAACATGGCCAGCGGATTATAGAAAAAAAAACTAATTAAAAACTATTTTTAAACTTAACAAAGGAATTCTTTATTAAATAAACAAACACTGACAGCCGAATAGATACCTACCTACATTTGTGCTAATTAAATTTAATTCAAGTAACTAAATACATTAAGAATATGTAAATAGGTAAGTTTCCAAATTAACATTTTGTTGATTATAGTATGTACTTAGGTATAGTTAATAATAATAATAGTTTTAAGTAATTTTAAATTAACATTTTATGTGAGATATGAATTGAATTGGATTAATTTTTAGGATGAATATCTTTTATTTCTACAGCCTATCTTAGAATGAAAAAAAAAAAAATTGGCGCCATTTTACAGTCCTCTACATTGCTTTTTATTTTCCTTCAAAATTTATTGTAGTGTGTTAAATTAAAATTAAAATTACTCCCACTCCCTAAAGTAAAGTTTTAAATAGCTCCAAACACATCATTTGTTATTATTTATGAACTGGATTTAAGAATTTCACAACTTTCCTCAAACAACTCAGTAAAACTAAATATCCCTAACAAAAACATTCAGTGTTCCAAACATAAAAATGTGTGTGAACAGGCCTAATTTTTTTCTTCATTGAGCTTTGAACAAAATTAATGGCAACAGATGGATTCCATGTTGACTAATCACAACAAAATAGTCATTTGTATTTTTGAGTGCAACTATAAAACTATGTTTAGTAAAATTGATGGCTCAGTGGTGTGTTATAAATACAGTTTTTTATTGTGCTCTGTCTGAATCTAATGGAAGTGTTGGATACTTTGATTGTGCACATGGAAGTGAGTATTCATTTATGCTTTTTTATTCGTACTTATGTATCTAATTGGATTCGCATTATATTTTTTACACATTCCGTAAATGATAACAAAAAATTGCTAATGTTTTTGTAATTAAAACTTTATTACGAAAAAGATATGTTCCATTTCGTTGTATAAGGAAATCGTAAAATTTCAATCTTTCGACGCTAAACTAAGTTTAATTTTATAAGGCTAGGCTGAAATTGAACATAAATTAGAAAAGCAGTTAAACGTGAACGTAAAAATAATATTCGTGTGAGATTTAAACACAATCATAACAGTATTGTCTACTCATTAGGCTATTTTCACAAAGTAATTTCGTCCAATTTCAACTGGTCATTTCGCGCTATTTATTATTAAATAAACTGTCTCCCAGAATAATAAACTGGCGACCAGAGTTATTGTACTGTTTAGAAAATGTTAAGCATAATTTCGAGACGGGCCGACAAGCCAAACCTAATGACTAGCGTTGTCAATCACAATAATTGATTCCCTGCCGCCAGACACGGCCTATTTTCGTATCCACGGAAAAATTCCCGACCAACGTGATTTTCACAGACACATTTTTTCAGTAAAAAATTAAAAAAAATATTTCGTTTACATACTGTGTGTCAACAAAAAGTAACCTCAAATTCACATAATCAACAACGTAACGTGACCATCTCTGCAATCGCACACAATAACAATTATCAATGAATCGCACACTATACCTAACAACAGATTATAGAATCCACCAAGCGATTGTTTCTCGCGAATAACGCAAAACATGAAAAGGGAAATTGTTCAAAACACGGCCATTTTCGTCGACTTCAGATAGGTGGATGTCACGGTTTTTGACGTGGTAATCACAAACTTACCCTTTCCACATCGATATCAGTCCCAGTACACAGTCTCTTGCCACTACTGCCGTTGAAAGCCATGGTGCACCACAAAACAAAACACAAATCACAACGAAACGCGCTTATCAGAGAGCGGAGCAACAGAACCTCCCCTCACGACGGTCGCGAACAGACTGAACGAATGAACATATGCGAGCTGCACACGGGCGGTGAACGAATGAATGAAGGAGATGCGCGACTTAGTGTTGCTAGTTTAAAATTATTAATGTTTACTTTTATGAATAAAAATAAAATCTTACATGTTGTCTTTGAAAGCTTTAAATTATTTACTTAACTACTCATGTTTACTGTAAAATTATTGTGTCTATTTTTATTGATTTTAATGTTGATGATCCGAAATCTTCCGAAATCTAATCAAAAGGTCAATGACCGAACCTATCTGTCAAATGTCAAACTGTGATTTTCATAGGATGTTTTTGGTTATAAATGGAAAATGATGGATTTGGATGAAAAAGAAGAGGAAATACAAATTAAAATAGAATATTATGAGTCTGAGGATGTAGACCCGTTGAATATATATTCGGAGACATTAAATAAAACTGGTTCGCTAGTAAATAAGGTAACAATTTTTGTAAGTTGTTTGAAACCGGCTGTCCTTGTTTTCTGCAGCTTAAATTGGTATTTTAAAACAATCAAATGCATGTAGGTAAATACAGACTAAATACGCTGGAATTATTTGACATGTATGTTGGTCTTTATAAGAAGTTTCTGTTACTTCTGATGACAAAGAGCTGATGAAGATCTCAATGGGACCCTGGGATTCCTGGAGGAGGTTCCATTGAGATATGCTATATGCTACGGAGTTTGCTAAGACAACTGAGTTAGGGCTCATTGTATTTTAACATGACAACAAAACAAGCTTAGGCTTAAGCTAAGCAACAAGGCTCTGTACTAAAAAAAGTAAAGTATCAGCTTATACACTGTCCCACTGTAGGGCAAAGGCTTCCATCATAGAAATCAAGTAATACTATGATCCCATTATACTGGCTGTCAACTATTTGAGCTAATTTTATCTGGGATTCCTAACCCTTACATCCAGCATGAGCTCGATTGGATTAATTGGTATTTCATAGTCATAGTCATAATATTTATTGCTTTCATGTAGTACAATAAGGTCTTAAAATAAAATATACAGTCCTGGACATGAACCCCACAGGGGCACGGGCATTTTCCCCAAAATTTGATATTTAATAGGGTTGTTATCTATTTCTCCTTAGACACAAATATTGGTTACTCTACCTTAGACACAAATATTGGTTACTTCCATATGTTGTCTTTGAATCCTTGTCAAGTAATACTGTACCTTTTTATTTAGATAACTTGTAAATATTTTGTTTGCAGTTAATCAGTGATGATGTCATCCAAATTTCCGATTCAGAAGATAAGAATAATGATCATTTTACAAATGAGAATAATGATAAGGTATGAATGTCTATGTATTGCCCTGAGAATTATATTTGTTGGTAAATAAATAACCTTTATTTTTTGAAATGTATATTTCAGATAAGAAATAATGAAGAAACTGCCAATATAAATAATAATTTATGCAGTGAAATTAGTGATAATGAATTGGGAGAAAATAATGAGGTAAGTAAGTTTATCTAGTAAAACTAGACTATTTAGGAAACTATTAAGTAATAATAATAATATAATGTAGGTAAAGTCAGTCAAAGTTAAATATTAAGTAGAAGCATCTCTTTTGTTTGTATGCAACAGGTAATATTTTCGTTCATTACGAGTTGTTTCATGTTTATTAACTGATCTTAATTTTCTTTTTTCAGAAAAACCAGATAGCTCCAACATGGTACAAAGCCATAGATTACGAAGGAAAATATATTTGCAAATTCTGCACAAGCTCGTATCGTAACGTTCAGACAGTAAGACGCCATGCTTTAGCGAAACATACAAATGAAGCTAAGGAATTAAAAGGGAAATTTTTAAACTACAAGAGGAAATCAAAAATGAAATGTCATATTTGTAAGAATAGTTTTACAGAATTATCCAACTTGAAAGAACATATGAGAAGAGCCCCACAATTTTAATGGTTCTGGAAGTTTCTGCCACATATGTTATGCAAATTTTGATAATCACAATCAGATGTCTTCTCACCTGTCAGCTGAACACAAAGTCTTCTGTGAAAAACTGAAAATGTACATCTGTAAAACATGTGGCTATTACACGGGGAAAGTTTCGCATTACAAACAGCATTTAAAGACTCACTTGGATGTAAAAAGTATAAAATGCAAATCTTGTGATTATGCTACGAATTACCTACCAAATTTAAAAATCCATGAGCGAATACATTTGAACTGTAAAATATATAAATGTTCGTTTACCGGGTGTGAGTATAGTGCTGTTGCTCGAACGGCTCTCCGGAGCCATCAGATGAAACACCGTAGGCAAGTCAATTTGCTATTCTGTGATAAATGTACTTATAAGACTTTGTATAGACAAACTCTTCTTAGACACATTCAAACACATTCAATAAGATGATTAAGAATATATTTGTTTGTTTAGTGTGTAGGCAACATACGTACAAGAGTGTTGTTGTATTTTTTAATCTCTATGTGGTCTGATATGTACGGTGGCCTGCACATCAAGTTACTACAATATATCAAATTTCTTCAATCGAACCTCACTTTTATGTCACACGTGTTTGGTTCAATATCAACTGAGGAAATTTGACAGATTGTAGTAACGTGATGTGCTGGCCACTGTACTATTCGGTTTTATAAACTTTCTAGTCACTCTTCCCTTATTTTAAAGTTTCTGATTTAACGGCACTGGTGTGGTGAATGCAACGAGTTTGAAAGATGGTAGATTGATAAGTCTGCCAGTAAAAACTTACCTGCAAAAAAACTTCAGTTGAACTGTGAATTTCGGAGACTCAAAAGGTAACTACAGTAAGCAGCAAAAGTATACACTCTTCAGTCTAGGTATAGCTGGACGCACGAAAGTATAGCGATGACCGTTATTTTGCGCACTTGTAAAAAAGAAGACTTTCTATCAAAATTGGTTTCTGCGCACTCAAGGTCATAACTACACTTTCTTGCCTCGGACTATATTATTTACTTATGAACGCTCAATGAGTAAAGTAGAATATTGTTTCAAGGCTTATTACTTTTTTACTAAACTTATGTGTATACAACTTTGCAGCCTCCAGTACTTTTTATGTTCTTGTGCCAAAAAATGGATGGACTGGTAATCAGTGAAAGACGTATTCAGAAAATGCATTTTATTTTTTACAATATTTACAACACTGATAAAAACAATAACAATATACTATACTATATTATTTACATAATTATTATGCCTTGCTTTTAACAAAATAATATGTGAAAAAGTTGCCACGATTATTTATAAGGGTAATTAACTACTGGTCCGAATCCTACTCACTACAATATTTTAAAATGTGTTAATTTTTCGTGTCAACTTTCGAAACTACTTTAAAAAGCAATTTTATTGAAAATTATCAACGATTTGTTCTTATTTCAGACATTAAACTAAATAAATTATCAGATTTTATATTTTTTGTTTTATTGTGTTGCCATCACAGTACACACCTAATAAAATTTTAACAAAGTAACTTTTATTTTATTCGACATCACTATTTTTATGCAGATCAAAAACAGGTTAAAATTAAATGTGAGATATTAGTCTACACATGTGAGATACAAGTCTATTATCTGATCTTTTTGAAATCATTATTTTATAAAATTATTTCATCAAGATGAGAATCGGATGATGAGATTTGACAAATTATATTAATTCTGTGTCTGTCTGTACTGCCCGACAAGGCTGTTTTGGTCAAAAAGTAACAAGTAATCATTAATTACTTTGTAATGCAACAAAAAGTAATGAAATAAATTGATGGCGCCACTGCCGCTTACGTCATAGACTATGGTAGCCCCATCGGTTGGAACTCCGTATTAGTTGCTCAAATAAATTTCGACCCTATTGACAGAGTGACTATAGAACATGAATGTTACCAGCAAAAATCTTGAAATTCGCTATTTGACAGTTGTAGAAATAAAATATAAAATATTTTTTATATGGTAGCTTATAAGTAAAACATTTATCATCCAATATGTTTTTTGCATTAAAACAATTTATTAATATTTTATTTTTGGAATATTAATCTCAGTTTTCTTTTATCTGTATCGACAAGTGGCGGCCATGGTTAATCTTCGTATGACGTCAGAACTCAATAAACACAGACCGAGTGCCAATAAACAAAACGTCAAAGTCAACGTCAAAAGTGGAGAAAAATCGCTCAAATATTGAGTTGTGACGTCTTATCATGGAGATGTCACGTGACACAGTGTTTTAGCGCGAATTTCAAACCAAAAGATAAAAAAATCATGTTTTCTTATCAAATAAATCTTTTGTGAAAAAAATATAATTGTAGGGGGGTTTTAAATAGGTCTATAGATATTATAAAATATATTTCAGAAATCTGTCAAGTAGCGAATTGTAGGACGAATTGCCACTTAACCCGCAGTAATATCCACTCAGTGGGGAGTCGGTGTATGACCGTCTACGTAGAAATTCCTCGTCGCCTTTGGAAGCGTTACTTCGATTCCTTCAAGTTCTTTGGTAAGCACAATTTGACAACCTGAAATGAGAAAAATAACACGTCTCAATATTTGAAGCGATCAAGGGGTTATCCCTTGATACCAGACCCATCGATGGCAACGATCGAACTTGATCGAGTGGTAGATTGGATATCCCTTTTTTATGTGATAAGTGGCAGACGAGCAGACGGACAACCTGATGGAATAATCATTTAACAAACTTTTACTCGGTCAAGTCTAGGAAACCATTTCTAAAACCATTTCTCTTACCAATCTATTGGTCTGGTACTGCAGTCCTAATTATAATAGAAACAAAATTTTGCGAAATGAAAAAAATCAATCTTATCGCTTTGTTTTTAAGGTTGAATTTTTATACTTCGCAAAAGAATGTTACGTAAACACCGTTAAATTTTAGTCGTTTTAATCACAAAGCCCTTATGACACGAATAAAGCCCCTTTAGCATGTTATTAATCAAAATAAAATTCTTCTGTTCCATACAAAAAATACAAAAAAGAATATTCACTAGGCAATAATGTATGGAACAGCTGATTTTCGTTTTGCTTATTTTGATGATATAACAATTCTAAAAGGGCTTTATTCGTGTTACTTATTATGGTGGCTTCGGGAAAACAAATAAAATTTAACAGTGTATGAAGGGCAGAATAGCCTGATGACAAATGATGTCTAAGATACCCACCTAACCTAGAGTTCTCCTTAAGAAACGGCGCCATATCCAGCAGATCATCCTCCTTCTCCTCGGAGGGGGGGAGCATGTCCAAAAAGTCAGTATGCACGTACACGTGGCACGTCGTGCACGCTAGGGAAGCTTCGCACGCTCCTGAAAATATTATCTTCTATACTGTTTATAAAGAGATAACTTCAATAGACAACGACAAGGTTTATAGGTAAACCGAAAACACGAAACGCTTGCGCGATGTAATTATACACAGCGCCATCTATTGGTTCTTTTCGGAATTCCGGTCTCGAAGCGAGGTGAGGGCGGGCCACTAGTTAATTAATATACCTACAGAGTTGGCCGAAAAATCAACGGGTTAGGTGGCAATGGGGGCTACAGCGTGTGGAAAATCCGCTAGATGGCGTACTTGAGAACTGAGTTCCAACTTCGACGTCATTGGTCGTTTAGTTACATTACATACTTATATTGACATCTCACATCAAAAATAACCAATCACCGTGTAATCAGTCTACACGTACGCCATCTAACGGATTTCCCACGCGCGGTAGCCTTTACATAAAAATACGAATTTCCCGAAACGAAGGGGGAGGGGGGCGGACATGAATAGTAAAATTAGATAGCCACAGAATATACAGAAGAGTTATAATAGTACAAGGTGTAATGTAAGTACCTATACCGTCATACTAACCTTCCATTTGTACATTATATCTATGCGCTAAATACAATATATTGTCGCCGACTTTGCCTCTCACTTTAGTCTTATTACCGTCTTTGTCTACATATGTGATATTCACTCTGAAACAGAAAAAAAACTAATATTATTTATAAGGTCACATCCATTTTGACGTCTACCCGATTAGCGTTCTACGAAACGGAATCCACTAGGAAACGGAACACACACACCACTTAACTAAATTAAAAATTATCATTTACCTACTTTTTAAAAGGATTTAACGATTGTTAAGCCAATTAAATTTAAATAAAGTACCTACTACATTATACTAAATACTATAATGTACTGATATTTAAACATCGCATCGTCGCGTTCATCATTTCAGCCAATAAGACGTCCACAGCTGGAAACAGGCTTCTCCCAATGTTTTCGACCCAGATCGGTCCTGTGCCACCCGCATCCAAGGAATTCCCGCGACCCTTACTAGATCGTCGGTCCATTTTGTGGGGGGCCTGCTACGGCTGCGACTTCCTGTACGCGGCCTCTACTCAAGGACCTTTCCGCCCCAACGGTCGTCTGTTCTCCTCGCAATGTGCCTTGCCCATTGCCACTTGAGCCACGCAATTCTTAGGGCTATGTCTGCGACCTTAGCTCTTCTATGGATCTCGTAATTTCTGACACAGTCACCCTAGGAGATTCGGAGCATAGCATAGCCCCTCTCCATAGCCCTGTGAGTGACTTTGAGCTTTCTTATGCCGGCCATTGTAAGGTCACGTTTCGATTGCGCGTTGCGTTTAGCCCCGTTTATATCAATATTTATTAGAACTAAATGTGTTAAATATTAGAGTGAGAGTCAACTAAGGATTTCTATACAATAATCTGCGACGGTTTATACTTGAGCGGGAATCGAACCCATTCCCTTTAACCTCAACCACTGTTATCTATACTATTTATAAAGAGATAGCTTCTATAGATAACGACAAGGCTTATAGGTAAACCGAAACATGAAACGCTTGCGCGATGTAATCGAGCACAGCGCCATCTATTGGTTAATTTTTGAATTACGATCCCGAAGCGAAGTGAGCGCGGGCCACTAGTACAATATAAAACTAAACAGATTGACATTTCATTATCCCCTCTTTAATATTTAAGTGGAATTTATCTTTGTGTCTTTAGACTCGTGATAGTCCTCCCTGAATTAGTTAGATAGTTCAATAGTAATAAGTTCTATAAAAAAAAGTATGATTTATAAATAGGTAAAATACCAAACACAACGAGGCTAAAGGAAAATCGAAAAACCGAAACACTTGCGCGATGTAATCGACACCTAACGCCATCTATAACTAATCGGATGTTTTCCTTATCTCTGAATGAATGGTAGAAATACGCACATAGATTTGAAAAATCAATCAGTGCATGCTCGGATTGGAACCTACGACCTCCCGTCTGAAAAGGCACATTCTTATCCACTGATCTACCATCGCTCTGAGCGACTCCATGTCTCCACGAAACTATTATCAGCCCGTAGGTGATCTACGAACTACGTAGCTCAAATGAGCTAAGTGAACGACTGAACTACACGAGTGTTTCAAAAGAACTGTTCTTTTGAAGAAATGACCTGTTTTCCTCAAGTCTAGTGTCAAATTAAAAGCTCTCCGTAGATAATTTAGTAACAAATTTCACGTTAATGAATAATATTAACATTTTTATAAGATGGCTCGTATAAAATGGAACTGAGCGGTAGCAGAGACACAGATCGAAGGCTTACTTCGAGGAGCCATCAAGATGATTATCGGGCCGCTTGTAAAGCCGCTCATGCGTATAGGATTTATAATTCTGTGAGTATTTTAAGATCGAAGCCTGTATTTTAAATACGAATGTTGTATTTGGATTGCTACTGTATATCATAATTTTTGTGACTCCGCGGCGCTTACAACAGTGCCGAGATATCGGAAATTTAAAAAATAAGGTACAGACGGCGTCAGTTTAAGCCCTTTCCACCCTTAGTGCAAAAATAACAGATCCAAAGTTCAAAAAGGGTAACTTTGGACGTGATGTCGTGTGATACATTATATGACGAAGGGCGCTACAGTGCCGGCATAAACATA
The DNA here is from genome assembly GCA_014851415.1 of Cnaphalocrocis medinalis. Taxonomy (NCBI): domain Eukaryota; kingdom Metazoa; phylum Arthropoda; class Insecta; order Lepidoptera; family Crambidae; genus Cnaphalocrocis; species Cnaphalocrocis medinalis. The sequence goes on along the minus strand of CM026296.1, from coordinate 6,989,553 downwards.
GGCTCCGTATTATTTTGCTTTTAAAAATAGTAAAAGTGGTTAATATATCAACGTTTAGTGAGAAAAAACATCTTGGAGGTTAGAACTTCTACTGTTGTTAAAATTTTGTGTAATAAACAGGAAAATAAAGTGAAAAATACCAAAACAGTACTACGCAGAATTATTTTCTAAGTGGCTTATTTTTGCAAGAAAGTGCGTTAGTAAACAAGCACGCAGTGTTAGAAGAACCTCCAGCTACCGCAAAAGGTTCACTCCGCCGAGCAAAAGGTAAAAAGAAATAAATAAAATAATCCGATTAGGTTATTATGATTGACCTGATTATCTACCTCCGAAATATCTACAATTAAATAACCTACTAGCCCCATCTTCCGAGAAACTGTAAAATCAAAACATAGAGTAGAAATATTGCAAATAAACGACATCTACCGAGGAACCGAAAAACAATTACTTCGTCTAAAAAGAGATACAAAAATAACAATATAGAGGGAGCTACTATAAAAAAGCACCAATAAAAAGGGCGAAGTAAGAAATTCTACCAGTAGACGATAGAGGGCACTTTTTTACAAAATGTCGAAAACATGCGCAGGATGCCTTCAGGAGATACCGGATAGAAGATTTATGCAATGTTCGATCTGCATAAAAAACTATGATTTAGAGTGTTCAAACGTCTCCGAAGCACGTTTTTACAATACTATGACAGCCGACCATAAAAAGAAATGGAAATGCCCTCAATGCGTAGCTCAAAGACCCAAATTAACAATAGACAACACTGATACACCTATCCGGAAGCAGGCCAGCACCTCGAATGTACAGCCAGCGGACACCCCATTGGATGCGACTGAAGAAATGCAATCATCAAACGTAACCATGAGAAAAAAGCCATCCTACCATGAAACTAACTCTTCCGATGAAGACGATCTTTTGCCACTAGGAAACACGTTGAGACCAAGTAATTCCACATCTGAAGAAAAGTCAATCAGTGCAAACACCATCAACATCCAACAGTTTGAAGAACTTCTAAAAAGAAATTTAAAAGAAAATAATGATAGTTTTTTAACCCAAGTTAAGACAATCATCCAGACAGAAATAGAAAAATCACTACGAGAAATGAAATTTGAGTTTAAGGAGACCACAGATAAAATAAAAAATGAACAAACAGCCATAGAACTAGAAATAAAAGAAATGAGCCAAAAAATTGAAAAATTACAAAATAAATGGACTACACTACAAGAAGATACCGAAACGTTAAAAAAGAAAGTACAAGAAAAATATAGTAAATATGAATACACCGGAAATAACGATAATGAGAAGACTTTTGTGTTACACGGCATTGTGTACAACTATTGGGAAACCGAGTATGACCTCACTGAAAAAATCTCAAACATTTTCCATGAAATACTAAATACGAACATATCGGGTTACATAGAAGAGATATCATTTTTGGGCAAGAAAGGAGGAAACAGACCACTGAAAATAGAACTTATAAGCAAAAGAATGAAGAAATATGTAATAGGAAACTCAGATTGCTTCAAAAACACAGGATTAAGCGTAACTGACTACTACGACACAGCAACTTTAAAAAAGCGGTGGGAATTAAAACAAGCTCTACAAACTGCGAGAAAAAATGGGCAACATGCTATTATAAAAAACAACAAACTCATCATTAATGGACGCGAAACGATGAACATAAATACAAACAATAAACAGGAACACATACAGAACACCCAGCAAAAAGAGGAAAATCACGTAGAGGGCGCCACAATCGCATCAGCCTCGTCAAGATTAGAAAATCTGTCTTCTCCGTCGACTCGTACCCAAGATTCACCCCCCCGAAGTAACACAAAAAATAACTCAAAATTTAAACAGAACCATTGTTCCTTTCGACAATAATTTCAACATTTTATTCCAAAATATCCGAAGTATAAATAATAAGACCCATCTATTAGATAATATGTTAGAAGAAAAACCTAACCTACATGCTATTTGTATTACAGAGTCTTGGTTAAACAAAGACAAATTAGAGCTACTCAACATTAAAAACTACCATCTAGGATCTTCTTTTTGCAGAGAAAGCCAAGAGGGGGGAGGGGTGTGTATTCTGGTAAAAAATTCTATAGATTATTATGAACGAAACGAAATAAATTCCATATCGGTACAATCAGTCTTTGAAGTATGTGCGATAGAAATAGTAAGTATCAACTTTTTAATTATTAATCTGTATTGGCCAAACAGCGCTAGAGGAATCGATACTTTCCTTACATGCCTCGAAAAAGTTCTAAAAATAATATCCGTAAAAGATATAAATAAAAATATTATTATAGGAGGCGACTTAAACGTTAATTTTCTTAAAGAATCTAAATTGAAAAGATCGATCTCAAACCTCTTTCACACCTATAATTTTAAACAAATAGTCAAAGAAGCAACAAGAGTAACAGCAAATAGCTCATCATGTCTAGACGTCATTTTCACAAATTTTAATAATAATCGCCTTACAGTTAACATCCAAGAACTAGGTTTTTCCGACCATAAGGGAATAGAACTAAATATACCTACATTATTTCAATCCTCTAAAAACTTTTTTATGGCAAAGAGATTGTATACTAATAATAATATTCAAAAGTTTAAAAACCAGTTAAGTATAATAGAATGGGAAAATATAATACTACCGAATAAGAGTGTAAATGAAAATTATGACAATTTTATAAAAACTTTATCAAATGCTTTAAATAATTGTATACCAATAAAAACAATAAAAATAAACTCTAAAAGTACTTACTTAACACCTGGATTGAAATTATGTTGTCGAAACAAAAGATTACTAAAATTTTTACTAATAAAATCACCAAATAACATCTTACATAACTATTATAAAAAGTATACTAGAATATTAAAAAAAGCTATACAAACATCAAAAAAGATAAACAATATAAGAAAATTTCAAAATTCGGATAACATTAGTAAAACAACGTGGCAAATAATACAACGTGAAACAAATAAAAAAATAACTATACAAAAACAAAATATTAAATTAAAAATAAATAACAAAATCCATGATGATCCAAAATTGATCGCAAACACTTTTAATGATTTTTTTAGTTCCATTTGCAATACAACATTAGACTCGTTAAAACAATTTCCAGTAGACAATAAAGAAAGCACCCAAAATTCAATATTTTTACGACCGGTCGAAACTAAAGAAATAAACAAAATAATAAAAAATCTAAAAAATAAAAACAGCTGCGGTATTGACGAAATCCCCCCAAAACTAATAAAAAATTGCGCTCGCGAATTAACCTCCCCATACACAACATTAATAAATCAATCATTTTCAGACGGTATTTTTCCAAACGCCCTAAAAATCTCATTAATTAAACCTATATACAAAAAAGGAGAAAAAACAGACCCAAATAACTATCGCCCCATCTCACTGCTTCCCACATCAGCCAAAATATACGAAACTGCAATGGCAAATAGAGTCTATCACTTCCTGGAGAAATATAGTATACTACACGAAAATCAATACGGGTTCCGTAAAAATCGGTCGACCACATTAGCTGTATACAAACTGGCTCACAAAATCTTAAATACAATAAACACAAAACAGTACTCAGTAGGCCTTTTACTCGATATGAGTAAGGCCTACGATCGAGTAAGATATGACATCTTACTCCAAAAACTATCTAATTCAGGAATACGAGGAATTTGTTTAAACTGGTTCAAGTCCTATCTAGAAAATCGGTCGCAATTCACGGAAATAGAAAATACAAATTTTACCACTGGTCTCATTCAAAAAGTAGTATCTAAACAAACAAACATAAGGGGATCTATTCCACAAGGATCTGTATTAGGGTGCATTTTATTTATAATATACATTAACAGTATCACTACAGCATCAATAGATCACTGCGTATTATTTGCAGACGACGTGTCCATTATGATACCCTGTACAGACACAAACGAATTGGAAAGTAAACTCAACATAACACTAAATAAAATTACAAATTATTTAAACAGTCACAACCTCATCCTTAACTTTAACAAAACAAAATTAATTCAGTTTAAGCCCTACCAAAAAGCTCCACTGCAAATAAACTATACTTATCAAGATACCCCAATAGAAACCGTAGAATCAACAACTTTACTTGGTATAGATATTGACTCAAACTTATCCTGGAAACCACATATCCACAGACTAGCTAAGAAATTATCGTCTTCAATATACGCTCTAAATCAATTAAAGAAGGTTACGGATTTCAAAACAGCGTTAACAGCCTATTATGCATACATCCACTCAAGGCTAACCTACGGTATAGTTCTGTGGGGAAACTGTACCGATATCCAGGACATATTTATTTTACAGAAAAGATGCATCCGGATCTTGACTAACATAGACCAAATGGAATCTTGCCGACCTCATTTTGTAAAACATTCCATATTAACATTAACTAGTATTTACATCTATGAATCATGCAAATTTGTAAAAAAACATATAAGCTTATACTCCCCAGTAAAAAATTATGAATCCAAAAGAAATAACCGAGGTAAAAATACATTAAAAAAACCCTTCTCCAAATTAAAACTTTTCACTTCCGGCCCACATTCAATGGTAATTGAAATTTACAATAATATCCCGAGTCACATAAAAACTTCTGAAACGCTTCCTATTTTTTTAAAAAAACTGCGGCATTATCTTATTTCTAAATGTTACTACAACCTAAATGAGTTTTTTAAAGATAAAGATAAGTAATAGTCATATACACCTAAATACAAATAATAATAGATCAACATCCTACAGATACATTTATAAGAATAATACTTACTTATATTTAATAAATATTAGATATTGTGTTATGTTCCAAGATATAGGTAGTAATTAAATTTTATTGTTCAAGTAGTACATAGTGAAATGTTATTGTATGGTATTCTTTGTGTGACATGGTGGTAGTTAGTTTAATTTAAAATATTATATACTTAAGTTTGTTTAATTTGTAAAATAAGATTAGATTTAAGTAAAAACATTAAAAGAAACATTAAAATAATATAGATAAATAATAAACTGTAAAGCCCTCAGATATTGCGATGCCCTTACAGGGCGCTACATTGTAATTTAAAACACCAATGAAAGTACTATAATATTATTTTATAAGAATCTGTACTACATTGTGGCATGCAATAAACGATTATGATTATGATTATGATTATGATATAATACTATGAATTAATGAATATACTTTTTATTGCACACAAAACTAATGTCTAAAACTTTAAATTATACCTATATGTAATAGGAACTAGATAGCAATTCCGTTTATTCCGTTTAAATGTAATGTTTTATTAAATACTAGCGGCCGCCCGCGACTTCGTACGCGTGGAGTTAATTATTGACACTTACCGTCATATTTTGGACAACCCACACAATATATTTTTATAAATTGTAAACTATGTGTTATTCTGATGTATAAGCTATATTGTGGTAAAGTTTCATTCAAATCCATTCAGTAGTTTTTACGTGAAAGAGTAACAAACATCCATACTTACAAACTTTCGCCTTTATAATAGTAGTAGGATGTTAAAAAAAAAAAAATTTTACAAAGCATGCAAGAATGTTTCAAAAGTGTTCCGTACTGTTCACCTTTAAGGTGTTTAGTGAAAATAATAAGTATCAAGTATTTTTTTAAGGTAATAACTCATATCCAATATATTTATTTTCCAGCTTTCTCGACATAGCCAATATCCATGGCTACATCATAAAGGTGCCTACCTCCTTTGAGAATAACTATGAGTTATTGCCCGTTCCGAAGAGGGATCCTTACACATCCAGACCAAATCATCTGCCGAAGGAGCAGTCACTCATAGGCAGCTATGATCCTAAGCACGACAAATGCTTGGAGAACCCTGAGGAATTTGAGGATTGCCCCAGTACCCCGACACAGCACCCACAAATGCCATCCAAAAGGAAATACAAACTACAGGTGCCTGTTCAAGACAGTGAAATTTTGGTATGTTCTTTTTTTTTTACTTTGCTGTCTTGTCCCACTGGGCAAAAGCCCCAGAGGGCTTGTCCCACTGGGCAAAAGCCCCAGAGGGCCTGCATTCCTCTTCTGCCCTTTTTTTAACTCCATTTCTGACCAACTTCGGGCAAAGCTATTCAGAACATCACAAGATCACAACATCGTTATTCAAGATAGTGAAATACCTATTAGTAAGTTCTTTTTTTACCTAGCCTATTATACTGTCCCATGAGGCAAAAGCCCCAAAAGGCCGAAATTCTTCTTTTATTTAACGCCATTTGTGGCCAACTTCAGGCAAAGCTATTCAGAACATCGCAACATCGTTATTCAAGACAGTGAAATATTTGTTAGTTTATTTTTACCTAGCCTATATCTTATTTAAATCTTTGGCCTATACTGTCACAATGGACAAAAGCCCCAAAGGGCCTTAATTTCTCTTCTGCCTTTTATTTAACGCCATTTGTGTCTAAGTTCAGGCAAAGCTATTCACGATCATTATTAAGGCAGGACAGTGAAATCTTTGTAAATTCTTTGTTACCTAGCCTATACTGTTACGCTGCTAGACAAAAGCCCTAGAGGGCCCAAATCTGTTCTCTATCTAACGCCGTTGGCCAATCTCGGGCAACAACTTCCAAAAAGACGGACCGTATATCTACGCTGCGACAGCCCTACCACAAAATATAGATAGACACAGAAGGTGACATTGATATCAAAGAGCTTATTGAGCTACGCGCTAGGCTGTTTTGTCGATCTCTGTTTCATTCCGAACCATGCTGAATACACTGTTTTTCACTCTATGAATGAATGAATATGCTTTTTATTGCACACAAAACAAAGGTATAAAACTTAAAAACTAGTTATATTAGGAGTAATGTACAACAAAGGCGCCCTTATCACTATGAGCGATCTCTTCCAGGCAACCTTTGGGTAAAGGACACTTGATCAAGGTGTAAGGCGGTGCAATGATACAATACTTATATACATAGGTATAAACATTAATACATACATTAATTAAATTAAATATGAGTACACTAATACATATCATATACTAACAAATATAAACTACATAGACATACGTAAGAATAAATAATGTAACTATAGTATGTATTATGTGAAAAACAGTGTATTCAGCTATTTCTGTCACATGTTGTGACAGAAAATGCGAAAAAAATGGGATGTTTCATTCAGCAGACCGAGACAATTTGTATGAAGAGACCATTTGTTAACCCACAGAGCAAGATGCTCAGTTCCACAGACTAAGCAACTAAACCAGAGTTTTCGCACTATTATGTCTTTATTTTGTTTTTCCTGTATTTTGTAATAAGACATAAATGCCAAAACAGAAAACTGTAATGTTTTATCATAATATTTAATTTATTTACTTTTTTTTTCAGGGCATACTGTACAAACGGATAGAACTGAAAGACTTTGTACAATCATGAGGCATGGTTCCTGATGGGTGATTAAATTGTGACAAATTGCGATACATTCTTTATTGACCGGGCTATTGAATTATAGGGTAGGGTAAAAACTGCAATGATAGTTTTAAAGAGTGTTTATACATAAATAAAAAAAACATGAAAATATCCCTAATATTCATTATTTATACATGTCAGTTTACAGTATTAAATTCCTAAAGAATAGATTTAGAAAATTGCTTTTAGTCGAGATTCTAGCTAGAGTATATTAAGCATGTCTTAGAGATGCATATTTATTGTGAAAAAAAATATGATTGTCTATGCATGATAAAAACTAAAAAAAAAGTGTTAATAAGTATACTGTGCTGTTGTTGTGACAATGTAATGAACTTAATAAATATTATTATAAAAATAATTACATAATTTACAACTGAATTCCAAGTAACAGTTTTTTTTATTTATTGCTCTTCATCATCATCATCATCAACCTTTACATCTGAGGCAGATGTTTCAGGCAGCATCAAGTGGTGTGACATCACAGCTGCGTTTATAACTGTAAAGTCCTATGCGGCACATATGCTTTGGACATTACCGTACTGGTATAACAGAGAAGGCTACGATGGTTGGGGCATGTGAACCGTATGGATTACACTTGTCTACCAAGGCGTGCACTAGTGGGGGAGACAGCTAACGCTAAAGACTCTTACTTGCCTCTCTTTTGGGTTAACAAACAGATCGCTTCAAAGTACTCTGCAATTTATTTGTAAATACAATATTTTCGTAATAAAATTAAAACTTACACTTCATCCTCCGACTTAGGATCCTGCCATTCATACTCTCCGTGGCGTAGACCTAAAATATTACCATTAATTAGCATTTATTTCGACTTATATCACTTTAAAATTCAATGTTAAAAACCTAACCTGTCGTCACATGAAAACTTCTTATTTGTGATGGTATCCGGGCTCTGATCCGCTTCAAATTGTGTAAGGTACTAATATTACGTAGAATTGATGGAAACATTATGTAATTATTAGTAAATATCCATTAAATACGAAGATAAACACTTTGTTTGGTTATAAAATTATGACGGATTCCCGGAGAAAAGGCAAAATGTAAATGTCACTGTCAAATGTCAAAGTGCCAATACAACAGTGTTGCCAGATGACTGTCTAACGTTCCCTCAAATGTTTCCCGAATTCCCCCCAAAATTCAGGTTTTGAAGAAATATCCCCCCAAAATTTAGATTTTGCCAAACCATACGTCACAAGTTATGAAAATAAAAATGTTAACTGTAAAAATACAAAAAAATAAATCCTCATCGCATGCTTTTATTTCACATTAGTAAAATTATTCAGAGTTGAATTTTTCTAGCATTTTTTGGCTAGGTGTGAAATTGATACAGATATTTACTTCAACCCAGAACCCTTCTGAGTCGTGGGTGGATTCCCACGTTCCGAGATTTATTAAGATTTTGTTATAAAAATCCTCCCCAAACCCAGATTGTTTCCCCCTAAAAATCCCCTCAAAAATATTTTTCCCCATGACTCAAAAAAATCCCCAAATTTGGGGGGAATCCGCCCAATCTAGCGTCAGTGCATGCCAAAATTACATTTTTTTTTCTATAAACTTTATATAACGCGTCAAGAAAGTCTTGAAATAGATTTTTTGGGAAAATAACGGAGTTCACGTTTTGTAACCAAACTAATGCTATAAGCCCGTGGTCGTCAAACTGCGGCCCGCAGACGTTATTTGTGCGGCCCGCGATATAGTAGATTTATTTAATTACTAGTCAACTACATATTCGTATTTATTAGAAATCAGATTAGTACGCATATACTGCGGCCCGGGCCCTGATGTTCATGTTGATATGTGGCCCTTGAAGAGTAAAGTGTGACGACCGCTGCTCTAAGCCAATGGGGCTACTCTTAGAATAAAAACTAAAGCTCTTTAGTTCTTATTCTAAGGGGCTACCATACTCCATGACGTAGCATTGGCGACATCATTTATTTTCACGAATTTAATGACACATTAAAATAGAAGCTGGTTTTGCTTTAGTCGTATTTAAAGATTCATGTAATTTTGCGGCGTTTTTCTTTGCTGCTATGTTCAGATGGTAGGTTAGATAGTACCTAATCATCGTGGGGGCTCTCCCACGGAGGCCCAATCGGGGAGAAAGGGCCAAAGGGGGTTAGAGGTTGGCAGCGCTAGTGCGTAGAGACTCAATGGTATAGCGGGTGTTTATAGGCGGCGGCAATCGCTTACCATCAGGTGATCCGTCTGCTTTGTCCCACTTATATAAAATAAAACGAAAATTATGTTTTGTAAATATATTTAGGTAACAGTAAAAAGTGGTAATTCAAAGATTATAAAATTGTGCTAAAAGCCAAATGATAACAACACTGGAACTCAAAAAATATAACAATAATAAAATGGATATGTTAGGTACTGAATTCACAATTTTACATTGTATTACAAAACGCTTAAGCTATTTTACGAAAAAATTTAAAGCTTTGATTTTTATTTCATACTTTAGTATTGTTATTTAAGTAATTTAAAAAAGTATATGTGTAACATCCACGGACGTAAAAGAAATGACGTAAAAGAAATAGCTTTTATTTTACGTCCCTAATAACATTTTTAATAGATTGGTTTTAAACGACATAATATTTCAAACGAAAAAATAGTAGACTTATAGAAAGATTTAGCTGTAAAAATGATTTATAACATTATCTATAAAATTAAGCTTGTAAGAGCAGGACACCCCATTTAGTTAGAAAGAGATTAACATGAAAATATGCGGAATTTGACATCTCTGACAGCTGTCCTGCTTTACTAAGTTTAAAATAATAATATTTGCTATAAAAATGCAATAAACGGCTATGGCACTCATATTTAAGAAATATAATTATATTTTTTTATCTAATCACAAGTCACAATGGAAAATCCAAAATTTAATTATCCTATCTACCACTCATTATGGGTTTTTGAAAATGCTCATTATAATTATGATGACTTGAAGCAGTGAATTTTAACGTAATTATATTTTTAATATAATTATAATTTTTGACGTTAAATCGACATTAGTTTAGTTCTGTCATTTTGACCAGTGTTTACTGAAACTCAGAATTAGCAAGAGTTTTTTGGGTACAGCAGTATAATTATTGGTATTTTTATATTGATAGATAAATAAATCATAAGTATAAAAAGTAATATCATTGACAAAAGGCATTAAAATGAATTTTGTCTTTCATAAAAATACCAACACGCATTTTTTTTCATAAATTTTGCTATAGTGTGTTATATCGTTAGGTAGAAAAGCTAATCAAATCGACAAGTTTTTTTCTCACACTATCACATCACTAGAGTGAAAGATGATATTTTATCGTACAGAACTAATAGCGTCAATAAAGTCATGAAATTGATTGATGGCGCCACTGTCGCTTACGTCATTAGATACGATAACCCCATTGGTTTAAAAACTTGGGAACTTCGTTATACTGTGTCAGTAAAGTCGTGAAATTGATTCTTGAGCAACTATTACGAAGTTTCAATAGTAATGTAACCGATGGGGCTACCATATTCTATCGGAATCGGGTGATCGTCGCACCTTTTGGTGCGGTTCGGGCGTACGGGGTAAACCCTATACCCGGGCTGCTTCTCGTGCCATCTTGTGGCACGGTGTCGTGCTTCAGGAGAGGAGGCCTCCCGACAAGGTGGTGTTGGGGCGGTCTTCGACCCCGAAGGGCCTGCCTGCTGCCCGGTCGCACTCGTCTGTCTGGGTGGGGGGACTGGTTAGTCTCTGTCATGTCGGAGGGAGATGGGTTTTTTTTTTTTTTCCATCTAATTATTTTTTAATAACCATATTCTATGACGTAAGAAACAGTGGCGCCATCTATTTGATGACTTTCTTGATGCATTACAGTTCCCCAAAAAACCGTTTTCATGATTTTCTTGACGCATCATAAGACATCTGTTCTTTTGGTTTTCTTCAAGGTTGGCAACCATCATCACTATTATTTTTTCATCATCATCATCACTGGTATCACATGTCCTTGTGGATGGGACAGACCACACTGAAGCATTTATCGCCGTAGTCTAGGCACGGCCTGTCTGAAACTTTCAGCGGTTCGGCCTTGCCGCAGAAGCTTATCACTCTGAAACAAGAGTAGAAATTGGTTTGAATGAGAAACAATATATCGTAACTAATCCATACTAATATTATAAATGCGAAAGTAACTGTCTGTCTGTTACTCTTTCACGCCAAAACTACTGGACGGATTTGGAATTCATTTTTGCGGAAAGTTTTTTGACAACCCTGCGTAGTTTTTTATATACAGGGTGTGACTGTGATCATATTCATCCCTTTAACCACGTGTTCTATCAAACATTCTGAACAACATAATTTGTTCAACAACTTTACGAAATTCATCCAAAAGGAGTTGTCCCAGAATGTATGGAGTCTGGGCGTGGTATACGTACCCTATACCAAAATATAGAGAATTATAAATGAAGAATAGTTTTTGACTATCCAATTTCTCTATTGTAGCGTTGTTTTTTGGAAGGAACAATTTATTTTAGCAAAGGATTGCAACACAACAAAATGGTTGTCAATGTTGGTTACCTATTGACTGACATTACGAATTCGATGACGTTTGACGTTTGTCTATCTGTCTGACGTTTGACGGAACAAACCACAGACTAAGAAATGAAAACTATCCAAAAAACCCTAACAAACCAAACCGTTTAACGTCACATTGACATTGACAGTTGCTTTTTTTGTCTTTGGTCGCCGTCGTCTCACGCGTCTTGTCATTGGTAAACGTTGAAAAATGGTCATCTTTTTTATTTTATAACCACGAAACTGTGCATTATATGGAATTCATTGTATTTTTCTCGTAATAAGCAATTTTTTCTCCGATTTTTAATTTAGCGTACATAGACCCAACCCATAATGGGACAACTCCTTTTTTCGACTCCCCCAATCCCCATACAAAATGACTATGTCACGTGACCGATTATGTATGGAAAGATAAAAAAAAAATGCTACTTTCCAAAAATCATAGAACAAATGTTATTTAGTATGGTTGGTGAAATACGTATGTAGTTAAAGGGATGTAAATGTTCACAGACAGATACACCCTCACTTAATGTAAATGTAAACCATGTTAAAGTGTTTATTGGTAATAAAGAATTTTTGCTTTTTTTTACTTTACTTTTACTTGTACTTACAATGTTCACTTATACGTGACATATACGTGATCGAGGTTAAATAAGCACTTGACAAGCAAAACACACTTCTTTATTTATTTTTTTATTCTACGACAGACGCTTGTGTGTCGTAGAATAAAAAACTACGCCCCTGGATACGCCCATGGCCGTTTATGTAGTATTTGATAGTTGACGTACCCGTAGTCGCCCTTCTGCATCCACTTCTCGTCCAGCTTGTTGAGCTGTTCGAAGCGTCCCTTCGGCAGCGCGCAGATCAGGTCCGCCTTCACCGTGCGGACCGCCAGGATCGGCGCCGGGATGAAGCCTAAAGGATACAGGGGAAATTAACAATAGAATAGAATCTACACTAGTTCAAATGATAATTATTTATTAAAAGCCCGTCGTGTCCCACTGCTGGGCAAAGGCCTCCACTCTTTATTACAAATAACATTCTCGAAAATCATGTCATAAAAAAAGAATTGCGGAATACTCAATAAAAAAAAAGATATGATTTTTGGCAGAATACTTAAAAAAAACCTTTAAAAAATTATAACTTTAAAAGTTAGACCAACCTGTATATAATATAGTCAGCTACGGCGGCCAATCTTAACTATCAGCCACGTACGCAGGATATATCAAGATAGTCATCGCTCAAGAGTGTGCGCAAACACAGGAGCATTTTCTATTCCCTTTTAATTCAAAGGGACAAATTGTGATAACATATCCCGACCCGTTTAGCGCAATGGTTTGAGCGCCGGTTGAGACGTAAGGGTTGCGGGTTCGATTCCCGCACCAACACAAATGTTTGTTGATGAAACAGATATTTGTGTTGGGTCTGGGTGTTTGTGGTTCCTTCGTTGTTTCTGGTTTCCATAGCACAAGGGAAATCATTAGTTTGGAACCAGAACAATGTAGGTATGTGATGTTGTCTCAATTTATTTATTTACTAGTGGCCCGCCGTCACTTCGCTTCGGGAACGTAATTCATAAATGAACCAATAGATGGCGCTGTCTCTAATTACATCGCGCAAGCGTTTCGTGTTTTCGGTTTACCTATAAGCCTTGTCGTTGTCTATAGAAGTTATCTCTTTATAAATAGTATGGATGGATGGATGGATATGGATATATGTATATGCCTCACCTTGTAACGCAGGTTCGAATCCCAGCGTAGAGTTGCAATTCCTCTCGCCCAACAACTTCCTGTAGTTGAGGTCTCCCTTGAACATGATCCCGACGGCGTACTGTAGCTTCCTATACAAGTTGTAGTCGTACTGCTTCATGTCTTTAAACACGTGGGGGGACGTCCAGAAGTCATCGCTCTGGAATAAATCCATACTATTTATAAAGAGGTAAACTCTATAAACATCTACAGACCTTATATACTAACCAAAACAGCGAAACACTAGCGCAATGCAATCGACACCCAGCGCCATCTATTGGAAGAGAGTGGAACTAATGTCCCGAAATGACGTGGGGTGGGCCACTAGTAAATAAATAAAATTCACACACAACACCTCATATACGGTGTATCTGTGAACATTACATTACTTCTGTGGTTAGATGTGTCATCCACATACATTATTAATCACTCAATTTGACAGATGCAAAATGTATGAAACTTGACATTTGCATCTGTCAGCTTACTCCACATGATTAAAAATCAGAGTTTATACTCTAACTAAACTGTAATTCGAGACCAAAAAATCTACGACAGATACGTCACTGTCAAATCTGCTAAAGTCACTTATGTCATTTTCAAGTGACGTTTTTAGGTTTCGCCAACCTTTTTGGCATTATTTTTCTTATTATGCAGACTAAAATTACAAGTTTACATACATTGTTAAAATGTTATGGGTAGATACCAAATGTTATTAGCACCTAAAGTGTTACAAGCGCAATACCATCTTTGAAAACTAAAATTACGGCTGGTTAAGTTTTTATTAAAGTGTCTTATATTTATGTGAAAAAAAGTAAATAATTTTTTTTTAAATTGTAGAATCAAAATTACCAATAAATAAATTACATCAGCGAGTGTTTTTAGAAAAAAGGGATGTACGATCATTTTATTGCAGTAGCAACATTGTAGTAGATTTTTTGGTCTTGAATTCCAGTTTTGGGTATAGTAGAGTTTAGTCACTATTATCACAAAAATATTGGTTAGGTTAGGTTAGAACAGTAACCAGAAAAAAATCTTGAAACTTTTAAGTGATTTTTTTTTTGGGTGAGTTGTCACCTGCATTTTTTTTTTATTTTACTCACCATGACGATGAAGGTGCCATCGTCGACATAAGCCTGCCACTGGTCCGCCAGGGTCTTCAGGCTGCTAGAACCGATCACGCGGGGCGGCTCCGGGGGCGCGTCCGGTGCCGCGTCTGTGAAGCCCAATCCGGGGGGAAGGGGGTTAAAACTTAAATAGTTGGTGGGAGAGTCACGCTTTGGTATGGACGTGGAGTGATACCACGGCCTTACATAAGATCAACGTGAAGTTGAGTGAGTAAGGGTACCAATTGGGGATGATAAGAGTGGCAGCGCATTTGTAACTCTGTTGTTGTTACGGGTGTCTATAGGTGGTGGTATTCGCTAACCATCAGGTGACCCGTCTGCTCGTCTGCCACCTATCACATAAAAAAACCAAAATGCCGGGCATGGCTAAACTCTGACGGGGACGTATCGTATTTGAGGGGACAATTTTTGAACAACAGTTTTTCTATGAATTGGACATTCGCATAAAAATACAACTTTTCATACAAAGTCGGTCACGTGACATGGTAATTTTGTATGGGGAGTCGAAATGATAAATCGATGTTTAATAGAAAAGTCGTTGAACAAAAGTTGATTAAAATTGTTGCTACAACACGTGGATAAAGGAATGTAAATGATAACATCCCCTATATGTTCACAGATAGTATCTGAAATACACTCTGTATGTAGAAAATAAATAAAAATAAAAAAGAAAAATGCGCCAGTCAATCACACCAATCAACCTGGTCTCAAACTAGGGCAACCCCTGTACTATGCAAAGATTTAAATCATAGATATGCCCTCGCCATACTTTGACCGCGCCGATTTGAGTCGCACCTCAAATAACCTAGCTTAACTCAACTGGGATTAGCACGAATTAGTTGCCGTTTGCACTTGGTGACAGGTGAACGACACAGCTGCCTGGATTTATGACAGGAAAAAGCACTAAAAATGCCTTCATGTGCCTATTAATTGTGCAAGAAAAATACTACAAATTCAAATAAATCGAATGGTGTAACATTTCACTCGTAAGTAGGTATTTATATTTCATCAATAATTTAATTTATTTTATTTTGTTGACAAAACATCAAAGTTTGATCGGCCAGCGCGTGACAGAGAGAATAGTATTGGCAATAACTGTGAGACAAAAACATTACCCTCCTTCTTTGGCAGTCGGGTAAAAAGAGACAACATCATTATCTCGGTGGCCAATATACTTAGACCCGCTGTAGTACTCAGAACTCAGTTGATAACAGCTCATTTGTTAATGGTTGGGAAAAGTACGGTAGCGTCAGCAGTTTGGATAAGCATTGTTTTAATAGCGGTCAGATATAAAATAGTAATTTTATTTCGACTAGAAATCTATAAACATGCAAATAATAATTACGTATTATTTTTAATTGAACGTTTATTGTTTTAGATTACTGCAAGATCCGCGTGTAAAAGAAAAAAACATCAAATTTATCCAGCGGGATCGAAGGGATGAATACTGGTTACCTGGACAATTTAGTCGAATTTGCTCTTCTCATTTCAAAGAAAATGATTTATGTTTGATTCTCCTGACCTAGGAGAATGAAATATAAATCATTTCTATATTTAATTCTCCTAGGTCTCCTAGGTCGTAAAGTTACAAGTATTATATTTGTGTTTCTTCTGTTGTCTTATTCTATAACACAAGTGCTTAGCTTAGCTTAAGCTACTTAATACGGACTCGGAGTCAGGACATTAAATCTGGGTTTGTGTTAATTTATTAATTAATTATTAAATTATAGTAAATATTACTCATATTTTTTCTTAAGGAATAGTAGGGCAAAGGCCTTTATCATAGAAATCAAGTCATAGCTACTATTGATGGGATTAGGCATAATCACCACACTTTATGCGGTTTGGTGATCAAACCCGATATTCGCTCTGTGATTAGAGTAATTTATTTGAATAAATAGATAAATGTAATGTAACATTTAGAAATAAAATGTCCCATAAATAAAATTGCTTTTAAATTTAGGAATTGTTTTATTTTTAGTTCCCAGTATGAAAATTTTGCTGACCGTATTTTATCCTCATAGATAGTGACTTTCGATGACACGCACACGTCATGTCATCAAAATATTGCCTCGTTTTTAGGTGTCAGGGCATATCTATGATTTAAATCTTTGGTACTATGAGTACCAGATGACGTTAATTAACGTTAGAAAAATATAAGACCGTTGTCTATTCACCTGGTTTTGGTTCCGCAGGCACTTCTCTATTAAAACTGGCTGCTCTACACTGGGCTATGACGTATCTGTAAGAGAAATTATAACATAAGACAACAATCGCATCACTTATACAGGTAAGGCAAAATACAGTATTTTATCTACACTCATATCAAAATCTAATTAAAAATAAAGATTAAGAACTCAAAAGTACCCAGGTTCTCGGCCAGAAGGGAGCAAATCAGTTTTTTTACAAGCTAGGTACTTATCTTCTATACTATTTATAAAGAGATAACTTCTATAGACAACGACAAGGCTTATAGGTAAACCGAAAACACGAAACGCTTGCGCGATGTAATTTAGCACAGCGCCATCTATTGGTTCATTTCTGAATTACTGTCCCGAAGCGAAGTGAGGGCGGGCCACTAGTAAAGAATAAAAAAACCACGGACCACCTGATGGTGTCAGCTGCCCTCTTCTACGCCCATCAATATTGTTCAGAATGGTTAAAGGGATGTAAATGTTCACAGATACACCCTGTATGTTATATGTCCTTTCAATAGAAATATAAAATACTATTATAGGTATATTGCTACACAGCTAAGACTTACTTGAAATCTCTGGGCGTGACGTCCGACACGAAACCAAGGTATTTTCTTCACATGGAATCTAACCTAAAACAGTAAATCACGTTAATCCGTTGATCCGCGCCTGATCTCAAACAAAATATGGTCAGTTTAGTAATGGAATAAAGAGTACACATGTGTTAGCGCACACACTTGTTCACTATATTTTGCGTCGACGCTGATTGTTCAAATTGGACGCAAAAGCGAGCATATTGATTAGGAGGACGTTACTAGTACGATGGGTTCGATTCCCACCCTGGACAAACATTCGTGTGATGAACACTTGTGTTTGTTCAATGTCTGGGTGTAAATACTCAATATCTATATTATATTATTTATATGTATAAGTATTTAAGTATTATATTTGTGATCCTCTGTTTTCTGATATCCGTACAACAAGTGCTTGAGCTACTTAGTACGGAGTCAGGTCAATGTATGACATGTTGTGTAAAATTTTTATTTTAATTTTTAGTACGTACCTTTTGTACAATCTTCTGTGCTATTAAAAAGTGAGCTAAGCATAAGTCCGCAAACAGTTCATATCCGGCGTTATCACAAACGATATCTGAAATCAAAATAAAGGTATTAATGAAAAGGTTTTTACAACAACGACCGTAGTTAAACTACAGGGTGTATCTGTGAATGTTTACATCCCTTTAAACACGGATTTTACCATACGACTTTTGGAAATTTGCCTAAAAATTTTTTCCGTTAATTGCCCTACAATCGAAAAACAGTTGCCACCTGATTTTGAACCTTATCTACCATAAGTCATACCATAAGAGTGAAAACCAATTAAATGTTTCGTTGACTTGTACTTGTTCGAACGAATCATCATTCTTCGTATTTCATGGCTCAGTAGCTGTCTGCCCAGGCAGTTTTATACGTAACCATTACGAAACGCTATTCATAGGTTTTTTCATTTGCACTATTAACATTACCATGCCTATACATTTTTGAAATTTGTAAGTTTGTGAGAAACAATCCCGAACTTTTTGATCAAGCAGGCAACGTTAATCCTCGCAACACAAGGAATCCCGGGCGGCTTGTATAAAGTTTTGTCCCCAGAACCACTTTATATATGAAAAAGGTTGCCTAAATATGTGTGTCAGAATATATAATAAATACCGGATACTTTGAAAATGTTATACAGCTCATTATTCTATAAGAAGTTGTATGTATGGCTATTGGACACATAATTTTTACAGTGTAAATGATTTGTTAGAGTTAAGAGTTAGTTAAGAGAAACAAATTATAAACATACTTTTTACATGCCTTTAATTAGGCGAAACATGTTGAACGCTAATTTTTTATACAACATCTACCTTTACTACCGTGTTTCTTGTAAATAAGATTCTTATTCTTATTCTTTGCATAAACCGTCATTGCAACAAATGTCGATTTGGAACAAAAACGACATTTTCCTTGAAAAGTTTGTGCTAGGCCTACTGAAGTCTACTTAACATTTTCGATTTTAAAAAAACCTTAAAAAAGTTTTGGGACAATAACTAAGTATTGAGTTCCTCACCATATATAACACTCTG
>CM026296.1:6807394-6970208 GCA_014851415.1 Cnaphalocrocis medinalis | reverse complement strand
CGCACGTGTTCCCGAAGGAAGACGTTCAAGTCTCTCGCCGATTCTACCGATGTGCACCGACTTCCGCTCTTGCAATGTCTCTTTTGAGGGACCCTGGAGGCGAAGTTGTACTTCTTTTTGAGGGCGCTGGTATTTTCATCCCCCGTCGCCACCGCATCAGCCCAGGCTTGTAAGCTTCCTGCTTCTTACGAGAAGCTTGTTCTGGAAGATGAACTCAAACCAGGGCCGAAATCGCCACCGATAGGAACCACAGAAGACGGAATGAAAAGTTCCCTTCCCTGCAACACCACATCGGTGACAGAGTCAGCAACGACGCTGGGATCATCCGGCAAGAAGCACACCTGCCTCCAAGGGTAGGATGCAAAAAAAGACCGCATTCCATCCCAATCTGCTGACCTATAGTGCCATACACGGCGCCCGCGTGCTTTTCCGCGGTCGAGCCAAGTCCTGTGAGTGGCACTTTACTACGGACAAGGCAATGGTCCGAGGAGCCCAGTGGAGCAACAACGGATACATTTAGCCGTCCGAGTGAGAGGTCAGCAGAAGGTCCAAACAGTGAAGGAGCATGGCCGTCCACATCTGGGACCAAATCTTACGCGAGATCTTAACTTTACAGAAAACCGGCGTGAAGCAGCCCCTGTGCTGTGTTTCGCCGAGTGAGTGAGGGTACCGGAAGCCCACCCGGTGGGGAAGGGGATAAAAGATTGGCAGCGCACTTGTAACTCCACTGGTGTTGGAAGTGTCCATAAGCGGCGGCAATTGCTTACCATCAGGTGATCCGCCTGCTCGTCTGCTACCTATCACATAAAAAAAAAATCAGCCACGTACCTTCGCAGGATATAATATTATAGTGATCAAGTGTGTGCGCAAACACAAGTGCACTCTTTTTTCCCTTACCCTGAACCTACTGAACCTAGACACTTGAAATTTGGGAAGGGGGTTCCTTACTTATACAGTGAAAGTGAACACTAAGGAGGGGTTTTAAACATTCCACACACACAATTATTATAATTAAATCTTAATCTAAAAGGCGCCAGAGAGGTAGGTAGTTACCCACCCGCGCTCAGCTTTTTTGGAAAGTCGCATAAAAAATCATACAAAGTCGGTCACGTGACTTGTTCATTTTATTTGAGAGTCAAAAGAACAAAATTGTTGTTCGGAATGGTTGGTAGAAAGACATGGTTAAAGGGATGTAAAAGTTCACATAGGTATGTATACTACCTATATGGCTACATTGCGAGAAGAACCAACGGCCGTTGGGGTGGAATGCTACTTGAGTGGAGGCCGCAGCCGCTGCAGGCCTCGCACCAGGTGAACCGATGATCTAGTGAAGGTCGCGGGAGTCCCTTGAATGCGGGTGACACAGCTAACCGATCTGGGGGAGAACATTGGGGGAGGCCTATGTCCAGCAGTGGAAGTAAGTATATTGGCTGAAATGATGATGATGATGATGACACCCTATGTCGGGACACAGAGTGCCTCAACGCTGGTCTTCTGCGGAATATTTCTAGTCTTCTACATAGTTTATTTAAAAGTATTTACTCACCATTTAGAGAAGGCTTGCGAGCGCCCGCTAAATGACAAACTGAGAGACATACTAACCCAAGATGATTCAATAAAACTACACCAACACTAAATCTTCAGACTTTGTTTATAAACTTATTCTTAGGTTGGCAGCAAACAGGACGGCCACTATTACACCCTCATTTTTTAGAAAGAAAGAAAATATATTTATTAATTTGGACACCACAACACATATTACATGCTACAAACACAAGAAAATAAAAAAACACTAGTAAAAATTAATTAAAACCAAAAAAAAAATAACAACAAAAATAAACTGTCCCTCCCCATTGTCCAGCAGTGCCGTGTATTTATATTACTAGTGGCCGCCCGCAACTTCGTTTGCGTGAACTTTTGACTCTTGACTGACAGACTATTAAAAAAAAAGAAAATTATCAACTTCTAATGAAAGAAACCCCCAAATTATTTTTATTCCTTTAGGGGATGTAAGTATTCTATTAAAGTTTGAATCTTATATTTTATCCATCAATTCTGTCAAAGAATGTGTTGCATACATAGTTGGAGTAGATTGGGCCAAGGAATCACGTAGTCCCATGAACAAACTTGGAACCCCCTTTTCGCTACATTAGAGGTTTAAGTTCGGAATATCCTTCCTTATAGGATCTCATCCAAGAATGCTTACCACATTTGACAATTTTCCATTACATTTCATTCCATATTTGTTATAGTATAGCTCTGGGCTCTTAGAGTTCCACACCAGATGTTCCATGATCTTTGATTTTTTTCATGGCATCATAAAATGCTCATCAATCTGAACAACTTTTGTTAAGCTGCCATTGACCTACCTCTTATAGTTTAGCTGGGCTGTTGTGGTTCTACATCAAGGAGCCTGGTCTTCAAAATATAATATATTCTATAAGTTGCCCTGATATTACAGCTATACAATAAAAAAAGTTTCATTCGAATTGGTTCAGTAGTTTCCGAGATTAGCGCGAACAAACAGACAAACAGACAAACAGATAAACAGACAAACAGACAAACAGACAGACAAAAATTTTAAAAATCATTGATTCATGTTCTGTTACTGTTTTTTAGTCGTCCTATGTTATTTTGAGATAAATATCTTCAATGTACAGACACAGCTTTTTTACATTTTTATTATATGTATAGATGTATAGATATGCTGTGTTGTGTTGAGACATCCAGCATAAATAGCCCTCACTCAGCTTATGTCACGACCATAGGCCGTAACGCTGGTTTTCATTGGGACCAGCTGAGTGAGTACCACGGACGACTGCAAATGTATAGTGTACCTATTACCTATGTGAAATGTGTGTGTAATGATGTGTAGATAAACATTTAAACATTTTATAATTTTTTTATGTGATAAGTGGCTGACGAGCAGACGGATCGCCTGGTGGTAAGCGATTGCCGTCGCCCACAGACACCTGTAACAATGGAGTCACAAGTGCATTGCCAACCTTTTACCCCCTTCCCCCCAATTGGGCCTTCGGTATGCAGCGCAGGCGCTTCTTAACGCCGGACTTCTATGAGACCGTGGTATCACTCCGGTCGAGCCGGCCCATTCATGTTGAAGCGTGGCTCTCCCACGGTAAAAAGATTCTAGTGGAGTTATGGTAAATTTCTATGAGATATTTATTCGCAGTCAAATGAGTATTTGACGAAATACAGCGCAGGCACAGCTTTTCGCCGGCCTCCTGTGAGGCCGCAGTATCACTCCAGTCGAATCGGCCCACTCTAGCCGGTTTATTATTATTATTAAGTTTTATTATCTAATAATAATATTGGGTCGGGTGTTCTTATTATTTTGTGGTTCTGGGTTGACGCCCCCAGTTAATTATCGTCATCTGGTACTCATAGTACAGGGGTTGCCCTAGTTTGAGACCAGGTTGATTGGTGTGATTGTCTGGCGCTTTTATTTATTTACCCCGCTCTCACTTCGCTTTGGGACCGTAGTTCAAAAACAAACCAATAGATGGTGCTGGGCGTCGATTACATCGTCGAAACATTTCGTGTTTTCGGTTTACCTAAAGCCTTGTCGTTGCCTATAGAAGTTATGTCTTTGTAAATAGTATATAGAAGAAGATTTCAATACTCAATTCTTTATTGCTGCCACATTCGTATCGTATGGCGCCGGCCTAACAATCACGTAATATTACACTACTCATCACTTGTTTTCTTTGCCGGTGACTACACACAATATAATTACACATTGTTTTATTTACATTTATTATCTAACAATGTGTATTATTATATTTTTAGTTGTAGTATCCCCTTGAGGGTCATTCTCATCGAGATACTTATCGTTACCATGACAGTCATTAAATCCATATTTCTCCAAAATTTAAAATAAAGGGTCATTTAAGTAGTTTTGGTCGTTTTATTTTCTTATCAGGGATTTAAAGTAAGAAAATATTAGTTTTAAATAGGTATGTATATAGGTACTCATAAGTATGAGGCAACCATAATGGTTTAATACACTTGCTTTGATACAAGACTATTATACATGGAGAGGGCTATGCTCGGAATCTTCTTGCGTGATCATTTCAGAAATGATAAGATCCGCAGGATATCTAAAGTCGCAGACATGGCCTTAAAGAAGAAGGAACAGACAGCCGTTGGGGTGGAAAGGACCTTGAGTAGAGGCCGCGTGCAGGAGGCCGCAGCCGTGGCAGGCCTCGCACCAGGTAGACCGACGATCTAGTGAAGGTCGTGGGAGTACCTTGGATGAGGGTTGCACAGGACCGATTAGTGTAGAGAACGTTAGGGGAGGCCTTTGTCCAGCAGTGGACATCTATTGGCTGAAATGACGGTGACAAGATAAAATTATGTACTTATTCGGAGAGAACCGTTTTTTCTGTGCGGATGTCAATCATCATTATGTAATGGTGTCTTATATCTAAGTATTTATTTGCGACTAGGTACCTACTTAAGTACCACTACGTACAACTACAGAAAATCAGTAGGTTTTCGTCGACCACTTTTGGAAAGAATTGGAAATTTTAAGATCCGAAACTGCAAAAATCCGAAGACTCTTGCCAACGGTTCTCTGTGAGCTATTTTAAAAATGAAAACACAAACTGAATTTCTTTTTTAGGGTTCCTTACACAGAAGGTAAAACGGGACACGATTACAAGACTCCATTGTTAAGACTCCCGTAATACCTAGCTAGAAGCTGTTTTTATAGAATAATGTTTTTCTGTATAAGTATTAGGTACTACCTAGCTAGATTGGAATTGGGGTACCTACCAAAAAACCACCAAATTAAGATTTTTTTCTGACCTACTCTATTTTCGAAAATATACCTAACTAAGAACCCTTTTTCGGAAGTAGATGAATTTACGATTTAGAAGGTACATATAGAGTCGTATACCTACAGGTTGTATCTTAGTTAGTCAAGTAAAGGAGTTAGGGCACCAGAGGCCAATCGGTGGGAAAGGGGGTTAAAAAATTGGCAGCGCACTTGTGACTCCTGGCTTGCAGGTATCTAGGGGCAGCGGCAATCACACACCATCTGCCACATATCACATCATCACCAGCCTGTTGCAGTCCACCGCTGGACATGGGCCTCTCCAAATTGCCACTTTGATCGATCTTCGGCTACTCGCATCCAGCACCAGTCAGCCTTCTTGCGCAGATCGTCACTCCATCTGGCCTGAGGTTGTCCTACACTACGTTTACCAAGACGCGGTCTCCACTCCAGAACTCGTTTACCCGAACGGTTGTCAGTTCTGCGGCAGATATGACCCCAGCCCACTGCCACTTCAACTTACTAATCCATCCATGTCAATAACTTTGGTTCTCTGCACATATTATCACCACTACCACATATAAAATGCCACCTAAGTATGACATAAAAAATATATGGGTACAGAACCCTTCTTACGCGATTTAAGTCGGACTTGCTTGCTTTTTCTTATTTTTTTAAAAGAGCTAGTCCACTGTCCGTCGGTGAGGGTGGAAAATAAAAAAGTAGAGACTAATTAATGGCATAGAGCGAACGCAGCCTTGTAGAGTAATCAGCGCCGAATAAATTGTAGAGAAGTATGGAATTAAATTAAAGTTTTAAGCGGAAACCTTGAACAAATGTTGAGGAAGAAAGTTTTTAGTTTCTAACAAAGGAAAGTTAGAGCTTCATTCCTTCCGTCATAGAAACATTTAGGTAAGTAGGTAAGTACCTACCTAAGTAGATACGCGAACCAGGACTTTCACGCAAAGATGATAGAGTTCATTTTATGTGATTGGTGGCAGATGGATAGATGGATCACCTGATAGAATAGAATAGTCAAATTGTTTTTGAACAGGGTGTACAAAAAGATGGTATGATAACATTTACAGTATCACCTATCCAGCCATTTACCAATAGCATGCAAGTAGGTACAATTTTACGATAAACACATCAATATTACATAATATTTATATAAGAAATAACCCCTATTAATATTATTCTTTCATTCATCATCATGCACATTAGCCATTAGGTTGAATATCGACTAAGGAAATTTGACAGGTTGAAGGTGTGGCTGACTGTAATATTACGTCGTCCATTTATTGAAAATGCTTGGTTTAGTCTTAGCTAGACTTCCGTGATATGAATAATTAGTTATTTACGTACAAACCTATTGAAGAAATTGTTTGTAAACAAATTCTGTAGATAATCCCAAAAGCGTAGGTATTGTCGTAATTTTAGGGTCGCCAATTTTCTACAATTTTTAAGTGATATTACTTTCTTATATGAGGCAATGGGACAGGACGGATGGGTCAACTTGTGGTAGGCCATTTAACGCTACCCACTAACATCAGTGGAGTCCAAATTTGATTGCCTTGAGAGACTATCCGAAACGTGAAGTGTTTTGAGAGATGAGAAAACACCGTGAACACTTATTCAAGATAATGGTAGAAATACGTACAATGCACATACTCTCGGCGTCGAAAAATCGCACATATGCCTAGTTTTCATATTAAGGTGCTCATATCACGGCTAGAGTTTTTGTTCGTGTCGTCGGTCCTTAAACACTACGACATTTAATTACCTATTACATAATTAATTTAACATATACATATAACATAATTAATTAGACATAATTTTAGTATCATTCTAAATGCGCATTATTGTTTTTTTTACTTTAATTTTTTTTGGCATTGAAAAAGATTTTGTTAAGTATTGCCATCACAAATAAAATTGACAACCCTAAACAGAGTGGCATCATCGACCATCTTTTGACGATTATTCAGTGAATCGCTAACTCTCGAGTGAACTAATCGTAGTAAACAGTAGTTTACTACAACTAAAGTACCTACCAGTTTCGAGTCGTCCTTTCCTCTCTTTACGTCAACAGTAGATAGTAAAAACATTGTGCATTGATACAGCGGCTGTGTTTTAAAGCAATAGATTACCAGTAATGGCCGCAATATAAAAAATTACAACTATTGAAAAATCGAGCAGTGGGTTCTTAGGCTACGTTTGTATGAAAATTAAGTAGAGACTCGGTTTATTTGCTCCCCAGTGTAGAGTACCTACTCAATTAAAAGTGGGCATCTAACTTAAATCACCATGGTTTCAACCTGTCAGCCTACTGGCTGACAGTGCGTGGCCATTTTTTAATTTCATTAGTGACCTATATTCTCCCACAGATCCAAAATGAAGGGCATCCTGATACTGTCTCTCCTCTGTCTGTTGGAGCCAGCCTCTGCAGTCTGCCACGCCTGCCTGGATCGCCGCTGTCACACCAAACGGAAGGTACCAATTACTCTTTATCATCTTAGAGTAACTATAATGATTTTTTTATAAAATACCCCATGCAAGCTCGAGTCGCACAGGGCCGGTTCTACGCTCACTAAACAAACGCTATTCTATCCTAAGGTCTTCCAGGCCGACCAGCTCTCCGGCCAGATCGCAATCGACCACCTAGAAAACCAACTCCACCTCCATTACCAGGACATCAAAGGAAGAGACCACACAACCATCGTGGACTTGAACTCTGACATACTGTCGACCCGAGAACTGCCTATACACTACTCCTTTGCCAGAGCAGTAGACCAGAACAGAGGAGATATATACTTCTCTGGAATCACAGGGATTTACAAATACAGCGCTGTCACCAGAATTACTGAGCCAGTCGGATATTTCACTATGCAAATATTCCACATGCAATTTAAAGACAATAGGTTATACTTCAGCGAATACCAAGGGAAAGGCTTATACTACATCGAAAGTAATAAAACGTTTTCCGTTAAACCGCTAGCTGAGTATATTATAGACGACTTTATAGTCGAGAAACATGGCGACATTTTCTTCACTAGCTACTATTTAATATACAGGTTCAAAAAAGACGACGTCAGAGCCAAACTTTTTAGCACAATCCTGTATTCTTTAGCTACAGACATTTATGATAACGCGTTCTTTTTGGATACCAACGGACGAATTTTGTATGCGTTAGAAATTACAAATTATACGTTAGTCAAAGTAGGGATGTTCGATGAAGGAACTATAGTTTTCAGAATGGCGTTTGATAGCTCCAATAGGATCATATACTGCGATGCGTCTAATGACAAAGTGTACATACTGCAGCCTAACAACGCTCGATGTTTTTTGAAAAAGGAGTACAAAAAACCGAAATTGACGCCAGAATATTAGAATATACTAATTATACGGAAGGCTTTGCCATAAAAAAAAAAAACTTTTAGGTACCTATATTTTAAAGTTATGTCAATATCGGAGAAATATGGAATTTGTGGACTGCCACGAAAGTTAGATCGAAAAAATAACCCATACAACGGAAAATTTAAGCTGTACCTAATTAATGTTTTATTTTACAATGAATGTTGACTTTACTTACAGTCAGCGGCAGACATACATGAGCGGGCCAGGTGTCCAAGATAACATGTACACAATTAAATCGTCACAATAATACTGACACCTATGGTATCATTTTCATGTAAGTTGACGTTCAATTTGTCAAAAATATCTAATCTAAATGTCTTACATAAAGGAACACTTTATGACCAGGAGAAATTGTAATATTGCCTTTTAAACTTTTTTTTACATATATTTAAGTCCGCGGGTCATAATAATAATGTACTAAGACAATATAGCATAAGTAAGTTTCCTGTTTAGTTTAAATACTAAGTAGTAATCGTGTGTTTCTGTTAATTTATTTTCATGATTGTTGATAAATAAAAATTAATTAAGATTAAAATAAAACATATGTATTTTTTTTATAAAAAGCCTTTTTTATTTCTTGTGCTATCTCTTTACATCGCAGAGATTTCAAATATAAGGAATGTATAACTAAAGGAGCAGTCTAAAAACACAATAAGTCAATAAATATAATGTCGTATGCTTATTTGAAAAATAAAAGTTCTCCCTATCATTTTTTCGTACAAAAATATTTTTACCATCTTAATCGTTTTGATAAATAACATGAATTTTATATATCTAAACACACTGAAATTCAACATATAGGCACTCAGTACTCACCTACAGATAAATCCTTGAATTTTATAACAAAGAATTGCAATGGAATTATATTATGTAACTTAACTATGCACATAAAAAGGAACATTATTAAAATACGCACTTTTCAAATATAACCAAGTTCGATCCATAAAAATCCCAATCCATCCCAATCCGTCCCATCCCATCCCAACGACCCAATATAGACCAAAAAAATCGACCCTCTCGTTTGTCATGAATGTTATAGAGAGAAAAAAAACTTTATTGAGACAATTTTAGATATTTATTTCTGTGGTGTTTTTGTACATTTTCGTATAGTAAAATTTACGTGAGTCGATTTTTTTGCACTCAAGTGTAATATTAGATTATAGCGGGTCTATTACAATAATTCCAAAATTAACACATAAAAATATATCAAAACAAACTTATTAATAAATTCAGTACAGTTTCTTTCGATCCGTTGTTGGCTAATACAATATTGAAACTTAAATTTAGTCATAGGTATTGTAGAATAAAAAGTCCCAATTTGCGTACCCTGGGGTACAAAGCGACAGCTTTGGGACGCAAACGGGAATTACTCGCTAAGATGAGCACTTTCTATAAAAAATATCTTAACTCGCGGTGAAAACGTCTATACCCAAAACTGGAATTCAAGACCAAAAAATCTACTACAATGTTGCTACTGCAATAAAATGATCGTACCATAGTATACCCCTTTTTTCTAAAAGCACCCGCTGTTGTAATTTATTTATTGGTAATTGCGATTCTATAATTTAAAAAAAATAAATTTATTAACTTTTTTTCATTTAAATACAAGACACTTTAATAAAAACTTAACCATCCGTAATTTTAGTTTTCAAAGATGGTATTGCGCTTGTAACACTTCAGGTGTTAATAACATTTGGTATCTACCCACAACATTTTAACAATGTATGGAAACTTGACAGTTTAGTCTGCAGAATAAGAAAAATAATGCCAAAAAGGTTGGCGAAACCTGAAAACTTCACTTGAAAATGACATAAGTGACATTAACAGATTTGACAGTGACGTATCTGTCGTAGATTTTTTGGTCTTGAATTCCAATTTGGAGTATAATTTAGAGATATCTATTCGAGACGTTCAATTAATTGGGCCATAACAGATATATAATGTACTCTGAAATTTTAATGATTTTACGAAACGGAAGGCTTATTCCAGACCAAAACCCATATAAGAGACTACCATTAT
The DNA here is from genome assembly GCA_014851415.1 of Cnaphalocrocis medinalis. Taxonomy (NCBI): domain Eukaryota; kingdom Metazoa; phylum Arthropoda; class Insecta; order Lepidoptera; family Crambidae; genus Cnaphalocrocis; species Cnaphalocrocis medinalis. The sequence goes on along the minus strand of CM026296.1, from coordinate 6,959,980 downwards.
AGTTCCTTATGGCTATTGAGATAAGATCACAATACTTTACCCCTAAGAGTAACAAATAATTTTCTACTAGCACCCACCGGGCGATATTAACAACCAACTACTTAAGCACAAAATAATTATATAGAAACAGAAAGTAGGCTATATCTGACATTGATATCAAAGACTTTGTTATTGTTATATCAATATATGAGCATATCGTTTATCGATTTGCTAAAAGTGGCCGTTTCTAGCAATATTAACATTATTGCTAGAAACGGCCACTTTTAGCAATTATTGCAATTATTGTTACTTGTCGCGTGTTTTATATATTGTATTGCATCTTGAAAAATTCAATTTACTTTTGTCTAAGTCTGTAATGTTTTGCTTTCTTAAAAAATATCGTATTTTCGCCAGAATCAACGTAAATACGTTGGCGGCGCTAGTTTCATTCGGATAGCCCCTTAACCATTGAGAATATACCTGTAACATCCAAATAAAGATAATATACAGCACTTATGAAAGGGAGGGAAACTCCTATTCGCCGCTTCGTTTTAGGCCCTGTATTTAGCTCGCGATGTAGACAGCCGTCGTTCTGGGTCTAATTATTTTGTGCCTTAAGTATTAGTATGTCTTCAATCATCTAAGGTTGCTGTCTATCAGATATTTTAGCAAATAATTCGATTGATGCACAATAAAAATTGGTCCCTAATATTTTTGTCTATACCAAATTTTGGCCAATCACAACAATCAGCCAACATATTAAAATAAGAGTAAAAGACACTAATCTCCATTTACAAATACGCTAGACGTTCTTTCATTTGTAAAACCCTCATAGTATGCTTTTGTTTTCTTGTTAACTCCAGAAATTTCAAAATGGCGCTTTAAATAGACTAAAAAAATCTTAGTTTTCATATAAAGCATTAATGAATATTGCAAAACCTAGTTCCTTTTCTGCTACCAACCAGTACCAATAGATGGCGCTGGGTACCGACTGCATCTCATAAGTGTTTCGGTCATTCAGTTTACTTGTCAACAGTTGTTACAGCTGACTATCTATCATGGTGTTAAAGTGTACCTTTTATTAATAGTAAAGATGGATAGAAGACTAGTTAGTCCAGCGTGCTTGTATATGGAGGTCAGTGGTACGGACAGCCACAAATTAAGATACACAAATCTGTTATTTTCTTCAATCGATTTTCATCTTAATGTCAAAGAATTTTGGTTCAATACATCGTTAATTTTTTTTTGTTTTAATTCCAAAGCCCCTGAATAAAACCTCTTTAGCATGTTAGCTCATCATGATCTAACATGCTATAAACAAATTAGCATGTTAGATCATCATGATCTAACAAGTTATAGGTTTTAATTCCAAAGCCCCCAAATAAAACCTATTTAGCATGTTAGCTCATTATGATCTAACATGCTATAAACCCCATTATCATGTTAGATCATAATGATCTAACAAGCTATAGGGGTTTTTTAATCGCGTTTAAAATCGTAATAAAGTCCTTTAGCATGTTAGATCATCATGATCTACCAAGCCATAGGGGTTTTAATCTCATTTTAATTGTAATAAAGTGTCTTTAGCATGTTAGTTTATCATGATCTAACAAGCTTTAGGGGTTTTAATCTCATTTTAATCGTAATAAAGTCCCTTTAGCATGTTAGTTCATCATGATCTAACAAGCTATAGGGGTTTTAATCTCATTTTAATCGTAATAGTCCTTTTAGCATGTTAGTTCACCATGATCTAACATGCTTATAGTCGGGCCGTTGTATCATGCCCGATTTGACAATACCTTTTTTTTAATTTTGCACTTATCCTTGTTATGAGGAACACATTTCGCGAATCACAAGAACTTTATGATTTCAAAGTAGTTCTTTATGATTCGCGAAATGTGTTCCTCATAACAAGGATAAGTGCAAAATTAAAAAAAGGTATTGTCAAATCGGGCATGATACAACGGCTCGACTATAAGAGCTTTTAATCGTTTTACCTATTATGATGGCTTCAGAATTAAAACGACTAAAATTGAACTGTGTATTTGAGGAAACTTGACAGATGTAGTAAGCTGATCTGTGGCTGTCTATACAAGACAATGACTTAAGCAGGAGCCAACAACGGAGGCCTACACCTTAGAGTGCTTGCAGCGGCGCTCCGTCCAGATGGTGTGTATGGGCGCCAGGGAGTGCCTCTCGAGCAATCGCAGCCACCGCTTAGGGCGTAGCTTCTGTCTGGAAAGCGGGAAGTATTTCATACCTGGATTAGTATAGCTAACTACAGTAAAAAAGATGATCAATCCATACTAATATTATAAATGCGAAAGGAACTCTGTCTGTCTGTCTGTCTGTTACTCTTTCACGCCAAAACTACTGAACGGATTTAAATCAAATTTGGTATACAGATGATCTAGACCCTGAGAAAGGACATATGCTACTTTTTATTGCGAAAAGGGGGTTGTAAGGGGTTAAAAGGGGGGTAAAAAGTTACTTTTCCACGCGGACGAAGTCGCGGGCGGCCGCTAGTTACAAATAATTCGAGAAATAAATGGTATTATCGATTTTGTATGGAGCAGAGAGTCTTTTTAATTATTTGCCGTCACACCCACCGATTTTTTTTTAGTTCATACTAAAGTAATGAAGAAGTTTTTTTCAACAAGTACACAGGGTGTATCAATGAACACTACCACCAGGAGCTTTACCAACCATTTTGAATAACATTTGTTCTACGACTTTTTGAAATTCGTCGATGTTTTTTTCGACTCCCCGTATAAAATGACCATGTAACCGACTTTAAAAAAATAAAATAAAATAAATTGAGACAACATCACATAAATTGTCCTGGTCCCAACTAAGGTTTTCCCTTGTACTATGGAAACCAGAAACAACGAAGGACTACAAACCCTGTATCTATCTATTCCCTGTCCAAGCCTAGTTAACGTCGTAAGAGCCAAAAGCCTTTTAAAAGGCATAAAACAATTGATTTTCCATTGTATACCCACTCCCAACCAGGTCCCACCAGAATACCAGCGCTGCTGCTGCGCCGCAGATAGCGCCGTATCAGCAAATGCTGAGGTCGGGAACCTGATTGACCCACACATAACTCACAACCTTCTTTCTTGTATTCTATGTTATCTGTTACGTGTTATTATTATATTCTCGTGTTGTAACCTACTGTAAAGTTGCTTTCCGTTCTGTTTTGTATGTTGTTTTCTGTGCTGTGAATGCTGTGATGGTCAATAAATGTATTTTCTTTATTTTTTTCTTTCTTTGTCTGCTGTCTGGGCTTTACGACGTTATAGGTAATATACTCAAAGTAAGTTAAAATACCCTAAGAAACAGTTAATTGTATTATTATTCTTCTAACCTTTACAACTTCTTATATTGCGTATATTGTAAAATAAAATTATTTACGTACATTGCATTCTCCCCTTTCTTCAGGTTTCTTGTTTGCCATCGTTTCAGGGTTGTATTCGTTCTCCAGTCCAAATGCCTGAAATCAGTTAAACATTTGTGATTAGTTGTTGCATTCTAATAAATAATATTATTCGACATGTTGCATACAAAAACATAATATGTGCAATTTTAACTTAGTAATAGGTTAGTAGTCGTTTTATAAATTAACTAGTAGCCCGCCCTCACTTCGCTTCGGGACCGTAATTCTAAAATGAACCAATAGATGGCGTTGTGCTCAATTACATCGCGCAAGCGTTTCGTGTTTTCGGTTTACCTATAAGCCTTGTCGTTGTCTATAGAAGTCATCTCTTTATAAATAGTATAGATATAGAGATATATTTTTACCATTGTTTAGAGCTTAGGTTTTATTTGATAACTTTACGTAACATGCTTAGTACTCTTAATTTTTGTTTTCTTTTATTTCTACATTAGATTTAAATACCTACTTTGTTGAAATCATGCAATTTTTTGTATATGAGTCATTATCAAACTATGTGAATCAATTTAGTTAAGTGAAAATTATATGAATTACAACACTATCGCAAAAGCGAACATGCACATCGACAGTGCTGCCAACTGGTGCCATTTATTTGCACTTAATCCTGTTAGTCAATACAAAGTGCTGCCACCTATAATCACTACACGTGCCGTACAGTAAGGAGTAGTAGTGAATATCATTTATTTGCGTGAAAGTGGCTCATAAAAAGATGATTTTGATGTCACATTTCACCTGAATCTGGCATGCAAACTTAACATTCATTAACATATTAGTGTTTCACATGTTCCAATTCACAGCTCCCCCCACACCCCTTTCGGCCGCATTGGCAACCAAGTTTGACAACCAGTTGCCGAAAAAGAACTGACGTTCTTGCTACTCAACCAGTTGCCAAAAACGATAGGTTTTTCTTTTTTCGCATCTGCCTGGTTGTGAAAATCGCAGTTGCCAAAAAAGAAATAACATTCTTACTACTCAACCCGTAGCCAAATCCCCTCAAAGGTTAAATTTCCAAAAATGATAGATAATTTGTTTTTGTTTCATGCTAGGAACCTACTATATCAAAAAAAAATAATTCTTTGTACGCAACCAGTAGCGAAAAAAGAAAAACCTATCGTTTTTGGCAACTGGTTGAGTAACAAGAACGGCAGTTCTTCTTCGGCAACTGGTTGTCAAACTTGGTTGTCAAACTTGGTTGCCAATGCGGCCGAAAGGCCCACACCTACCTACCTTCAAAATGTCCAAGTTAGGCAAATGCTCTCCAGGGCCAGCCTGTGTAAAGTGACGTAGTACTTCCCCGCCCTTGCCGACTAACAACGCACCCCCGGTCTGGACCCAGTCGCCCTTCAAGTCTCCACCCAGCCCTAATTAGAAAATAAACAAATCTATGTAAATATGACTTTGTCGGGAAATTTAACGAGCTGTATAAAGCACTAGTGGCCCGCCCTCACTTCGTTTCGGGACAGTAGTCACAATGTCTTGTCTACCAATAGATGGCGCTAGGTGTTGATTCCATTGCGCTTGTGTTTCGTATTTTCGGTTTGTATATAAGGTTTGTAAATGTCTATAGAATTTATCTCTATTTCTTTTTAATAGTATAGATAGGAGATTATGGAGATTCGGAACTATCGGATATCTTTACTATTTAGCCGAGCCGAGTCGATTTGGTAGCCGAAATAATTCGAAATTAAAAAACATTTAACGTCGTAAGGCCCATAAGCTAAAATAATTTTTGTGTCTGCTGTCTTGGCGTTACGACGTTAATTTAAAAAAACTTTTCAATAAAGAAATCTAAATTTGACTTCTATTGTCAGAGATTTTCGAGTTATCAAAGCGGGTTTCTTCTCATGCATTCGAAAATGTAGTCGAATTAGGGATATCAATACTAATGGCACATTTGTATTGAAATCTCAAATTCTATTTCATTTTCAAGTGAATGGAATAGACCTCCAGCCGGGCTAACAAGCGCGCTGCGAGATAATATGTCGACACTCGTATTGTGTCGGCGCTTGTTTCTCGCTCACTTGACTGAGCGATGAGCGGGATAGAAGGAAGCGCTGCGCTCTCGCGAAAGAGAGTCGATAAAATTTTGTCGCGGTACAAATTTAACTTTTCTCGGTTCAGTAAAGCTAGCAAATTTTTTTTCACGAAATTTCCCCAACAAAGTCATCGCACAGTACAGCCACCTCCAATAACTCCAAGTTGGCCAATCTCTCCGCCGGATATTCCTGCACGTAGTGTAGAACTCGGCGGCCATTTTGTATCAACAAAGCGCCGCCATTTTGTAGCCCGTCACCGACTATATCTGTCGCCAGACCTGTGGTTGGCAAGCTTTATGTAATTTGATTACCTGAACGAAATAACCTAAACGTTTTGGATAAGCTCTGAATGTGACGACCCGTTTAGCGCAATGGTTTGAGCGCCGGTTGAGACGTAAGGGTCGCGGGTTCGATTCCCGCACCAACACAAATGTTTGTTGATGAAACAGATATTTGTGTTGGGTCTGGGTGTTTGTAGTACCTTCATTGTTTCTGGTTTCCATAGCACAAGGAAAAACCTTATTTTGGGACCAGGACAATGTAATGTCCCTGATAAGAGTTATGAAGGGCAAACGGTAGTCATTTCAATGTAATTACTTGACTTTTTTTAACCCTGAATGTATTAACGTCGATACGACGATGTTTTACATTGATATAGTAGTTCCATCAACGATCTGTTAATAACAAGCGCCAGGATCGATTCCTTAAAATTAATAAGCATGCTCCTCCCCATAACCATGGCATCACGCGACATCATCTACAGAACAGAGTCAGTATGGCCTTTGGGGCGGAAATAGCCTCGGATCTTTATGCCCCAACGGCCATCAGTTTCTTTTTTTTATGTGATAGTTGGCAGACGAGCAGATGGATCCCCTGATGGTAAGCGATGGCCGCCGCCCATAGACCTGCAACACCAGTAGAGTCACAAGTGCGCTGCCAACCTTTCACCCCAATTGGGCCTTCGGTGTCGTCACTCACTCGACGAAACACAGCGTCGCTGCTTCGGTCTGCGGTCTTCTGTGACGCGCCGTGGTGTTACTACGGTCGAGCCGGCACATTCTTGCCGAAGCGTGGCTCTCCCACAGTAGCAACATTATCATCATCATCATCATCATCAGCAACCCACGCTCGTCCACTGCTGGACATAGGTCTCCCCCAATGCACGCCACCGCTCCCGATTGTCGGCCACTCTCATCCAGCTCACTCCAGCCAGCCTTCGAATGTCGTCATCCCATCTTGTGGCAGGGCATCCAACACTACGTTTACCGAATCGCGGTCTCCACTCAAGGACTTTATGGCTCCAACGGTTGTCAGTTCTGCGGCTAATGCGACCAGCCCACTGCCACTTCAGTTTGCTAATTCGGTGGGCTATGTCGGTGACTCTGGTTCTCTGTCGGATTACAACATTATGATCTCCACTAAATGATGAAGAAACACTAACCCATGCTCCTCCCCTTGGCGATGGCATCACGGGACTGCTTCCACAGCAGAGAGGTCAGTATGGTCACCAGGTTGAACCGTTTGAAGCCCAACGCCTGGTAGGTCGAGAGGTTTTCCACGTAGTATAAGTCTGAAATGGAGGCAACATTGACTTTAAATACAGATTGTTTGAGGAATCGCCGCCACAAGATGATGGAATACAGGGTGTATCTGTGAACATTTACATCCCTTTAACCACGTCTTCTACCAATCATTCTGAACAACATTAGTTCTATGACTTTTGTAAATTCGCATATATTTTTTTAAACGTTTCATACAAAGTCGGTACCTTGTACATTTTGTTTTGGGAGCAGAAAAAAATGTCAACGAATTTCCAAAAATCGTGAAACAAATGTGGTTCAGAATGGTTGGTAGAATTCGTGGTTAAAGGTATGTAAATGTTCACAGATACACCCTGTATGTAACATACTTATCAACAATTCGAAAAATTCGAAACATACTTTTTGCTTGACCTGGGAATCGAACCGGAAATCGCCCCGTTGGTCTAATGGTTTAAGTACCGAGCGGCTCGGACTAACCTAGATCAAGAGGACGCATTCTAAAACATTCAATATAAGTTAAAATATTTTGATAAATTGTACCATCCATAAGATTCTGCATTTTAAAACACAAAAGAAGGACATTTTCTTACATTATCTTAAAATAGAATACAGTTGAGTCGATACCGGATTTGAAGGCCAAATACTACCGTTATCAAAAAGTATTGGTTCTAGAATATTTTGCTAATAGATCGATAAATTAGCTTGGCAAGTATTTTAGTCACGCTATGCGATATTTTAAGAGCACCGAAGCAATTTGCCTATTGATAAAGGAGATAATAAAAGGATTTAGATATTTTTTTAGGGTTGCGTAATCTAAAAAAAAAATTGCAGAATCTCTTCACTCGGAATTTTAACTAGGTATTCAGGTTGGTTGATCGCATGCCAAGACCTTTTTCTGGGCTGTACATGAAGGTTTAACGCGTCAAGAGAGATCCCATGTTTTATCAATGGGCTACCATACTCTATGACGTGAGTGGCAGTGGCGCCATCAATTATTAATTTCATGACTTTCTTGATACTTGTTACTACTATGACATTAATCGTCTATAGGTACACAATAAAAATGTAAAAAGCGCTGTGTCTGTCTGTACATACTTTGAATATTATTATATGTATTTATCTCATAACTAGTGGCCCGCTCTTACTTAGCTTCGGTACTTTGGCTAGTACCAATAGATGGCGCTGGGATTGGATTTCAACGCGCAAGTGTTTCTTGTTTTCGGTTTACAATAAGCTTTGACGTGGACTATGAGATTATCCTTTTTATAAATAGTATAGAAGAAGATAGATAACTTAAGGCGACTAAAAAACTGTAACAGGACATGAACATATAAGCACAGGTGAATAACTAAATTGAACAGCAAAATCGGTACAGAACCCACGGTGCGTCACTCTTACTCAACTTTACCGTTTCATTTTATGAATGTCTATATCTTTAACGATGACGACACATTTATCACAAGTGTAACACTTGCGACTTTTATTCCTGTATTTGTAAAACATATTTGCACTACAAGCTATTGTACAGACAACATTAAGTCCAGTTATCCTTCCGCAGTGCAAAAATAGCACTTGTGTCTCATACGTAAGGACAAGAAAGGGTATACACCTCCACTACTGATTTTATTAATTTCAATGCCCTGAAGAAAAATTGTTCCATTGAAAGTTGTATGGAGCTTAAAGATGGATTTACTTTGTAATTTTTTGGGCAAATCGGAAAGTTCTCATGGTTGAATAAAATACTTGATAAAAAGACGACCATAATAAAGGTCATGTTACGTAAAAAGTTTGCAATAAACCTTTTTGGTTTTTGATTTATGAAATCATAAATTAGGTACGTTTGTATGAAAAATACGCTATGGGCGGTTAAATGTGCCCTTGAGTGTATATGTTATTTATTTATTTATTTATTGGTATAAGGACACATTACAGATAACAGTTAATAAAAAACAAAACATTTGAGCAAGTAGCTTAAAACTGAACTATTACCTAAAAGCATGCATCCCTGACATGGGTAGGTAAGTTATTAACTTACAAAACAATAAAAGGTCGTGAAACATTAGTGCCCTAGGGCTAAGGGCTATACTTATCTAAACTTATCACTAACAGTCACTGAGGGCCTTAAGAGCCCTCTTGAAAACATATTTATTTGTATTGAAAATATCAATATCATGACTTTGAGATATATCGTTGTATTGGCGACACATCCGAACTATAGGATTATAAAACGACGTATTATTTCTATATACCTGGAGTGAAAATAACTTATGATTACGTGTTCTATTATAAGTGTTAAACTTTAACGCTGATAGGAGTGGTGGAGAATCTATAATTGAATTGACGATCTTGTGCAAATATATAAGTCCTGCTTGCTTCCGTCTAGCTTCCAATGTGATCATATTGAATTTTTTCAATCTACTCTGGTATGTGCCCAAAGTTCGGTAGAAGCCCTGCCTGAAAGAGAGTATTCTAAGGAATCTTTTCTGTAAGGATTCAATGCGCAGACAATGGACAGAGTAAAAAGGTGACCAAATAACGGATCCATACTCTAAATTACTTCTAACAAGTGTGCTGTATAAGTATATTATAGTGTTAGGCTTCTTAAAAGCTCTTGTATTCCGTAGGACAAAACCCAAGAGCTTAGAGGCTTTATTATAAAATTTGATTATAGTGGTCCCTAAAAGATAGCTTCTCATCAAATACGATCCCCAAATCCTTAGCCTTGCATGATCGATTCAAGATCATTTGATTAAGCTTGTATTCAAAGCATATTTTATTGATTTTCCTGGTAAATGACAACACAAAACATTTATTAACGTTCAGAAACATTCTATTTCTAGTGCACCACTGAGATATTGTATCTAAATCACGTTGAAGAATTTCTGCGTCTCTGATACTACCAATATTTGAAAAAATTTTGAGGTCATCTGCATATGAAAGGCATGGACATTTGAGGCTTTCAATGAGATCATTAATGAATACATTGAAAAACAAGGGACCCAAATGCGATCCTTGAGGTACCCCGGAAGTAACTGGTATAGGATCTGACACTTCACCCTTCAGCGCAACCAATTGACTTCTACGCAGCAAATATGATTGAATCCACCTGAGCAGTGATCCATGAATACCAATGGCCTCCAACTTTTGACACAATATATTATGATTTACCTTATCGAAGGCTTTCGAAAAGTCGGTATACACGGAGTCTACTTGAATATTTTTGGCAAAGGCTTCACATAAAAAGTTATTGTATTCCAGGAGATTTGTCACTGTGGATCTATGTCTTACAAAACCATGTTGTTTAGCTGAAAGGAACGGACTGATGTGGAAGTATAACGCGTCGTAGACCAATGATTCAAATAGTTTCGGACAACAGGACAATATACTTACCTGTCTATAATTTTCACAAAGAGATTTATCACCATTTTTATAAATGGGGATAACAAAAGCTCTTTTCCAGCACTCAGGGAAAACCCCAAACCTTAAGGACTGATTGAATAAAATTGAAAGTGGCAAGCATAATTCCTATGCACATTGCTTAATAATTAAAGGAGGGATTTCATCCGGTCCAGCGCTCTTATTGGGATCTATGCTTTTTATTTTTTTAAGAATGTCCTGTTCAGATATTGTCAAAGTAGAGAAACTATCCTGAGAGCTGGAAAAGAAGATATCAGTAACAAAATCATGATTGTTCCCATCGTCACCAGTGTCCTCGAAAACAGAGCTAAAGTATTGGGAAAACAATTCACACACGCCCTTCAGATCAGATGCTTCACTATCTTTGTACTTCATTAATTTAGGGATATCACAGTATTTTACTCTTTTGCTATTAACAAAGGACCAGAAGTACTTTATATTGTCTTTGATTCCGTCCTCAACTGAGCTCACATATTTTTTGTAACATTGATCTATTAGGCGTTTACATCTAGCGCGTAGCATTGAAAAGACATCATAATCACGAGGATTTTGGAATTTCTTATATAACTTATGATATTTTTGCTTTTCGGCTATGCAGCGTATGACGGATGCACTGAACCATATGGGGTACTTAAGTGAGCCTCTAGTCTTAGTAGGCGTATGTTTTTTAACAATGTCCATTAAAATATCTGTAAATGCAGTCGTATTTACATTAACATCAGGAGACACCAATATCGTAGGCCAGTCAATACCTTTAAGATCTGATCTAATTCTATCGAAATCGCTTTTCGAATAATTGAGACGCTTACACAGTTTTGGAGTAGTTACTAAGGGAACAGAATTTGATGTAAGCGATATTGTGATTGCAGGATGGTGCAGATCTAAACGACTTAAAGGTGCACATTCACTGACCTCAACATTGTTTGTCGTACTAAGTACTAGATCCAACAATCTATCATTTTTATTACTAATACCATTATATTGGTTGAGACCGCACAGCACCATAGTATCAAGCAAAAGCGTGGACTTTAAGTCTGTGGACTCAGATGGGTTAAAATAAGAGCAAGCAGATGATTTAGTCCATTGGATGCCAGGTGTATTAAAGTCGCCAATACAAATAAACTCATCGCCATCTTTTCCTCTAAGAACTAAATCCTGACAATGCTTGTAGTACTTAGTTAGAGTATCAATAGATGTATAAGGCGGTATGTAGCATAAAAGAATATTAGTTTTTTTCATGTTAGACCTTTGAGGAATTAAAGTGATCCAAATGTCTTCAAGTTGGCTCTCCCATGATGACTGACGTATAACATTATAAGATTTTTTAATGGCTAACACAACTCCACCTCCATCTTTTTTAACATTAGCAGAGGTATACCTGTCTCGACGAAAAACATTATATCTATTATCAAAAATTTCATTATCATATATTGTATCATTCAAGTTTGTCTCAGTAAAACATATTATATCGTAATTACTATTAAGAATGTTGACATGCAAATCGTATATCTTAGATCTAATTCTATTGACGTTTTGGTACAAAATTTCCATAAAAAAAAAACAAAAACCGATGTAAGTGACTAAGTATCCCTTATGTAACACTTAACTACTTCTTATTAAAAAGTTTCTTTAGCGTCTCCTCATTCCTAACTTGCACGGCTCCTGAACCATCATCTTTCCTTACATATATCTTGCCATATCTCACCCAGACGTATTTAAAATTGTGATTGGATGCTAATTTACGAGTCTCAGCATGTAGTATCTTCAATTCGGGAGACAGATGTTCCGCAACATATATTCTACAAGCTAGAGTTGGCGGCATGCCTAGGTGGACAGAATTAAGCATAGCATCAGAGTGATTTTTGTTGTATCGATGCACGGCAGATATGACCATATCACGCTGCCGGGGGGATGCTAGGGTCACTAGTATATTGCGGGGGCGGCTGGATCCAGTATTCATCTTAGCTACCCTACGGCACGCGCGTATCGACGAGTCTTCTATATTTGCACCAACTACCTCACATAGTTTTTTAAAGAGTGCAACAACATTTTCATTGGTCCGTTCAGGGACAGCCTGAATTTCAATATTCAGGCTGCGAGACAAGTTATCCATCTGACCCAGTTTATCCTCGACTTGGTTTAGCTGCCTCTTAATATTACTATTCTCACTCTCTAATTCCTTAATAATTGTGTCCTGCCTGTCAATTTTGGACTGGAGATCTTTTTGCTCTGAGCCAAGAAAATCAGTGGTAACAGTAAAATCATTTTTTATTTCTTTCAGAGCATCATTAATTTCACTGCGTACCATAACTTCTATGTCGGACTTGAGAGCGGTTCTTAAAGTGGACATATAATAGGACAACGCTGCATTGAGTTTCTCGTCCATCATTTGGCTTATTTTGTCCATCGTCACCGACGGGTCTGAGGCACGAGAAGAAGAAGGACGTTGCTGGTCCATAATAGATTCATTAGACGCACTAGGCATAGATGTATTCATATCCATATCATAGGACATCTCAAGTGACTGTTCAGGTTCAAGAAGTTGATGCTGGCGGACAGGAGTGTTACAGTTACTCTTATTGCGCTTTGTTACATTTGAACACGCCGGACAAACCCAAGATAGTAGGAAATCTTCCGAGAGCGCAGCAAACTGACTGCTTTTAATATTAAGGCATTTATAATGGTAGTCAAGCTTGCATAAGCGACAGTGCAGAAAGCTGTTTGGTTCCAGTGAGCTCCTACAGGCATTGCAGTTCATTGTGATGGAAATTATTAATGTCCCCAAATATGTCAAACGAGTCAATCTGCAATATATTTGGCCTTATTTTATCAGATGAACACAAAAATGTAGCAAAAAAAAAGCGAAAAAGAAAAAAAAAAAAAAATATAACCATACGTATAACCAACATATTGCAATGAATTACTATGACTATGAGTATTAATGTAAAGTTTCATCATAATCCATTCAGTAGTTTTCTGCGTGAAAGAGCAAAAACAATACAGAAGAACGCCTATTATCCTAAACCCCTACCCGACAAAATGTAGCTCCCCTTGTGTCGCCAGGGCCCAAGTCGCCTACACCTTTCTATAGTCCGAGGCAAGAAAGTGTAGTTATGACCTTGAGTGCGCAAAACCAATTTTGATAGAAAGTCTTCTTTTTTACAAGTGCGCAAAATAACGGTCATCGCTATACTTTCGTGCCGCCAGCTATACACCACTAAATATACCATAGTACGAAACTTTTACAAGTTCATTCAACAACAAATCGATACTATAGTATCAACTTGTACTCTTAAGTAATTCTGTGGTATCAATGGGAACCACAACCATAATACATACATAATTGATGTCATACGCCCAGTTGAATTAGCTGTCCCTTTTAGCCTTGGAATTATTAAGTGAAATTGATTTTTATTCAAAAAAACTTTTTATTTCTAGTAGAATTTCGGTAATTGGTACAATTATGTAATTGCATTGGAATTCGTTCAGCTTCAATATCGATAATTAGTCTTAATAAAAAAATATTTATGCCTTGTTTTTAATAAAATCATTTTTTTTATGTGATAGGTGACAGACGAGCTATATACCTGATCGCACGAAATAATAATACACAGAAGAATGGCTGCCTACATTCCGATAAAAGCTACTGGTGTTGCAGGTGTCTATGAGCGGCGGCCATCGCTTAACATCAGATGATCCGTCTGCTCATCTGCCACCTATGACATAAAAAAGTGGGCTACGCAGACATTCATACGCTCTTACAGTGATCTTGATTTCGCCGTGAATGACACAGATAAACAGGAGACATGATAAATATGTTTCTATAACTTTAACAACCTCTTCCATTTCAATGAGACAGCCCGGGCCATCCTTCTGTGTGTATTTTGGTAAGATCGCTGCCGACAATCGAGATATCCAACGGCAGCAACACCACAGCCTTGTCAACGCAGCAGCCTAAATTAAGTTTAACGTAGTATGACCCAAAAGCCTTTGGCAAAAACAATTGATTTTCTACTGTGTTTGCTGTCTGAGCCTTACGACGTTAGTGGAATCGACTTCCGGTATTTCCGAACTGGTACGACATTCAAATCTTCAAGAAACGAGCCTATACCTTCCTAAAAGGCCGCCAACACATCCGCACTCCTTCTGGTGTAGCTGATGTCCATGGGCGGCGGTGTTCACTTACCATCAGGTGACCCGCTTGCTCGTTTACCTTCCTATATCATAAAAAAAATAAAAGGACAGCCAGTTTTTCTCTCACCTCCATCGAAGTATTTCCCGTCGACAAACTCCTTGGAGCCAGCCTCTTCGACTCCCACTCCGATAAGTTTGATGTTGTGTTTTGTCAACACCGGAACGATGTCACCCAACTGCAAGAGAATCATCAGTAAGTAAGGGTAAGCGGAGACTTCTACATCTTTACCAATCGCATTGCTCATAAAAAAAAGTAAAAAAACTAAAACCCAACTACGACACGTAGTTGGGTTTTAGTTTTTTTACTTTTTTTTATTTGTATTATTTTGGTGTCCAAGTGCTAGTAATATATATATATTCAAAATGTACAAGTCAAGCGCTTTCAAATGATACCAAACACGGCATATTTATCATAACTTTATTTTTTACTCTGTATGTTTTGTCCGCTAGAGGGCGCCACATTATATTTTGTGAAACTTCATATAGCCTATAACCAGCGGACAATCAAGACGCTTATAATGATATGTCATTTGTCGAATTCTGATAAGTAGTTTAGAAGTTACGTGGAAACAGATGAACATACATACATACATACATAGCCTGTCAAAATCATAACCCTCCTTTTGCTTTGCCGTAGTCGGGTAAAAATACACATCTCATCTCTGATGAGCATTTTTTTTTTTATGTGATAGGTAGCAGACGAGCAGGCGGATCACCTGATGGTAAGCAATTGCCGCCGCTCATGGACACTTGCAACACCAGTGGAGTTACAAGTGCGCTGCCAACCTTTTATCCCCTTCCCCCCGGGTGGGCCTCCGGTACCCTCACTCACTCAGCGAAACACAAGCACAGGGGCTGCTTCACGCCGGTTTTCTGTGAGGCAGTGGTATCACTCCGGTCGAGCCGGCCCATTCATGCCGAAGCGTGGCTCTCCCACAGTTACAATGTGATTGGTAAATTTTTACAAGTCTCCGCTCAACTCCACGCAACTCCGTTTCTGTGGAAACGCTCCCTAACATCAAGTGGAGATAAGTGAGACTGTATTTTAACATAATAAATAAAAAGTTAGAAAATACATTACAAAATCATGAAACGTAAAATGATTTCAAAGATACGATGAAAGATACGATGAAAGATACATCATCATGTAACTTATATTTTATTTATACACTAGTGGCTCCCGGCGAACTTCGTTCCACCTACTTTTTGTTTAATTTCTCACCTTTTAGACCTTCCCTGGACTACGACAAACATTTTAAAACTAAAATCAGCTCAATCGGCCCAGCCGTTCTCGAGTTTTAGCCAGACTAACGAACAGCGATTCATTTTTATTTATAGAGTTCCACCTACTTTTTGTTTAATTTCTCACCTTTTAGACCTTCCCTGGACTACGACAAACATTTTAAAACTAAAATCAGCTCAATCGGCCCAGCCGTTCTCGAGTTTTAGCCAGACTAACGAACAGCGATTCATTTTTATTTATAGAGATTACCGTAGGAGAGCCACGCTTGAACGCTTTGGCATGAATGGGTCGATCCGTCCGGAGTGATACCACGACAGTGCAAATCACGAAGGAGGCCGAAAAGCGCTATTGATATCGTTATTTAAATTGTACTCATTAAATTATTTTTTTACCGTCAATTCTTATTCTTATATCGATACATGTCCAAGCATAGCTTTCCCGTGGTTAAAAAGCTTGAGTTAATAGGCTAGACTATACTTGTGGCTAAGCGCGCTCGCGTAAGATTTTTTCTCAACTCTTAACCTTAGCAGGCCTGTCCCACTCCGCGTGTAGGTATCGAACTTGCAAGTACATGCGGCGACCCCTCCGGAGGGGCCAATCAGTAGAAAATCACGAGCGAGCGACGACGCATGCGCGACAGTTGCTTGCGATAGAAAGAGAACGCACTTCTAGGTATGAATATTGTAGGTGTGGAACGCTGGCCGGAGTTCGGAAATTTCAACTTTATGTTATGGTAGCCGGAGTCTTTATTTCTATAAACGGTTTTAGGAGTGGGCTTTCTGTACCTGTACTATTAAGTATTCTGTGACCTTAGTAAAAATCCAATAAGCCCATCATCAATATAAAAAATAAAAAGTACTTGCCTCTTTAGCCCACAGTCTGCAGAACATACAGCCCCAACGACGGAAGAAGATGACAGCCACATTCTGCTCCTCCCAAAAACTCTTCAACTGCTTGCTCTATAATCCAAAGAAAATAATTTTAAATTCTTACTTTTACTTATTGACATAAAAGGCACTCGGACAAACTCAGATGTTGATTACAGAAATCCGCCACACTGGGCGTACTCTTCCAGACAACCTTTGGGTAGAGAAATAATTAATCCCATTTTAGAAATTTCCAGATCAAAGTACACTAACATTTCTGACAACAACTCATCAATAGCTTATCAATAACCCTTGAATTAGGTATGTAAAGGTGATAAATGTGACTATAAAAGTGGTAATAATATAAAAACAATACCTACATATCAATAGTCTTATCTAAGAAATGAGCCATATTATAATAGCACTTTAAGAGAGAAATGGAATTTTATCTCTTTGTTTTTATAAAAATATGCAGTCTTAAATAACGAGGGTTCAGTCAGAAGAATGTAACTAGTTTAATGATTTTATTTAACCAATTCATTGCGTAGCCCACTTTTAGATCTTTTGCCCATCGCAGCTAACAAATCTTCTGTGATACCTACTGGTTGTCAGGTCCAGTGGTAAACTATCCTATATATATAGGATACTATACCAATATCCTATATATATAATCTACAAGTTCGAAATTCAGAAGAGCAAAAAGAAGATACATGTCAAAATTTTGATTATACTTAAATTAAATAGTAAAGAAAAAGGATCTGTTGATTGCAATTTGTTCTTTCTGCTCGACCCAAAGGTTTACTGGTTGAGAATGCTTCTTGGCAATAAGTTCACCGAAGTTTTGTGCAATAAGTTTTAAATAAATAAATGTATTACTTTTACTTTTTAAGTTTTATTTTTTAATTTCTAATAAAAGAAAATGTATTGTGTCCTAAATAAATATTTTCTATTCTAATCTATTTTAAACATATGGAAACCTTCCGAAATATTGCATACTAATGTTTGAGGTTGTTCACCCTAATTTGCAATACCTAACCCGGTCACTGCTCATGATATTAGCATAGATATATAATTAATTAATAATAAATATTCTGAAATGAAAGTGGCTTACAAAAATGGCACGGTTAGGATTAGTATGTGAGGCATATCATAAAAAAGGAAGCAGAAGTAATAAACAGAACCTGAATCCAGTTGGATTAATAGTTATTAATCTAGTAAATTAATAAATGTATATGCATCCTTTACCAATCAGGTACAACAGACAAGGATAATAGTCGCAAATTATAGACCAACACACTGCATTCACGCTCGACTTGAATTGCTAATTACGGATGCATTCTGCATTGTTAACATAAAACATTGCGCAGTCCAGAAGCCGGTTTTAAGATTAAATCTAGGCACACATTGCGAAAGAGCCAAAACCAACCATGTAGCTACCTACTAAACATACATACAACTTAATCGAACTTAGAAACTTTAGAAATTAGACCAAACAAACTTTTAAAGAACAAAAAAGTAAAGTTTATGCACCTACCTCGCCATTGGCGACGCTCTTAACTTTCTGTTCGCCGATTGCTGCGATATCTATAGACATCTTCGATAAACTTCTCGTGACGAAGTGACGAAAATATTGCTTTCCGATAAGCGAAGCCGTGACTACAGCTACAACGAACAGAAAAGAACTGAATGAATAAAAACAAAACTAAAGAACGAGAGATGGTTTTTATTTGACACCGCGGCGGAGAACGGAAGAATCTCGACAAAATTTTGACATTGACAGTTCACTGACACTGACAGTGATGGAACCAATTTTTTTTCTACTAAGACATAGCAAACGTAATACAAAATATTGCTGTTTCTCGTAGCATTCCTCGTTATATAAATGACGGCCGCGATGGTGCAGTGGCTTAGGTGTTCGCCCGAAGCGCGAAAGGTCCCGGGTTCGGTTCCCGGTCAAGTCAATTTAGGAAACTACATTTTCTAAATGTTCATGCCGGCAGACCTAGAGCCGAACGGCATTTCACGTGATGACAAGAGGCTAAGCTGAATGTCTTTCATCCCTTGGAAGATGAGACATGCCTTGGTATAAGACGCTACATGCGTTGAAACTGGCACCCTCTCATCTTCCCGGGACTACAAGTAATGCGGGTTATGCGGGAACCACGGCCGATGCTGCAGAAAGACTAAAAGCTGCAAGCTGCGAAGTATTATTACAAATCCATCCGGTACCACCTACTAGTTACCACTTCGTAGCTTTCGGTGATGTAACACTGGGTCCATGTAGTTCCAACCCGATGCTCTCTCCTCCTTCCGAGACTTAACTCTAAGCGCTTAGTTGAAGCAAGGGGAGACCCAAAGGCTGACAGCTAATGCTGCCAGCATTTACCTATCCGTTATTATTTTGAGATGTTGTTTTTATTTCCATTTGTTTTTTTTTCTCTTGTCCAAATAAAATTCTCAGAATAAACAACACATTCTAAAATATAATAGATAATAATTAGAAAGAAAGAAAGGAAGAAAAATATTTATTTGGGCACATAAATAACAAAACAAAACAAAAGAAACTACTTAAGAGCGTTTTTTAAAAACTTTTTTTCTGACCGTCCTACAAAATGCCTGTGTCTTTTAACACCTCGCTACTTTAATAAAGAAGCAAGTCGTGAAATGGGGAATCTTAAATTCTTGGAATGGAACGTAAATATTTGTTTTCATTTAGTGGTTTTACACTGGTAAGACATCTCCCTTCATCTGATTGGTCGCTTTTCCGTGATAGTGCATTTTTTGTCCAATCACATCTTAGAGATTAGAAACGTCAAACCATTCGATTGGAAAACGGAACTTCATCGCATAAAAATGGATTCTCAATTTCTGTTGTGTCATTTTTGGTGTCACTTGCCGCGTGTTCCGCCGGTTCGGAATAATTTTATTCGCCTTAAAAACACGTAAGTTTCTAATTTACATTCTTTGATTCCAATTTTCGATATTCGTCCTTATATCTGTGTACATTTTCTAATTTTATAATAACAACACGGCTACACATTTCATACGACCTTGCGAGTACCATTGATTTTTCGTGTTACGCTGTTTTTTACGTTTTACGTCATTTAGTTAGCTTGTTGGCTTAATTCATGTTTTCTTGTCTTTGAAGTCGTCGGTGACTCATAGATTATGTTTTACATGATCTAATGTAATTATCTAGTGTCTTAGAATCTTACTGCATTTAAGTACAGATCTAGCTCTAACCTACCCTATTATTTTTGTGTTGGGGGCTAGGTTTTAGCGACTTGGTATCTATAATATAAAAAAAAGAAACTACATATCGCTCAGATAACTTGGGAGCGTAGGACGATAAGGGCCAATCATAAGCAGGATCTAATTTAATAGGTCACTGAGTTCATTGACCTTGGGAGCTTGGGGGACATTATGGGGTCCAATGCGTGTCTAACTTACACTAATTCAGAAACTAAAAAGGTACTTGTGTTTTTGTGTTTCTCACATGTTTCAAAATGATGTTAGCATTCTGTTCTATCTTAATTAATACCTATAATAGTTTAGTATAGGTATTTTCGCGCCAAATTTGAGTCTCACCTCTATTTTGAACATTTAAAATCAAACTATATACTCCTAATTAAATATCTGGCAGTGGGTCCCAGATTACTGACTAAAATACCAGCAATGCAATGATGTGCCATATAGTCTGAGGAATGAAACAATAGCAATGACCTTGAGTGTGCAGAAACCAATTTTAGTAGAAAGTCTTTCTTTTACAAGTGCTCAAACCAATGGTCATGGCTATTCTTTCATGCCGCCTGCTATACTAAGAGGTTAAGGGATGCCAGTGTAGCCTTGGTTCTACTAAAGAATAGAATAGAATAGAAATAAATTTATTCAATGACACAAATATTACAATAGATAATTACATGATACAAATAATAAAAAGGGTAAGTAAGCCCTATTAACACAGTGCCCCGACATACAATATGTTTTTTTTTTCATGTATGTTCTGGCGCAAAATGACGTCACTCCTATGAATCAGTATCGGAGATTGTAATGACGAGATTGGAGTTTTATATTTAACTTGGTTTAGGTTTGATGTTGAATTTTTTCACTTCACCAAATAGTATCACGTTTATGATTAGAGGGGCAAACAGTCAGACATTATCTTAATTTTATGAATTTTCACATTATTAACATTTTTATACATTCATCAAAATATTTTGCCAATTCTCAAAATGTTACACAATCTTTTCTAAGAAAGAATGAGTAAGTTTTCCCATATAAATTTTCCCAAACAATTTGTATTTTGGGCAAACAAAAACACTTAAACTGATTTTAGACCTTATATTGCCATGTGCAAGTGCCAATTTCGTGTTCTTTCCTTCGAGTGGTATTTTAATGGTATCTTTTCTCTTGGAATTGTGAAACTGGGTGTTTGCCAACAATATCTTATTATGTAAAGGGGTGCCTGTGTGATCCACCTCTGCCTCCCTTTTTGATTTTTAATTTTATTGTAAGTGATGATGAAAAATTAACTATATCTTTTCTGATATATTTATCACTATACTCTGATTCATAATCATGTAAAGTAAACTGACAGAAGAAAATTACAAGTTTCTATGCATTTTGACATTTTGCATGTGTCAAATTAAGTGATAATGTATGGGGATGACACATTGACATCTGTCAGTTTACTTTACATGATTATGAATCAGAGTATAGCTTTTGCCCGCGACTTCGCTCGCGCCCCTCACTTCCCTAAAATGGGGGGGTAAGAAAGGGGCAAAAAGTAGCCTTGTTACTCTCCATCCCTTCAGCTATCTCCACTTAAAAATCACGTCAAATTGTAGCTCCGTTTTTCCGTGAAAGAAAGACAAACATCTCTCGCTCTCTTCGGCACTAAAACATCCTCTGCATAGAGGACTGTCAGTAGCGCCTATTATAAATGGGCATTTGTTTAAGGGGCCCAGAAGCTTTAGATTTCGACGCAACTAGGAATGACATGTCAGGAAAAACAAATAAAGTATATGACGTCATTCAATTTACTAGTATTGTGCTAGTGCTATTATAATTGATCGCATCGCAAGGTCACGTCAAAAACGCTAGTCACCACACAACTCTATTGTATGTACCATGTATGATCTGGCGTTGGATCAACTATTTCCTTATTACGTCATTATTTCACCATCATTTAGTTTTTAGTATTAATCGTCGTCATAAACTTAGCTCCAATCTCGTCATTACAATCTCCGATACTGATTCATAAGAGTGACGTCATTTTGCGCCAGAAGCAGTCGACTAAAAACCGCTGGTCTAAGTATTAGGCTACATTATATTGGTACAAGGATCTGAATATGCCAGTCATTTGTTATTATGCCGCCAACATCAACTCAATAGAATTATTTAAGGCCAGTCTTTACCGCATCGCCGCGGACACCACTCGCTTTTAAAAAGTGTGATTAGTTTTTTCTGTGATATTTTTTTTAATTTAATACCGGTAAGTGAGCAGCTACGTTTTTTATCGCTAAGCCTTGACCTTGGTTGGGAACTGAATGATATCTTGTGATTGGTGTATTTAAATATGGAATGTTAGTTTTTCTCGTGTGCATTTGAAATTATTGTAATTTTGTGAGAATATCTTCTGTCGAAGTAGTTTAGAACTTAATAGTTTGCTTGCCCTGTTACTAGAGGGTAATCCTTCTCTCGTTTTACGCGGTTAGCTTGGATCTTGACTTCATAGTACAGCATTTGGCAAGTCTGGTAATAATTATTTAATCAATTGCCGTCTGACCTTCGCAACCCTTAAGTAGGGGAACCAGTCCAAGTGAATCATAGTTTAGCATAGTTATTTCTTTAATAAGTGTCCTGTGTTTTCTGTGCAAGACCTCCTTTGAAGCAAATAATAAATGCGCCAGACAATCACACGAATCAACCTGGTCTCAAACTAGAGCAACCCCTGTAGTATGAGTACCAGATGACGATAATTAACTGGGGTCGTCAATCCAGAAACACCCAGACCAAAGAAAACTGAGATAATGTAGTTTCTTAAATTGATGTGATTGGGACCTTTCGCGCTTCGAACGAACACTTAGCCACTGCGCCATCGAGGCCGTCGTAAATAGGTAAACATTCTTGTTAGTAATTAGTAGAGGTAAAGTACTGAATTTTATCAGTGTTCCACACAATACTCCCATAATTACATACAATGTCACGTTAATATTGAATAACAGGAAAATGGTTACATACACGGCCTCTACATGTAGGTTCTGTAACAGTATTATTGCTCTCATCGCCTAGACTCAATTTTGACGGTTCATCATCATCATTTCAGCCAATAGACGTCCACTACTGGACATAGGCCTCCCCCAAAGTTCTCCACACAGATCGGTCCTGTGCCACCCGCATCCAAGGGACTACCGCGACCTTCACCAGATCGTCGGTCCACCTGGTGGGAGGCCTGCCACGGCTGCGGCCTCCTGTACGTGGCCTCCACTCGAGGACCTTTCCACCCCAACGGCCGTCTGTTCTCCTCGACAATGTGCCCTGCCCATTGCCACTTCAGCCACGCAATTCTTTGAGCTATGTCCGTGACCTTAGATCTCCTGGGGATCTCATCATTTCTGACACGATCGCGCAAGGAGACTGACTGATTTTGACGGTTAATACAGATTTAGTAATGATTTTTATGGTAATGATATGATGGACGATCTCAAAAGCAGTGGCTAAGGTGTTGCGCCCAAGCGCAGAACATTCGGGTCCGATTTTCGGTCGGGCAAATTTTTTCTCAATTGTCTTGGGTCTTATGGAATATCCCAATTTGTAACTCGATGTGAACTGTCTGACGCATGAATAAATTTACTTTTAATTGCATACACAATAGAGGTCTAGACACTTAAAAGTATAAATTATGGATAGTGATTTTTTTACATTTA
The DNA here is from genome assembly GCA_014851415.1 of Cnaphalocrocis medinalis. Classification (NCBI taxonomy): domain Eukaryota; kingdom Metazoa; phylum Arthropoda; class Insecta; order Lepidoptera; family Crambidae; genus Cnaphalocrocis; species Cnaphalocrocis medinalis. Next base: position 6,936,321 of record CM026296.1, on the reverse strand, counting down.
ACACCAATATTACCTACCACCTAAAATTGTGCAAATAAAATGTTTTGCATTTCAATCACATTGGTCAATAAATGTATTATATGGCAGGTATCCCCCTTCTTAACCGATTTCAAAACAAGTAGGTTCTCAATACGTGATCTTTTTTTATTATTTTTTTAACGTTTATGTATTGTCATCGTGATTCAGAATTCACAGAACAAAACCTGTTTATTAAGTTTAAGTGTCTCACGTTACGTCGCTAAGTAACTTACGTAAACTTATGTAAATAAGATTAAATGTTCAGTAACGTTTGTATATTATGTATTTTGGCCGGTATTGGCAGTGATAGATAATTTTTTTATGTGATAGTTGGCACACGAGCAGGCGAGTCCCCTGAATGGTAGGCGATCCGTCTACTCGTCTGCCACCTATCACATAAAAACATATTTAGGTATTGTGTAACTCTTTTGTGCTTCCTTCACGTAAAATGATTGTAATCATCATTTAAGTGATGAAATTGGTACCTAATTGGTATAAATGACTGCTAATGAATGAAGGACGTGATAAATAAGCGCCGTATCGTATCTATTTTAATTAAATTGAAATAACTACTTAACATAAGTTAAAGATAATTACCTCTAATCAAACACATCTTAAACAAATATACAAGGCGCTAAGAAAACCAAACATGGTGTATCTATAATAGTGGTTATGGTATCTATAACCTAACTTTACATAACCTTTAAGTCATGAGGGACCATTTTACCAAAATTCTGTCGCGTCAGGGACCACACACTCATCACGTTGACTCGACTCATCACGTCACGTCATTCACTTGTTTATTACGATGTCTTCGCGGACCACTTGGAATGCCTCCAGGGACCACCAGTGGTCCGCGGACCACCGGTTAAGAACCACTGATCTATAAACATTTAAATCCCTTTAGCTACGTGTTCTACCATTCTGAACATTATTTGTTGTATGACTTTTGGAAGTTAACTGAAAAAATATTCGACTCCCCTTACAAAATTACCTAGTCACGTGACCGACTTTGTATTAAAAGTTGATTATTTTTATGCGAATTTCCCAAAGTCATAGAACAAATGTTGTTAAGAATTATTGGCAATTTGATTAAAAGAGGACACATTATGTTTCCTTCCCACTCGGGCGAAGGAGGGAGCGGTTGGGGGTTTAGTCGGTAGGCCTTCAGTCTACCGGAGGAGAGCCCGACATAACCCGTCCGCCCCCCCAGCAGACGGGTATGCACAAGGACGTCGGCCCATTGTACATACACGGGCCGGCAGCATTCCCCCAACGCAAAAAAAAGGATGTAAATATGTTCACAGATACGCCCTGTATAATTACAGATTTATATGTGCTTATTTCGAGTATTCTAGGAAACCTTCGGATCGTTGGCTGATGTCATCAGCTGTTATAATTATACTTCAATTACACACATACATTCCATTCATATGTGTAGGATTAAAATACCACCAATTTCCAGACTTCGGGCTGACACTGAGAATTTCTGAACAGAAAAACCCAGGTACACATTTTTGGCTCGACCCGGGGATCGAACCCGGGACCTCAAGCGCAGCCGTCGCTGTAAAGTGCGACCCACTACCCACTACTGCGCCATCGAGGCTGTAGTTTCCTAAATTGACTTGACCGGGAATCGAACCCGGGACCTTTCGCGCTTCGGGCGAACACCTTAGCCACTGCGCCATCGAGGCCGTCAATCAATCGATTTGTTCTTTAAACTTGTTTTTTTTACAAAATGTGAATAGGTAGCATATGAGGCAGCGGATCCCTGTATGGTATCACTTGCCGCGCCCATGGACACCTCCAACACAAGTGTAGTTACAAGTGCGCGCCAACCTTTTACCCTTACCCATCGAGTGGGCATCCGGTACCCTCACTCACTCGGCGAAACACAGCACAGGGGTTGCTTCTTCCTTCACTTGTTTCTGTTTGTTCTATGTTTTATGTCCATAAACGTTTATCTATCTTTCCTCCTCAGTACAAAATGTCGATCCACATCAAGGACTCCGAAGACCTGAAGACGCGGCTGACGGAAGCCGGCGAGAAGCTGGTGGTAATCGACTTCATGGCTACCTGGTGCGGGCCCTGCAAGATGATCGGGCCCAAGCTCGACGAGATGGCCAATGAGATGTCTGACTCCATTGTAGTGCTCAAGGTATGTCTTGCTAGTAAATTATCAGCCTAATACACGGACGTATATATAGCTTTGACAAGGGGGGTGTCCCACATTGCAAAACAATTACGAATCACCCCCCCGTGCTCGGATTTAACAATTTCCCTAATTGTAATTCCCTATTGTAATAATATACAATTCAAAGACCGGCTAGACCCAGCGTGCGTTATTACATGTACGCATTCTTGGACCAAACATACTTTTTTTGCTCGACCCGGTAAGCTACCCCAGGATATCGAGATCACGGCCCAGTATTGAACCCACTAGGACCGTCGTCGTTTATGTCTTGCTAACTTCGTAATTATAACTTCTTTAGCTATAAGTCCAGGTGCTCTCACCAGCTAGCTAACGGGTGTAGACTGTAGACTGAAATAGAGAGGTTTTATATGTATAAAAAAAAACATTTATCATATTGTAACTGTAATCTTAATAATGAAGAGTAACTACTGAGTTTCTTGCTGATTCTTCTCAGGTAGAAATCAACTTTCCGAATCAGCGGTAGCTTACATAATATTTGACATTCATAAATGTTCTATAAGGACTTAAATTGAATAAAAAATATTTCTATTTCATTTTTAAGATTATATTGACGATAGATTCTAAGGGATGACATTCGTGCTAATAAACTGATCGCTTTGGATGCCAAATAAAGACCGTGAAAGGAGGGTTAGCCGCAAAGCAGAAAACGCTAATACCATTATGGGGATGGAATGTTCCCCATGAAAAGGGAAGATCTTCCGCCGAGCCGGGTGGTATTGGCTCGGGGAACAAGGTCCGATGTACCATCTTGGTTTGTCGTATATATTCCAAGTAGACATGCGAACTTTGCTTTCGCGATGTAGGATTGAAGGGGAATTTGCAACTTGTATGGAACAGTCAAATTAGCGCCATCTGCTGTCGATTGGATGGTACTGTAGTGGCGAACTTCTTTCTTCGGGCGATGGTAGATGTCGCCACACCATGATGTATTCACAATCGGATTTGTTATATCCTGCGTAAATACTAAAGTTGGGAATGTTAAAAAGGTGCATTTACAAGTAATTTTTTTATTGAATAACTATACGTTTTTACCTGAACAACTTAGAGCAGACAGCCACTGGAGATGCCCTAACGTCCGCGCTTCTAACAATTTTTTTCACCATTTTTTGCGGGGGACGAGGTAAACACGTACAGCACACCACCAAAAATTTTAATACTCAACAGTCACAAATTTTGCTGTCACGATAAACGCACACTACAGAAAAATTTAACACATCAAAAAATACACGCTCACAAATAAGATTTCACGTAACTATGCAGCATACATACGAAAAAGACAGTGATGGGACACAAAGAATGAGTCAAATCAGTTTGGTGAATGAACTTATATATAAAATTGTAAGTGTAAAATTCTGCACATTGAAGATAAATAAATATTTATTTAGTCAGTTTGTAAAATAAAACCGGCCAAGAGCGTGTCGGACACGCACATGAAGGTGTTCCGTATCCAAAAGATGGGCCTTAGACCTTATTTTCATAGTTAAGTTAGGTAGTTATTTCCATACATTACCATTTAGTTAGGGCAACTGCACGTCATAAGTTGGTTAAGTTGTATTAAAATACTATGTATGATACAGAGTCCGCTAAAGTTTTCGTTAAAAGTACAGGTCAGCACACATCAGGTTACCACAATCTGTCAAATTTTCTCAACTGATATTCAACTTAATGTGTATGACAGTATTTACTGTGAAGTTGGGGGGGGGGGGGGGGGGGGGAGAGGAAGCTGTAATTTTAACTTTGTATTAATATATCTCGAAACTGGGGGGTTTGATCCACATTATGTCAAGGCAATTTTTGTTGTATTTAAAGATACCTTTTTAACGATACCGACCAGACGATGGGGTAAGTCGAATTATTTTTCGAATTAACTTTTCGCTGTATGGAAAGGGGGGTGAAAAATATTATTTTTCAATAATGTTAAAAACCCAATTTTTGGATTATCAGTATACATCTCTTTACCAATTTTCAGTGGCATCGGTGCAGAAACGGCGGAGAACGAGCCAGGACAGACAGACAGACAGACGGACAGACATTACGAGTAGACTACGGAACCCTAAAAAATGGTGAAGTTGTGCAATACATACTAAAACGTAAAAAAATTACAAATGTGCGCTAGTTTGGATAAACGAACATTCGTATACTTTTCTATATTAAAATTAGCGAGCTCCAATTATGGTTTACTATCTACTCCGTTATCATGCATGATACTCCCGGACCACATATTTTATCCTTTTACCTCGAAATATTTATAGCCACCAATTCTTTTTATTTTTAGAATAAATTCCAACATCGTATGACCAGAAGAAAGGACAGTAATTTCTCTAATTCACTTTACAATGTTTTAATATTATAATATACGTCCTATACTATTTTATTCAAAATATATTGAAAAGAACGGATTTTGAAACTAACTGCAGTGAGTGATGATTCATTCAAATGTCGAGTTGATTTTAATTGGTCCCATCACTAGGACCGATACCACGATATCATTATTAAATTTTTCTGTCGTTTACGTATCGTAACGGTTTTTTATTAAAATAGATTTTCTAGTTTAATACACATTTAATAATTAATAAAAGTCATTACTTATGATAGGAAACGCGATCTTGTTGCGAATTTTAGCTGTCAGATCGCCTTTTACATGAAAATACTGCACAATTCACCATTTTTAAGAGAAACGTCACGCGACACGGAGCGATGCAAAATGGCGATGTAGCGACATCCAAGTAGTTTTGTATAACTTAGTTGACCAGTTCCGAAAGTTGACCAATGTACTTTGCCGGAGGGGAAACGCCCGGTATGGCATCTCTAGTGGCTATATACTCAAAGCTGAACAACGATAAAGTGCAGACCTCGTCTGCTCTCGATTACGTGTAATAATCGCTGAACAAATACATCACGATTATCAGAAGCGATATCATATCATCATTTTAACTCCAATGCACACTTCTGAACACATTTACACTATTTATTGCCATAAAGTGAAAATGTTATAAGGAAAATAAATTTTATTGCATTACTTCAGGAATATTAATGAAATATTGTATTGTTTATTAATTTATTTGCAACTATGTAGATGTTGTTACCCGCCACTTCGTCCGCGTGGAATAGTGTCTTGGGTAGCATTTTAATTATTTAATAATTTCTTCCCCCCATTTTAACCCCTTACAACCCCAGCCTATGTTCTTTCTCAGGGTCTAGACCATCTGTGTATTATAAATTTCATTCAAATCCGTTCAGTAGTTTTGGCGTGAAAGAGTAACAGACAGACAGAGCTACTTTCGCATATATAATGTTAGTTAGGATGCATACATGCCTAGAAGTAACCGTGACGTGACATAACCAAGAGAAAATGCGACTGGAAGACGACTCCATTTAGAATAGACAGGGGCAGATATTTATAAAAAGGCTATTAAATTAAATTCATCTACAATTTATATCAATATATACTATTATTGAAATCTGCCGGCCTTATAGAAAGGACTACGATCTTCTTACGCAGCTAAAGCGTTCCACAAATCTAAGGTTCGTGAAAGGAAATTCCGCGAACGCACAGTACTGGATACTTATCGGAATAGATATTGTATCTTATAAGTCGACACTCCTTGATAGTAATTCGCTTTAGTATTTCCCACGAAGTGCCGACATAATGGCGTTCAATTAAGCATACAAAGTACATAACAGTTAACCTACTTCTTACTTTCTTAAAATCACGATTTTCGCGTGGACTAAATTATTATCTTTATTAGGAATGAGACGCCTTCTCAAAGTAAAAATAATGAATTATAAGTAAGTTGCTCAAGAAAAACCTAAGTTTTAACTGATCAAAAGTTATTAAAATTGGCCGAGATTAGTAATTAGTTTATTCGTTACTAACGGCCTGCTTGGTTAAAATTCATCATCATCATCAGCCTGTCTCAGTCCACTGCTGGACATTGGCCTCCCCCAATGTTCGCCATTTCACCCTGTTATTGGTTAAAATTATTATAAGTAAATATTAATCAGCAGACAAAGGCCTCTATCATGCAAATCAAGTCATCGCTACTATGATGGGATTAGGCTTAATCACCACACTTACCTAATGCGGATTGGTGATCACAAACCCGAGCTATGTTCGAAATATTAATGTTACATACGAATAATGGTAAAGAATGCCTTAGCCTTAAGTTCGCCTATTGTATGAAGTCTTGTGCAATGAAGTTATAAATAAATAATGTAGCATTAATTGTAATAAATTTATTTATATTCTTTATAGCTACATATTTCTTTAGTATTTACCTACTGTCTCGATAATGGTATACAGGTTGTATCTGTTAACATTTAAGTTTTCCTACCAATCATTCTGAACAACATTAATAATATTGGTCTATGACTTTTCATCGCGTTTTTCCATACAACATCAGTTTTGTGACTTGTTCATACTGTATGGAGAGTACCGAAAAATTCGACGAATTTCCAAAAGTCTTACTTCAGAATGGTTTGTAGAAGACGTGTTCAAAGGGATGTAAATGTTAGCTACACCCTGTATTACGGATCAATAATAAGTGAAAAAGTGTTAAACCTGCATGGTTATTAGACTGTCAAAGCCAACACGGCATTCAAATTTTAAATATAAAAAAGTAATAAAAAACAACAGTGTGTCAATAGATATCGTGTATGTCAAGAATAACAGCAAGTTAAAACTAAAACTTAAATGTTTTCATTTCCTGCCTCCTATCCCTAAAACAGAAGGTTATGGGCAGCGCAACGCATTGAAGAGCGCAAATTATACAAATAACGTGCTATGGATAACCCATCGGTGCCTCACGGCACTCGGCACGAATCCCATGGTGTCTCCATCAACAAGTTGAACGGAAGAAATTTCAACACTTGGGTATTTTCAATAGAATGTTTGCTCACGGACCTGGATCTATGGGACGTCGTAACATCACCCATCGACTCTGAGGACCCTGACGCCAAGCGTAAAGACGCCAAAGCGCGAGCTAAAATATGCTTGACGTGTGACGAATCTATATACCCAGTGATTCGAGGAGCTAAAACAGCTTATGACACCTTTAACAGCCTCAAGAAGGCTTATGCTGATAGTGGTCTAACTAGGAGACTGCAACTCATGAAAAAGTTGCTTTCCAACCAATATCGTGGAAACCTCCAAAGCTATGTACACACTTCCCTTGGCATACAACAAGAACTACAAGGAATAGGAGCAGGAGTAGAAGATGAGTTCCTGGCGATCATCATCTTGGCTGGACTCCCAGACGAGTACAAACCGCTCGTCATGGCTCTCGAGCATTCCAACGCTCGAATAACGTCGGATAATGTAGTGGCAGCTCTTCTAAAGGAAGACTCTCGACCATGTCGCACTACCAGTACCAGACCTGAGGATCCTACGGCGCTACTGACTAAACCGAAGAAGAAATTCTGTACATACTGTAAAAAGTTAGGTCATTTAGTGTCAGATTGTAGGAATAAGAACAAGAAAGCTTCGGCAAAGGTTTATTCTCATAATACATTAGAATTTACACTTTCATCTTGTTTAACTCATCCTTCATCCACAGGTTCACAAGATTGGTTCATAGATTCTGGTGCAAGCTCACATATGAGCAATCGGAAAGATTGGTTTGACTCATGTCTTCCCACATCATTCCCATCCAAGTAGCCAACAAGAACCAAATTCTGAGTGAGGGTAAAGGTACTGTAAATATTAATATTTCCGACAATGTACATAAAATAAGCGATGTACTTTACGTTCCTCGTTTAGCCACTAGTCTTTTATCTGTAAGTAATTTAACCAAAAAAGGCTACGATGTTTTATTTACATCCAAAGGCGCGACAATCACTTTGGCAGGTGGATGTCAACTGACGGGCCAAGTCATAGCGACAGGCTCAAATTATAAGGGCATGTACAAGCTAGATGTAGACAAATCTCATGCTTTGTACACACCTACGAAAGAGTCACCTTTGTTGTGGCATAGACGTCTTGGCCATCTCAATGCCAATACTATGCAGCTTTTAAAAAGTAAGTTAGTAGGCATAGATTTTAGCGGGAAATTTACGGAAAAGTGTGTTCCGTGCCTGCAAGGCAAGTTAGCTAAAAAACCTTTCAAAAGTTCTTGCAGCAAATCGAGTAAGGTTCTACAATTGATTCATTCGGACCTTTGCGGACCTATGAGTACGCACTCGTGGGGCGGTGCTCTTTATTTGCTAACATTTACAGACGACTTTAGTCGCAAAACTTTTGGATATCTTTTAAAATCGAAATCAGAGGTTTTTACTAAATTTGTAGAATTTAAGCACTTAGTAGAGAATCAGACTGGTGAAAAGATAAAAGTTCTGCGTTCTGACAACGGGCGTGAGTATTTAAATAAGGATATGTCTACCTTCTTAAAAGAGAACGGTATCATACACCAGACAACGGTTCCGTACACTCCTCAGCAGAACGGCGTCTCCGAACGCGCTAACAGGACTATTATCGAAAAAGCCAGATCCATGCTCAAAGATTCCAACCTACCTCTAGCGTATTGGGGCGAAGCAGTAAACACTGCAATTTATCTTAAGAACCGATTGCCTACACAAGCGTTAAAGAACAAAATTCCAGAGGAAGTGTGGAGTGGACGAAAATCAACCTCTCTCACCTGAGGGTATTTGGTTGTGAAGCCCACGCTTTAGTACCCAAAGAAAAGCGTACTAAACTGGAATCCAAGACGCAAGCATGTATCTTCGTAGGTTACTCTACCGAAACCAAAGGTTATCGTCTTATAGACCCCCAATCGCCACGGAATATCATTATATCGAGAGATGTCGTCTTCTTAGAAGACAAAAGGCTGCACCAGCCTAACCTGCAACCCATTGACAGCAATGTGCCATCTCCACCACTACCTCAACCTGAACAAGTTTTTATACCAATGGACCGAAGAACCAATAGTTTCACAAAGAGAACGCCAACCGCAACCAGGTACATCTGTGACGTCTGACACGTCAACTTTAAATACAGATTCAGATGCACCTGTGATCCCGAGGTTTCGAGTTCGACCGAAAATCCTGATCCTTCTCAAGAGTCAGCACCTGAAGTTCAGAGAAGATACCCAACTCGGGACAGGCGCCCTCCGCAACGGTATGAGGAGCAGCTCCACATGACCTCAGATTGGGAACCAGAGACCTTCAAAGAAGTCCTCGATCACCCGGAGAAAGGCAAATGGCTGGAAGCCATGAAGGCTGAATTTGACTCTCTCAATAAACATGGAACTTGGATTAAGCCGCGTAGGCCGCTAAGCGAGTTCTTCGCTACCTGAAAGGGTCAAAAGCACTTCGGCTGCATTTTCACCGAACAGCCCAGTTTTGTCCAGTAGGATATGTGGATGCGGACTATGGAAACAATCTTGTGGACCGTAGATCATTCACAGGGTTCGCTTTCCTGATGAGTGGCTCTCCAATCTCTTGGGAAGCACGCAAGCAGCGTACTGTCGCGCTTTCTACCACGGAAGCCGAGTACATGGCTTTGGCTGAAGCTTGTAAGGAGGCAATATACCTCCAGTCACTCATCAGTGAAATCTTCATCATCGCCCATCCCATCGTCATCCATACCGAGAATCAAGTGCACTGAAGCTCGCTCACAATCATACATTCCATTCACGCACCAAACATATCGACATCAGGCACCACTTCATTCGTGAATCACTTTCACACCATAACATCAACCTTCTGTATATATCTACCCACGACATGATCGCCGACATTTTCACTAAACCTTTGCCGAAACTGAAGCATAACAAATGTACAGTAGGGTTAGGTTTATGTATAGTGTAAAGTCGCGTTCAGAATATTTTTTTTTGTAATCATGTTTTGGTGTAGATAGTTGATAGGTGTGTAAAGTAGGTTTAGGTGCTTTTATACAGGATGTTTTTTTTTGTGTGTGTTTATATATAGGGTGTATGTGTGTATTGTATATAGGGTGTGTTGTGTTTTTTTGTACGTGCTGTATTTTATTCGGTCTTCTTTTATACAGGGTGTTCGCTTTGCGGGGGGGTGTTAAACCTGCATGGTTATTAGACTGTCAAAGCCAACACGGCATTCAAATTTTAAATATAAAAAAGTAATAAAAAACAACAGTGTGTCAATAGATATCGTGTATGTCAAGAATAACAGCAAGTTAAAACTAAAACTTAAATGTTTTCATTTCCTGCCTCCTATCCCTAAAACAGAAAAAAGATATAGCATGAATACATAGAAAAGGTGGAAACGACGAACACCATGTGGGTGTACCTAAGTGTATTGCTTTTGTGGTGTGGTAGTAATAAATATGGTGTCCATGACGTTTGTAGCGTGACCCGAACCGGTTGAAAACAGTTGTAGGTAATCGAATTGTTAAAGTTATTTTAAAGTCTTTATTCTCATTGAACAAAATCGCTTAAAACCATGAACTTAATTAGGGGAAAGGGACTTAAAGATAGGCAGCGCACTTGTGACTCTGGTGGTGTTGCAAGAATATAGGCGGCGGTAATCGCTTACTATCAGGTGATCTGTCTGCCTGACTGCTACCTATCACATAAAAAAAAAACATTTTGTTCTGTGACTTTTGGAAAATCGCATAAAAAAACAACTTGTCATACAAATTCGGTCCACATGCCTTAGTGTAAACAAATTTCAAAAACTTTCAATAAGTAGTAAAACAAATGTTATTCGGGATGGTTGGTAGAAGACGTGGTTATAAACAATTAAATCTTTACCGAAACAACGTGTATTTAAAAAAATTAACCACATGTCTGGTTTTCTGATAAAAACCGCATTCAATGTGAAACTAATGATTACGGACAAAATATCACTAACATATCAGAGCATACTAAAAATAAATTACCTATTGTTTTCTGCGGTAATATACTCGGTTGCAAATTGAAAATATTTACAAAACTTTATTGCTAAAGACTTGTTGGAAATTGATGAAATTTCTTTATTAACTTTGAGTTCCATACATAACACTTTATAAATGAAAAACGTGGTACTTACTTACCTATTTCCAATTTCTTTTTATATTGTTATGAAACATTTGTATTTTGAATCTTTGCAACGGATAAACTAGAATACGAATTGGTCGAATTTCAAAAATCGTTTCCCAGTAAAAAAATAAATAAATTCGCACAACATCTCATACCTGACTCCGTACTAAATAGCTCAAGCTCAAGAATTTACCTGTTTATAATTATAAATGACGTAATAATTGTAATGACGGATCCGACAGTAAATAAACTGTCACTCTTTTCATCATCATCAGCCTGTCTCAGTCCACTGCTGGACATAGGCCTCCCCCAATGTTCGCCATTTCACCCTGTCCTCGGCTAAACACATCCACACGCCTTTCCCAGATCGTCAAGTCTCCATCTAGCCAGAGGTCGTCCTGCACTACGCTTTCCAAGTCGCGGAACTACTACTTTAATACTCTTAATTAATACTGTTTTAGTGATTACTACAAATCTGCCCTAACTTCGTTTCGGCACTTAACCAATAGATGGCACTAGAAGTCGATTGTATCGCACAAGCGTTTCGTGTTTTCGTTTTACCTATAAACCTTAACGTTCACTATGATATTAAGCTCTTTATAAATAGTATAGATAGATGTGAGTGAAACACAATACCCAATAAATAACCACATGCAATCAATATGAGTATAATATTACCAGTAGCCTTCGAATTGTTAAATATGCCATGGCTAGTTCATAAGCAGAAATCAATAGGAAATGCCCTTGCCTTATTCAATTATGCTAGGGGGAGTTTATCATGTCAATCCACCATATAAAATAAAATAAATTAGTTTTAATGGTGTTTGAAGAAATTATGAGATCCGCAGAAGATATAAGATCGCAGACATAGCCCAAAGAATTGCGTGGCTCAAGTAGCAATGGGCAGGGCACAATGCGAGGAGAACAGACGGCCGTTGGAGTGGAAAGGTCCTTGAGTGGAGGCCGCGTACAGGAAGTCGCAGCCGTGGCAGGCACAAGGTTGACCGACGATCTAGTGAATCCCTTGGATACGGGTGGCACAGGACCGATCTGTGTGGAGAACATTGGGGGAGGCCTATGTCCAGCAGTGGACGTCTATTGGCTAAACTGATAATGGATTAAATTAAATGAATATAGGATAAAAAAAAATTAAATCTAATAGATTTCATAAAAAAAAAATCGGTAAAAAACCTTTTAAGTTAAACGGTTTTATCTTATGTGCACTGAAAACTAGAAAATAATAATAACAATTAGGTATTCTGAACTTCTAGTACAGAAATATTTTAGAACTAGGCAGAATAGCTTTCATGCATATTAGACTAAAATAAAAACGTGGGGCCCATAACTATTGCTGTAATACTTTCTTCTATACTAAGTGTGGATTGCATCGACTTACTATAATCGTAACTGGAGATTTTGACAATCGGCTGGCGGCTTCACCAGCGAACGCCGAGCTCATGATCTACCAAAGTATAAAGATAAACTTTGCCATAGTTAGGATTTCAGAGGGGCCCCACGTTTTTATTTTAGTCTAATATGCATGGAAAGCTATTCTGCCTAGTTGTAAAATATTTCTGTACAAGAAATTCAGAATACCTAATTGTTATTATTATTTTCTAGTTTTCAGTGCACATAAGATAAAACCGTTTAACTTAAAAGGTTTTTTACCGATTTTTTTTTTCGTCTAATATGCATGAAAGCTATTCTGCCAATATCCTAACAATAAAAGGCTCATGGTGAATTTAAATAATCGCTACATACTTCATTCATTATTGTTTTTAACTTACTTTGTTAACACGGAGACCCTTAGTGGATTATGGTGACCTCTGACACAAGTCGCCATTCCCTGCTCGATCTTCCTGCATTCTCACCGTAATATTCAATCGAAGTTAATATTACCTTTACGTTCCGCATCATTACCCTCTGAATCACGTTTGTCGAGACGAGTCTAAAAGCTACATAATCAAATAACATATAATATTGAAGCATAGATATCGTTAATAATAGAAACTGCGAGTGACCTTCAGCAGAAACGGTCACTGCGGTTTTAACGTAACTGACAATATACGATTTATTTTATTAGCATTCTTTATTATGCCAATTATGTGTATGCTCAATACTCAATGCTTTATTTGCGTTTTATCAAATCACTAGTGGCCCGCCCTCACTTCGCTTTGGGACCGTAATTCAGAAATGAACCAAGAGATGGCGCTGTGCTCAATTACATCGCGCAAGCGTTTCGTGTTTTCGGTTTACCTATAAGCCTTGTTGTTGTCTATAGAAGTTATCTCTTTATAAAGAGTATAGATAGATAATATATTAGTTTATGGGCTCTATTTAATATTAAACGCATCCTCTTGAAAGTCAAAGTCAAAAGTCTCGGGTTCCCGAAGTTGAGCAAAAGTGGTCTCACGCAGCGAAACAGCGCATGCACTGCTTCACGCCGGTTTTCTGTGAGGACGTGGTATTACTCCGGTCGAACCGGCCCATTCATGTCGAACCGTGGCTCTCCCACTGTTTACCTATAAGGCTTTGTCTTTAGAAATTACTTCTTTATAAATAGTATAGATAAATGTGCGGCTCTTCGCTTCTAAGGTCCTACCTACGTCATCATCATCATCAGCCTGTTGCAGTCCTCTGCTGGACATAGGCTTCTCCACTTCGATCAATCTTCGGCTACTCGCATCCAGCTCCAGCCAGCCCTCTTGCTGAAATCGTCAATCCATCTGGCCTGTGGTCGTCCTACACTATACTCCGATTCATAATCATGTAAACTGACAGATGAGAATGACAAGTTTCTATGCATTTTGACATTTTGCATGTGTCAAATTGAGTGATAATATATGGGGATGACACATTGACATCTGTCAGTTTACTTTACATGATTATTAATCAGAGTATACGTTTACCAAGACGCGGTCTCCACTCCAGAACCTATCCACGTGAATTATGATAACTAATCAGCATTTTCTATCTTTCCAGGTGGACGTCGACGAGTGTGAAGACATCGCCACAGAGTACAACATCAACTCAATGCCCACATTCGTCTTCGTTAAGAGTAACAAGAAGATTGAGGAGTTCTCCGGCGCGAACGTGGACAAGCTCAAAAACACCATTCTCAAGCACAAGTAGACATGTCGCCGACTGTACGCTGGCGAGCCCCAACGGTAGAGCTAGCGAACAACACCAAAAGTTGATACACACTTCGCAGAGGCATAGAATCAAAAGCAGCTATGTACGTACGGCCACACATCAAAGTATGCAAAACTGTCGAATTTCTTCAATCGACTCTCACCTCTCAGGTTGAATATCAATTGCGGAAATTTGACAGATTGTGGTAACCTGATGCGTGGCTGACTGTACAGAACATTTGGCGCTTAGCTGCTTTTGATTTTAGACGCCTCTTGACTCTTATTCTGGAAAGAATAAGGACTACAAATGGCGAAATGTGTAACTACTTCTGCTGTTGACTGTAATAGGGATTATTCTCATGCTATATTATAATACGTAAAGCGAAAAAAGACACTTTTGGATGCTCTTTTAAAAGTATTTTGGTGGCCGGATACGATACCAGTGAGGAAATTGTATATTTTGCTATAACTGTGACACATTTTTCAATAATTTGTGCATTTAATAATACGTGTTCATAATTATGTACAAATACTACCGCCTTTTTTTAACAATGTGCAGGCACATTTTGTCATATACATTTATTTGCATGGGTAAATCCGGTAACTGAACTAGTTTTGGTGTCACCAATCACGTGATTTCACTATTTCGCTAGCCTACCATTGCAAACTTGTGTTTTGAATTAGTATTTTATCACCGACACTAAGTTTGGGCATAATACACCCATACACGCTTATAATAATAAAATAAGAGCCCTCTAAAATCAAAAGCTGCTAAAGCCAGACAAATGTTCTGTACATAGCTGCTTTTGATTCTACGACTCAATTATTGATTAATAATAAAATATTACATGTTGTATTTTTGTTTTTAGCAGATTTGTTTAGTGTGTCTGCATTTAAACTGGTTTGGGACACAAGTTTGATGCGGGGTTGTTACCTTAGTAACGAGTTAGAACTAACTCCACGTTTCAAGTGATATTTGGCCTTGAGTATTCGGATGGGGCAGGAAGGTTCACAATTTTTTTTTTCCAAGTAGATGCATATTTTTGTAAAAGTGTCTTATTAGTTTTAACGCTTGCTGTGGATACGTATCGGTCGTCTAAGCGTACAGCCTCTCCGTCGTATTATTTTCGCGTATTTTTCACATTTATGTATGTTAAAAAGTATTGTTATTCCAAATAAATATGGTCTAAAATGTGATTCTTTTATTTTTACCCCATAAGAAATATTTCTATATGACCATGATGAGGTATAATCGTGGTCAAATAGGAATATTTGTGACGTCTAAAGCATCAAGAAAGTCATGGAATTGGCTCCACTGCCCCTTGGCTTACACCATAGAGTAAGGTATAGCGTATAGCTGGCGGCACGAAAGAATAGCGATGACCGTTATTTCGCGCACTTGTAAAAAAGAAGACTTTGTATTAAAATTGGTTTCTGCGCACTCAAGGTCATAACTACACTTTCTTGCCGTAGACTATAGCCCCATTGGTTTCAATACATTACTATCGAACTCTGTAAAAGTTCCTCAAGAATAAATTTCACGACTTTATTGACACAGTATTAAATAACATACAATTGGTAGGAAATACAAAAAAAAATAACAAAATGTATTAAACTATTTTTAATATTACTTTAGTTCATTTTGTAAGATTTACATACATAAAACATAATAACAATTACTTTACAAATCATCATGATGTGGAATAATGTGGATACAGTCAATTTTATTTTATTGTAGTTTCGACTTTTCTTCTTTTCTATAGAATTTGGTACACGTTAAATTCACCATTAAAGCTAAAATTGACATTTTGACTTACAAAATAATAACATTTTGTGTGAACCCGAGAATTCAGGGACTGTTTGCAAGACATCATTTTATAGAAACAAACCACTTGTAAGATTGTTGCATAAAAACATTAGCCTAATATATCATTTATGTGAACTGTGGCAGACGAGCCGACGGATCACCTGATGGTAAGCGGTTGCCGCCGCCCATAGGGGTCTTATAAAGATTGGTCCAGAGGGTCGTCTATAACGAAAACGTCCCGTAACGAACGACGTATCTAAGCATTACACACGTTCCGTTATAGGCCTTCTGGACAGACCCGGAGATTTATATTTGACTTAATGGGTTCTATCGCGTGTGAAAAATCCGCTAGATGGCGTACTGTTAGACTGCGGTCCAACTTCAACATCATTGGTTGTTTAGTGACATTTTGATATCTCATATAAAAAATAACCAATCACCGTATAGTTCCTCACCTCAGTTCTAACAGTACGCCATCTAGCATATTTTTCACATGCAATAGCCCCTTTTTATTTACCTTACAACATAGTTACACAGTTAACCTATTACCAGCGTATACTGCATATAAACGCTTTTCTTGGTAAATTCATACTTTCCAGCAGTTCAATCAAGTCCTTTTTTACATGACTACACTGAACTAAAAAAATGTATGTATTTATCTACTAGCGGCCGCCCGAGACTTCGTCCGCTCGTGGAAAAGTAACTTTTTACCCCCCTTTCGACCCCTTACAACCCTTTTTCGCATAAAGTACCTATTCTTTCCAGGGCTAGTCTCTGTATACCATTTCATTTAATCCGTTCATAGTTTGGCGTGAAGATAAAGACAGCAGACAGACAGACAGACGACAATACTTCCAGTAATATTAGTAGGATATTTTCATGACTATAACACTTCAACCATTTGTACTAAACTATAGGCAGGCTTAGCACTCCATCGTACAGAAATTAATTGTGTATACGTCTCTAAGCCTCCGGTTAATTAATAGTTATAACTGCCTATTTTCCGGAAGTTGATGAACTAGCAGTTCGTACTGTTGTATGTATGTATAGCAGTGTTTCCCAAACTTTGCTATGCCATGACCCGGTAATTTTCACATTGACCCTTCGTGACCCACTAAGTACCTACTTTCAAACTCAAGCTGGTTCCGTACTCATGTTTTTAAAATATGACGACAATGTCGCGACCCGGTTATTTCGTTTTGGTGACCCGGCTATTGGGAAACGCTGATGTATAGCATTATTTATAGAGTGTATCTGTCTGTGAACATTTACATGCCTACGTCTTCTACCAAACATTTTGTTTTACGACTTTTGAAAACTGGTCTTAATTACTTAATTTTTTTTTGGCCCCCATACAAAATGAACATGTCACGACCAACGTCGTATAAAAAGTTGTAATTATTTATGCGATGTTCCAAGAGTCATAGAACAAAAGTTGTTTATAAAAAATAAAAATCCTCCAACAGATTTTCTGCTATGGCGGCCAATCTTAAAGATCAGCGACGTTCGCAGAATATATTATTTAATAGTGCTAAAGTGTCAAACACAGATACACTCTCTATTCTCTTACCCTCTTGGGGCTATACGAATGAAACTAGCGTTGCATTGCATCTTGAAAAATTCAATTTATTTTATCTAAGTCTGTAATGTTTTGCTTTCTTAAAAATATCGTATTTTCGCCACAATCAGTGTAAATAGGTTGGCGGCGCTAGTTTCATTCGTATTGCCCCTTAATGGGGGTTTTGAAAACGCATAATCCGATAGATGGCGTTACGTTGACGTCATGTCCAACTTTGACGACATTGGTTGTTTCATGACATAACTTCATAATTTGACATGATACGTCAAAATGGACCAATCCACTCGTTGTTGGACCTGACGTAAACGCCATCTATCGGATTTTTAACATGCAATAGCCCCTTTTTATTTACCTTACAACATAGTTACACAGATAACCTATTACCAGCGTATATGCATATAAACGCTTTGCTTGGTAAATTCATACTTTCCATAGTTCAATCAAGTCCTTTTTTACATGACTACATGAACTAAAAAATGATGTATTTATCTACTAGCGGCCGCCCGCGACTTCGTCCGCGTGGAAAAGTAACTTTTTACCCCCCTTTCGACCCCTTACAACCCCTTTTTCGCAATAAAAAGTAGCCTATGTTCTTTCTCAGGGTCTAGATCATCTGTATACCAAATTTCATTTAAATCCGTTCAGTAGTTTTGGCGTGAAAGAGTAACAGACAGACAGACAGACAGACAGACAGACAGAGTTACTTTCGCATTTATAATATTAGTATGGATACTTTTCATGGAACGATTATGAACACATTCATACCAGTTATGTACATAAACTATAAGGCAGGTGATTAGCACTATCCGCATCTGTAACAAGGAAAATTGATAATTTTAGTGTATCACAGTCTCTTACAGCCTCCGGTTAATTAATTAGTTATAACTGCCTATTTTCCGGAAGTTGATGAACTAGCAGTTCGTACTGTTGTATGTATGTATAGCAGTGTTTCCCAAACTTTGCTATGCCATGACCCGGTAATTTTCACATTGACCCTTCGTGGACCCACTAAGTACCTACTTTCAAACTCAAGCTGGTTCCGTACTCATGTTTTTAAAATATGACGACAATGTCGCGACCCGGTTATTTCGTTTTGGTGACCCGGCTATTGGGAAACGCTGATGTATAGCATTATTTATAGAGTGTATCTGTCTGTGAACATTTACATGCCTACGTCTTCTACCAAACATTTGTTTTACGACTTTTGAAAAACTGGTCTTAATTACTTAATTTTTTTTTGGCCCATACAAAATGAACATGTCACGACCAACGTCGTATAAAAAGTTGTAATTATTTATGCGATGTTCCAAGAGTCATAGAACAAAAGTTGTTTATAAAAAATAAAAATCCTCCAACAGATTTTCTGCTATGGCGGCCAATCTTAAAGATCAGCGACGTTCGCAGAATATATTATTTAATAGTGCTAAAGTGTCAAACACAGATACACTCTCTATTCTCTTACCCTCTTGGGGCTATACGAATGAAACTAGCGTTGCATTGCATCTTGAAAAATTCAATTTATTTTATCTAAGTCTGTAATGTTTTGCTTTCTTAAAAAATATCCTATTTTCGCCACAATCAGTGTAAATAGGTTGGCGGCGCTAGTTTCATTCGTATAGCCCCTTAATGGGGGTTTTTGAAAACGCATAATCCGATAGATGGCGTTACGTTGACGTCAGGTCTAACTTTGACAACATTGGTTGTTTCATGACATAACTTCATAATTTTGACATGATACGTCAAAATGGACCAATCCACTCGTAGGAGCTGCCGTCAACGTAACGCCATCTATCGGATTTTGCATTTGCAAAAACCCTCATCCGATAAAGTTGTTTATAAAGGACGGCAACGCATCAGCGACCTCTCTGATCTCGCAGATGTTCATGGGCAGCGGTGATTACTTACCAGCAGGTGACCCGCTTGCTCGTTTGCCGCCTCTAGTATAAAAAAAATATTTATACTATAGAAGACATGCCGACCAGCCGGGCTAAGATGCGCACCGCGACAAAATTTTGTCGACTCTCGTTCGCGAGAGCGTATCCTTCTATCCCGCTCCTCGCCCTGTCAGGTGAGCGAGAAGCAACTAGCGATGACGCAATACGAGTGTCGACAAAATTATCTCGTGGTGCGCATCTTAGCCCGGCTGGTTGAATACTAGCTGAGTGTACCTCGGCTAGTCCCTCCGCTTCTTGTGCGAGTCGTGTTTGTCGTGCTTGTCGTGGTCGCGTTTGCGGCCGGACTTGTCGGCGCGCTTGGCCTCGCTCAGGAACCGGTCCAGACCGAACGGGTCGAAGTCCGCCTCGGGCGGCTGCGACTGGGAACAGATAACAGTAAAATAGTAAAGTATCAGCCTATTTTTTAAACACCGGCACAGAATACTTAATAGTACAAGTACAGAATGCCCACTTCTAAAAACCGTTTATAGAAAAATAAAGGCTCAGGCTACCATAACATAAAGTTGAAATTCCGGCCGCCCAGTGTTCAACACCTACAATTATTCATACCTAGAAGTGCGTTCTCTTTCTATCGCACGCAACTGTCGCGCATGCGTCGCCGCTCGCTCGTGATTTTCTACTGACTGGCCCCTCCGGAGGGGACGCCGCATGTACTTGCAAGTTTAATACTACACACGGAGTGGGACAGGCCTGACACCGGCATAAAACCTTGTCTACTGACCATTCTGAACAACATTTGTTCTAGGACTTTTAGAAATTCGCATTAAAAAAATTCAACTTTTCATAAGTTGGTCATTTTGTATGAGAACTCGTTTTTTTTTATGTATTTTGAAAAATAAAACACATGGTTGAGAGGGATGTAAATGTTCACAGATATACCCTGAACATGTCACGTGATTTTCCAAGTCATAGATCGTAAGTTGTTTAGAATGATTGGTAAAACACGTGGTTAAATGGATGTAACCACATAATAATTCCACCATTTCGTCCGAATCGAAATTTTGTGGACTTTTTAACTTTATAACAAACGGTGCTACCGTTTGTTATTTTCCGGAAGTAGATCTTGATCTGCCGCAGCCTTCGCGGCATCTAACTATAGTGATGACCGATACAAAGGTTACAGTGTGCACTCTTGTAAAAAGAAGAGTTCTATTATAATTGGTTTCTGCGCACTCCAGGTACGTCGCTATTCTTTCTTGTGTGTATGTACCTGTGGGGCTAGTCCCTCCGCTTCTTGTGCGAGTCGTGTTTGTCGTGCTTGTCGTGGTCGCGTTTGCGGCCGGACTTGTCGGCGCGCTTGGCCTCGCTCAGGAACCGGTCCAGACCGAACGGGTCGAAGTCCGCCTCGGGCGGCTGCGACTGGGAACAGATAACAGTAACATAGTAAAGTATCAACCTATACAGATAGATAGATAGATAACGTTTATTGGCCACAAAAGCAAAAAACAAAAGAAACAAATTACAGTATAACATTACATTAACAATAACAGTAGGTATGTACGTACAGCCACACATCAAAGTAAAGAAAAATGTCAAATTTCTCAATCGAACCTCACTTTTATGTCAACGTGTTTGGTTCAATATCAAATGAGGAAATTTGTCAGATTGTAGTAACTTGATGTGCTGGCCACTGTACCTGCGCGTGTGAGCGAGCTGGTCGATGTCGCCGCAGCTGTCCTTGTCGCCCCCGGTACTGTACGTGCGCGTGTGAGCGAGCTGGTCGATGTCGCCGCAGCTGTCCTTGTCGCCCCCGGTACTGTACCTGCGCGTGTGAGCGAGCCGGTCGCTGTCGCCGCAGCTGTCCCTGTCGCGCCGGCTGTCCGGTACTGTACCTGCGCGTGTGAGCGAGCTGGTCGCTGTCGCCGCAGCTGTCCTTGTCGCGCCGGCTGTCCGGTACTGTACCTGCGCGTGTGAGCGAGCCGGTCGCTGTCGCCGCAGCTGTCCCTGTCGCGCCGGCTGTCCGGTACTGTACCTGCGCGTGTGAGCGAGCTGGCCGCTGTCGCCGCAGCTGTCCTTGTCGCCCCCGGTACTGTACGGTGGCCTGCACATCAAGTTACTACAATCTGTCAAATTGCTTCAATCGAACCTCACTTTTATGTCAACGTGTTTGGTTCAATATCAAATGAGGAAATTTGTCAGATTGTAGTAACTTGATGTGCTGGCCACTGTACCTGCGCGTGTGAGCGAGCTGGCCGCTGTCGCCGCAGCTGTCCTTGTCGCCCCCGGTACTGTACGGTGGCCTGCACATCAAGTTACTACAATCTGTCAAATTGCTTCAATCGAACCTCACTTTTATGTCAACGTGTTTGGTTCAATATCAAATGAGGAAATTTGTCAGATTGTAGTAACTTGATGTGCTGGCCACTGTACCTGCGCGTGTGAGCGAGCTGGTCGATGTCGCCGCAGCTGTCCTTGTCGCCCCCGGTACTGTACGGTGGCCTGCACATCAAGTTACTACAATCTGTCAAATTGCTTCAATCGAACCTCACTTTTATGTCAACGTGTTTGGTTCAATATCAAATGAGGAAATTTGTCAGATTGTAGTAACTTGATGTGCTGGCCACTGTACCTGCGCGTGTGAGCGAGCTGGTCGATGTCGCCGCAGCTGTCCTTGTCGCCCCCGGTACTGTACGGTGGCCTGCACATCAAGTTACTACAATCTGTCAAATTGCTTCAATCGAACCTCACTTTTATGTCAACGTGTTTGGTTCAATATCAAATGAGGAAATTTGTCAGATTGTAGTAACTTGATGTGCTGGCCACTGTACCTGCGCGTGTGAGCGAGCTGGTCGCTGTCGCCGCAGCTGTCCTTGTCGCCCCCGGTACTGTACGGTGGCCTGCACATCAAGTTACTACAATCTGTCAAATTGCTTCAATCGAACCTCACTTTTATGTCAACGTGTTTGGTTCAATATCAAATGAGGAAATTTGTCAGATTGTAGTAACTTGATGTGCTGGCCACTGTACCTGCGCGTGTGAGCGAGCTGGTCGATGTCGCCGCAGCTGTCCTTGTCGCCCCCGGTACTGTACCTGCGCGTGTGAGCGAGCTGGTCGATGTCGCCGCAGCTGTCCTTGTCGCCCCCGGTACTGTACGGTGGCCTGCACATCAAGTTACTACAATCTGTCAAATTGCTTCAATCGAACCTCACTTTTATGTCAAACGTGTTTGGTTCAATATCAAATGAGGAAATTTGTCAGATTGTAGTAACTTGATGTGCTGGCCACTGTACCTGCGCGTGTGAGCGAGCTGGTCGATGTCGCCGCAGCTGTCCTTGTCGCGCCGGCTGTCCCGGTACTGTACCTGCGCGTGTGAGCGAGCTGGTCGCTGTCGCCGCAGCTGTCCTTGTCGCGCCGGCTGTCCCGGTACTGTACCTGCGCGTGTGAGCGAGCTGGTCGCTGTCGCCGCAGCTGTCCTTGTCGCCCCCGGTACTGTACCTGCGCGTGTGAGCGAGCTGGCCGCTGTCGCCGCAGCTGTCCTTGTCGCCCCCGGTACTGTACCTGCGCGTGTGAGCGAGCTGGTCGCTGTCGCCGCAGCTGTCCTTGTCGCCCCCGGTACTGTACCTGCGCGTGTGAGCGAGCTGGTCGCTGTCGCCGCAGCTGTCCTTGTCGCCCCCGGTACTGTACCTGCGCGTGTGAGCGAGCTGGTCGATGTCGCCGCAGCTGTCCTTGTCGCCCCCGGTACTGTACCTGCGCGTGTGAGCGAGCTGGTCGCTGTCGCCGCAGCTGTCCTTGTCGCCCCCGGTACTGTACCTGCGCGTGTGAGCGAGCTGGTCGATGTCGCCGCAGCTGTCCTTGTCGCCCCCGGTACTGTACCTGCGCGTGTGAGCGAGCTGGTCGCTGTCGCCGCAGCTGTCCTTGTCGCCCCCGGTACTGTACCTGCGCGTGTGAGCGAGCTGGTCGCTGTCGCCGCAGCTGTCCTTGTCGCCCCCGGTACTGTACCTGCGCGTGTGAGCGAGCTGGTCGCTGTCGCCGCAGCTGTCCTTGTCGCCCCCGGTACTGTACCTGCGCGTGTGAGCGAGCTGGTCGATGTCGCCGCAGCTGTCCTTGTCGCCCCCGGTACTGTACCTGCGCGTGTGAGCGAGCTGGTCGATGTCGCCGCAGCTGTCCTTGTCGCCCCCGGTACTGTACCTGCGCGTGTGAGCGAGCTGGTCGATGTCGCCGCAGCTGTCCTTGTCGCCCCCGGTACTGTACCTGCGCGTGTGAGCGAGCTGGTCGCTGTCGCCGCAGCTGTCCTTGTCGCCCCCGGTACTGTACCTGCGCGTGTGAGCGAGCTGGTCGCTGTCGCCGCAGCTGTCCTTGTCGCCCCCGGTACTGTACCTGCGCGTGTGAGCGAGCTGGTCGCTGTCGCCGCAGCTGTCCTTGTCGCCCCCGGTACTGTACCTGCGCGTGTGAGCGAGCTGGTCGATGTCGCCGTAGCTGTCCTTGTCGCCCCCGGTACTGTACCTGCGCGTGTGAGCGAGCTGGTCGATGTCGCCGTAGCTGTCCTTGTCGCCCCCGTACTGTACCTGCGCGTGTGAGCGAGCTGGTCGATGTCGCCGTAGCTGTCCTTGTCGCCCCCGGTACTGTACCTGCGCGTGTGAGCGAGCTGGTCGATGTCGCCGTAGCTGTCCTTGTCGCGCCGGCTGTCCGGTACTGTACCTGCGCGTGTGAGCGAGCTGGTCGATGTCGCCGCAGCTGTCCTTGTCGCCCCCGGTACTGTACCTGCGCGTGTGAGCGAGCTGGTCGATGTCGCCGTAGCTGTCCTTGTCGCCCCCGTACTGTACCTGCGCGTGTGAGCGAGCTGGTCGATGTCGCCGTAGCTGTCCTTGTCGCCCCCGTACTGTACCTGCGCGTGTGAGCGAGCTGGTCGATGTCGCCGTAGCTGTCCTTGTCGCCCCCGGTACTGTACCTGCGCGTGTGAGCGAGCTGGTCGCTGTCGCCGTAGCTGTCCTTGTCGCGCCGGCTGTCCCGGTACTGTACCTGCGCGTGTGAGCGAGCTGGTCGCTGTCGCCGCAGCTGTCCTTGTCGCGCCGGCTGTCCCGGTACTGTCCCTGCGCGTGTGAGCGAGCTGGTCGATGTCGCCGCAGCTGTCCTTGTCGCCCCCGGTACTGTACCTGCGCGTGTGAGCGAGCTGGTCGATGTCGCCGTAGCTGTCCTTGTCGCCCCCGTACTGTACCTGCGCGTGTGAGCGAGCTGGTCGATGTCGCCGTAGCTGTCCTTGTCGCCCCCGTACTGTACCTGCGCGTGTGAGCGAGCTGGTCGATGTCGCCGCAGCTGTCCTTGTCGCGCCGGCTGTCCGGTACTGTACCTGCGCGTGTGAGCGAGCCGGTCGCTGTCGCCGCAGCTGTCCTTGTCGCGCCGGCTGTCCCGGTACTGTACCTGCGCGTGTGAGCGAGCTGGTCGCTGTCGCCGCAGCTGTCCTTGTCGCGCCGGCTGTCCCGGTACTGTACCTGCGCGTGTGAGCGAGCTGGTCGATGTCGCCGTAGCTGTCCTTGTCGCGCCGGCTGTCCGGTACTGTACCTGCGCGTGTGAGCGAGCTGGTCGATGTCGCCGTAGCTGTCCTTGTCGCGCCGGCTGTCCGGTACTGTACCTGCGCGTGTGAGCGAGCTGGTCGATGTCGCCGCAGCTGTCCTTGTCGCCCCCGTACTGTACCTGCGCGTGTGAGCGAGCTGGTCGATGTCGCCGCAGCTGTCCTTGTCGCCCCCGGTACTGTACCTGCGCGTGTGAGCGAGCTGGTCGATGTCGCCGCAGCTGTCCTTGTCGCCCCCGTACTGTACCTGCGCGTGTGAGCGAGCTGGTCGATGTCGCCGTAGCTGTCCTTGTCGCCCCCGTACTGTACCTGCGCGTGTGAGCGAGCTGGTCGATGTCGCCGCAGCTGTCCTTGTCGCCCCCGGTACTGTACCTGCGCGTGTGAGCGAGCTGGTCGATGTCGCCGCAGCTGTCCTTGTCGCGCCGGCTGTCCGGTACTGTACCTGCGCGTGTGAGCGAGCTGGTCGATGTCGCCGCAGCTGTCCTTGTCGCGCCGGCTGTCCGGTACTGTACCTGCGCGTGTGAGCGATGAGCGGGATAGAAGGATGCGCTCTCGCGAACGAGTGTCGACAAAATTTTCGCGGTGCGCATGTTAGGCCTACAGAAATGAGGGTTTTGTAAATGCAAAATCCGATAGCTTTACATTGACGCCAGGTCCAACTTTGACGAATTTTTGAATATGGGAAACTGCCCTTAGATTTTTACATAATTCGAATTAATTAAAACACTGTGGAGCGTGACATATGAAAATGAAATTGTGATTCAGGTAACTGATTAGTCCTTATATAGTTAAGAAGTGGAAATAACTGTTACTTATATGATTCGGAAATTTTACCGTTGTCCCTCACTAGTGCCGTCAGTCTGACATTTGTCAAATCGGGCATGATAGAACGGCCGGACTATATATAGTATAGGGATTCTGTGGGTAACTGTGAAACAAGCCGCATCGGCTGATGCAATCCAAAGATTTTAATTAGTATCTAGTGGTTTTAGTGTACAAATTTGGTGTTACTTTGTGCAGTGAAGTGCCGCAGGGTGATATTAATATAAGAATCATTGAATTGTGTCGTTTTTAACACTGCTATTGTGTGTCGAGTGAGTTGTCACGTGAACAACTTGCTTTGACCTAATAGAGTTTTAAAACCTACGACTTTGTTAAAAATAGTCTCCACAGAATCCTTAGGACATTAAAACGCTAAACACCGGCGTTTTATTGAGTGACTGTGACTTCGACTGTTGACAACACTTTATCAACATAACACTTGACATTGGCAAAATTAAATGTGGCGTGAACACAATACACGCTATATAATAAAAAAAAAAGACTGTAGTATATTTCCTCACCACTATCCATCCCCTTGGAGTTGTTGAACAGCCGCTGGTCGAACATGCCCTCCCCGCCCGCCGCGGACTTGGCCGGCAGCCCCAGCGCGATCTGCTCCGAGATGTCGCGCTCGCGGTCCTTCACCAGCTTCGACCTGCAACGTTACAGGGAACTACAGGACACGGGGACTTGGTGGCTGCGCTGCGTTATGTGATGGCGTAAGATAGATATGTACAAATACTTCATATAAAAGGGACTAAACGCGACGAAAATTAATAAAATAAATAAAGTCACAAGTGAGTTCGCTTGCGTTTATATGAAGTATTTGTATAATGCAACGCGAAAGTTTAAAAACATATAGATATGTACACATCCCCACTTTCATTAACATGTCTCAAACTCAGGGGGCTCAAACAAAATGGTTCTCTACGTGTTGGATCTGTATCTGTAAAATAATAAAATGCTGTTCCCTCTCATATTGCAGTGCCCTTACAGGGTCTATAGTGGTTGCTTTATTGTATTTATTTACCATCTGTTTGACACTATAGAAGCAATAAAGAATTGAGTATTGAGTATCCCCACGCAGGCCTTCCGAAAGAACCGGCCTGTGTGCCGTGATTTTCCCACAGGAGATAGATAAATTAATAATAATTTGAAAAGATTAAGTTCTACTGAGTTCTTGCTGATTCTTCTCGGTAGAAATTGACCTTCCGAATCAGCAGTAGATTATAAAATTTGACATTCATAAATGTTCTGTAAAGGACTTAAATTGAATAAAGATATTTTGATTTTGATTTGATTTTGAATAATAAATTCACACAACATCATGAGATTTTCACCTAATCCCGTACTAAGTAGCTAAAGACTGTTCGTCATGTGATATTATTATGATGTTATATTATATTGTAAACATTTTATTTTATATTATTGAACACATTGCAAAACTGCGGTGCCTAAGGTACCTAATAAACATTTTTATTATTATTTGATAGAGGGCGTAGATTTTATTTCTATTATTTTAACAATCGAAATAAATATCAGACAAAAATGAATATTCACCTGGTAATAATGTATGGAACAGCTGATTTTTATTTTGATGATCTTTTATTTAGAAACGTTACATACGATATACACAAGGTAGTTATATCAATGACAGTACATCAAAAACCATTGACAGCCGGACATCAGGTTACTACAATCTGTCAAATTTCTTCAATCAAACCTCACCTTTATGTCAAACGTTGGTTGGTGAGGAAATTTGACAGATTGTGCCTGATGTGCGGCAGTCCGTACATGCTTAAGAGGCTTTATTCTTTGTTACCTATTATGAGGGCCTCAGGATTAAAACAACTAAAAATTTAACGATGTATACTGTAATGTTACCTCTTGTCTGGAGCAGCTCTGGCCAGGTTCCTCTCTCTCTGTCTGTCCTTGTGTCTGTCGGCCCTCAGCTTGTCTCTCTCTGCCGCGGTCAGTCCGGACTCGTCTATCTCTGTCTGCTCCTGGTCGTCTTCTGGAGCTCGGATACCTGTAAAAAGATTACTATTAAATTGTGTCAGTAGACGCAACGTCTTCTCCTTGTCTCCTTGTCACCATCGTTGGCGGCTGGTGCTCATCTGTCTCCAGAGCTGTAATAAGGAAGGTAGCCACTACTACTGACCTGCCCGATGGTCCCTGGCCCTCTGCGCCAGCAGCCTCAGCGTCTCCTCCTTCCGCTCCTTGTCCCGCTGCGCCAGCCGCCTCTCCAGCTGCGCGCGCGCCTCCACGGCCTCGCGCGCCTTCCTGTCAGCTATGTACAGCGCCTCCGCTAACTTGGAGAAGTTCTCGTTGATGTGGACTTGCTGTAGTCCGCGCCCGTCAGCTGCCAGACGCTTGTCCAGCGGGATCGTGTAGCCTAAGGAATAAAGTCCATATAAGTACAGGACAGATAAATAACATCAAAATTTATTCTGGGACCAAACTGAGAACCAGCGCAGGGCATCGCCCAGTATCAGCACAAAATACATATTGACATAGAAGGCTGACTGCCCACTAAGAGCTAAAAATATGTCATGTACTCACGCATGCGCACTAACGGGCAAAAACGCCTTTTCGACCACATTAATCCTAACTTATGACATGGTCGGAATGTGGACGTTGAAAGTCGATTTTAAACTGTTAAAATATCAAAAAAACCGGTTATCATTGGATAGCCCATCAAATTTAAAGTAACATTTATTAAGAAAGTAGTTGTCTAAACGCAACATTTTACATAGCTATCATACAAAATGCATACGCCACACGTAGAAAATAGAATAGAATACATATTTGTCACGTCACGGATTATGTAGCGATTTTATATGGAGCGTTTTGATAAAGTTCAAAACAGTGATTTTCAAATCGTGATATCTCGGAAAGTTTTTAAGATATCAAAAGTAAATATTTACCATTGTTTTTGTGATTGAGGAATCTTACGATGACATAACAAATTAAAAATAATTCGTCATGACTATTAGTATAATTTCCTCACCACTATCCATCCCCTTGGAGTTGTTGAACAGCCGCTGGTCGAACATGCCCTCGCCGCCCGCCGCGGACTTGGCCGGCAGCCCCAGCGCGATCTGCTCCGAGATGTCGCGCTCGCGGTCCTTCACCAGCTTCGACCTGCAACGTTATGGGGAACTACAGGACGCGGGGACTTGGTGGCTGTTCGTTATGTAAAATAAGCAAAAACTATAAATAGTTTTTTTTTTATATAAGATGGGTTTGCACTTGACCTCATCTCACCTGATGGAGAGTGACAATGAGGTCTAAGATGTAGCGTGCTTTCCCAGAAGAAGCCTAATCACTCTCGACTTAAAGACACCCAAATTGTAGCTCTCTGGAAATACAGAGCCGACAAACAGAAGCGAAACGCTTAGTACAAGCTGGTGGAACTTCCACATTTAAAAAAAATCACAATTTAAAATCAAATCAAATCAAAATATCTTTATTCAATTTAACTCCTTTAGAGAACATTTATGAATGTAAAATTTTATAATCTTCCGCTGATTCGAAAGGTCAATTTCCACCGAGAAGAATCAGCAAAAAACTCAGTACGACTTAATCTTTTCAAATTTGTAATGATAATAACCCCCGACACTTATTTTCTGACGGCGGCCATCTTGGATTTGAAACTTGTCACAATAATTATTATTATTATATATTAAAGGAGACAATTCCACTGGTGTTGCAAGTGTCTATGGGCGGCGGCAATTGCTTACCATCAGGTGATCCGCCTGCTCGCCTGCTACCTATCACGTAAAAAAAAAAAGAATATTCACCTGGCAATAACGTATTGAACAGCTTTATTCATTGTTGTTACCTATAATGTAGGCTTCAGGATTAAAACAACTAAAAATTTAACGGTGTATACTATAATGTTACCTCTTGTCCGGAGCAGCTCTGGCCAGGTTCCTCTCTCTCTGCCTGTCCTTGTGTCTGTCAGCCCTCAGCTTGTCTCTCTCTGCCGCGGTCAGACCGGACTCGTCTATCTCTGTCTGCTCCTGGTCGTCTTCTGGAGCTCGGATTCCTGTAAAAAGATTACTATTAATTGTGTCAGTAGACGCAACGTCTTCTCCTTGTCTCCTTGTCACCATCGTCGGCGGCTGGTGCTCATCTGTCTCCAGAGCTGTAATAAGGAAGGGTGCCACTAGCTACGACTCCTGCCCGATGGTCCCTGGCCCTCTGCGCCAGCAGCCTCAGCGTCCTCCTCCTTCCGCTCCTTGTCCGCTGCGCCAAGCCGCCTCTCTCAGCTGCGCGCGCGCCTCCACCGGCCCTCGCGCGCCTTCCTGTCAGCGATGTAAAGAGCTTCGGCCCAGCTTGGAGAAGTTCTCGTTGATGCTGGACTTGCTGTAGTCACGCGCCCCGTCAGCTGCTAGACCGCTTGTCCAGCGGATCGTGTAGCCTAAGGAATAAAAGTCCCTATAAGTACAACAGATAAAATAACATCAAAACTTTATTCTGGGACCAAAATTGAGAACCAGCGCAGGGCATCGCCCAGCTCAGCACAAATACATATTGACATAAAGGCTGACTGCCCACTAAGAGCTAAAAATATGTCATGTACTCTCACGCATGCGCACTAACGGGCAAAAAAACGCCTTTTCGACCACTTAATCCTAACTTATGACATAAGATTGTCAAACTGTCGAGGCTGTGGTAGAGGCCGCGCGCTTATGTACTCATGCCGGGCAACAACCCTAGCATATGTCAACGAACTCTTCTAAATTCAAAATCAGGTCAAAGTCTAACTTCTGTGTGTAATTATTTTGTGGCATCAGGCTGAGTTAGTTACCCTTTGCCAAATAACAGATGTGCATTTTATGTATTTTTTTTTAATAGTATTTTAAAGTTTTTGTTACATACAAGTATATTTATGGCAATAAAGTTTACTATTTACCATATTTTTGTCGACTGTAATAAATACGCTAGTTGGCGTACTGTAGATGTAACATCCATTTACAGGGTTATTTTTCATGTGAAATGTCAAAATATAACTAAACAACCACAATGGCACTTGTGTCACCACTGGTGTTGCGGGTGTCAGTCAGGTTAGGTGATCCGTCGGCTCGTCTGCCACCTATATCATAAAAAAATACGTTGAAGTTGGACTCCAGTCTAACAGTACGCCATCTAGCAGATATTTCACACGAGATAGCTACGGCTTTATCTACCAATGTTGGCTTATCTACCAAATTATTATTCGAGGGCTGACAACTGCACAGCTGGTGACCCTGTCCGGCCTCGCCAGGATTTCTCAGCGAGTGGGTTAATTTGACGGCCCCACATGGTATGATTATTTTTTATGTGATAAGTAACAGATGAGCAGACGATTCACCTGATGGTAAGCGATTACCGCCGCCCATAGACACCTGCAACACATAATAGTGTCGAGAACCACAAAGCGGTTTTCTCTTCGTTTTCGCTCCGTCGCCCTAGACTTATAAATAAATTGAGACAACATCACATACATTGTCCTGGTCCCAAACTAAGGTTTTCCCTCGTACTATGGAAACCAGAAACAACGAAGGAACTACAAACACCCAGACCCAACACAAATATCTGTTTCATCAACAAACATTTGTGTTGGTGCGGGAATCGAACCCACGACCCTTACGTCTCAACCGGCGCTCAAACCATTGCGCTAAACAGGTCGTCTTGTAACTCAAGCTACACATCACATATCCAATCACCATATTAGGGTTCGTGGACTTTAGCCTAGTGAGATTATCATAATGCAATCGCTAATTAACATCGATCAATACACCGGGCTTGTACTTACGGATAATCTCGTCAATTTACCTCAGACTAATCAAATGGGGAAAACAACAGATTAAATCCCAAAGAGGAGGACCGTGATGTGGCACAGACAGAATTTGTCTACATTGGACCACCTGACCTTCCATACTAGTATTACTACCATGCAGCAGTGGACGTCTATGGCTGAATGATGGAGATGATGATGATGAAAAGTTTAACAAAACCTTTAGCGTTTCTTCCAGTGGCTAACACAAGGCGGCACCTTCCAGTCACCTCTGTTGTTTCACAGACACGCGGCGCGGCGGCGAGTGCAGCACGGGCGCGGGCGGCGAGGGCGCGGCGCGCGGGATCTTCTTGTTGATCTGGAAGCGCGGGGGCTCCATCGGGTCCACTTGGGCTTCGACCATTCTGTGGGGGAAGGGGTAGTGGTGAGGAAGGGTGATGGTATTGGCTCCCTAAAGATATATAATTGGGTATTTGACTAATCTCGATATAGTAAAAAATATTGATACTCTATCAAAATATTGGTAAATAATAACCAATGGCCAACATTTTCAGTTAAAAATATAACGTCTAGCTGGTTTGTGAAGCATTCAAAGTTCATGGGCGAGTCCATTTGTAAAGTATAAAATTAAAAAAAAAAAATCATTATATCATTGAACTAACCCGTACATTTTCCACCAACTTTTATTATAAAACCATTTACTTAAACGAGACATTTGATATAGCAACCAACAAAAATTTACTAAGACGCCCGCACACAGAAGTTTGTAGTTGTGACCGTCACAATTCAATAGCCATTTGTACGAAGCGTTTTTGGGCTTGCCCAAAATATGTGCTCTTAAAGTTATGATTATCTCAGGTAACTTCAATGAGAATCAAGTGAGTATTTCAAACGATGTTTCTTAAATTGAGGCGTCTTTTGATTAAACATATAAAAAAAAAATCAAATACCCAATTACACGGGATTGACCTAATGGGGGCTGTCGCGTGTGTAAATTCCGTTATGTGGAGTACTTGTAGACTGAGGCCCGACTTCGACGTCCTTGGTCGTTAAGTGACAATTTGACGTCTCACATAAAAAATGACCAATCACCGTGAAGATGGACCTGAGTCTACGAGCACGCCATCTAACGGACTTTTCAAACGCGATTTACCAGATTTACCAGACTCATCGAATTCTAAATTTGGTCCAAGCGTATAGTCCGCGGCATGTAAGTGTAGCGATGACCTTGAGTGCGCAGAAACCAATTTTAGTAGAAAGTCTTCTTTTTTACAAGTTCGCAAACTAACAGTCACCGCTATTGTTAAATACCGCAGAGTATACCCCAGAAATAATGATGATTTATTATAATAACATACCGGGCTAAGACGCGCACCGCGACAAAATTTTTTGACTCTCGTTCGCGAGAGCGCATCCTTCTATCCCGCTCATCGCTCAGTCAGTGAACGAGAAGCAACTTGCGCCAACGCAATACCAGTGTCGACAAAATTGATTCACAAGCAAAATTAACATATTGTTTTTGAATATAATGCTCAAAATAGTGTGCATCAGCAGTGGACGTCTGTTGGCTGAAATGATGATGATGATGAAAAGTTTAACAAACCTTTAGCATTCTTCCAGTGGCTAACACAAGGCGGCACCTTCCAGTCCCTCTGTTGTTTGACAGACACGCGGCGCGGCGGCGAGTGCAGCACGGGCGCGGGCGGCGAGGGCGCGGCGCGCGGGATCTTCTTGTTGATCTGGAAGCGCGGGGGCTCCATCGGGTCCACTTGGGCTTCTACCATTCTGTGGGGAAGGGGGTAGTGGTGACGAGGGATGGTATTGGCTCCCTAAAGACTTATATTTACACGGGATAAATCTAATAGGGGCTATCGCGTATGAAAAACCCCTTAGATGGCGTATTTACTTGTAAACTGAGGTCCAAATTCAATGTCATTGGTTGTTTAGTGAGATTTTAACATCTCACATAAAAAAAATCAAGCAACATGTAGCCGAACTCCTCAGTTCTACAGTACACCATTTTTCACAGGCGATAGCCCCTATTAACAGATTGACCAGACTCATAATTTTGTTTGTTTCATTTTTGTATTCCCAGATCAGCTTTAATAATTTTTAATGTTGCACCTCTTTTCTTTTTTCTCTGAGTGTATGTAATGTATTTCTTGTTGTTTTTTGTTTTTATTTATATAAATGCACATTACGTCGCCCTGCCTGAAAATCAGCGCCGCAGCGGCCTCTAGCTGCAATAGAAAATGTTAAGGTTGTGTCTTGTGGGCCGCAAAATGTATGTACACTAATTTATTATACTAAAATTTAATTAATTATTACAAGGGAATAAAACGCTAAGATGATGATTATTTAGTAACATGAACACAATATACCTTATCACCCTCTGCTTGGCGCCGGAGTTGAAGGCCCCGCCCTGCTGCGCTGGAGTGTACCGGATGTACTGCGCGGCGGCCTGCGCACAAACATTCACTATCAACGCGCTTATAAGCTACCATTATAAGAAACACTTGGGCTTTGTAATCGATGCCCAACGCCATCTATTGGCACAGCTTGAAACAAATCTCCAGTACCAAAGTGGGTGCAGGCCACTAGTTTATGTTTAAGACAGCAACAAGCGAGCTTGAAGGCCAACGAGAATATATCTGTCGCATCCAATAAATAGATGCACAGCACGTGTAAAAGAGACGGGGCTAGAGCCATTAGCCATTTTATTGTGGCGCCTCGGATCGGTACTATATATCGTTCATTGTCGGACATAGTTCCTTCTTTTCTTTAATATTAATTGTCTGCATTAATTACAACTATAATGATGGTGTGCTCACATGCCCACAGTATGGGAGAATCTTTTCAAACAAGATTCGCTACGTAAGCTACATACAAGCCTACGATTGACAGCTCAACAGGAGTTTAAGATCATATCATGATATTGTATAATATTCAATCTTAAAAAACCAACTCACAGCTTTGGGTGCAGCCTTCACAGGCATGGCAGCAGATATCTTAGCGTTTGTCAATTTCTCCAAAGCCAGTTTTGTCTTCTCAGTGATGTCGTCAATGTCTTCGTCATCTGGCTTCTGCAGGCTGGGATCGTCTTCAGCCAGGACTTCTGACGGCAGCAAGTCCGTGAGTTTGGAGTAGATAATCTGTAATAGATAAGAAATAAATAAATAAAATTATTTACTTATATTACTGATAGGTCCCTTGACTACTGGAAAAAAAAAGTGTTATTGTCAAAAGCTGAATGCTTCCATCTTCTTCGTAAAGGCTTTTCCGCAATCAGGCTACACAATAAGCTGAATGCTGATGCCTTGCGCAAGAGCACAGAGAATATGTAAATTCTTCATGCACGCACCCAGGTAATGCAATGTAAACTCCATTTTTCTGTTTCTCTGGATTGTATGTTATGTAAACATTGTACAGTCAGCCACACATCAGGTTACCACAACCTGTCAAATTTCCTCAATTGATATTCAACCTAATGTGTATGACAGTACGATGAGAGTTGGTTGAAGAAATTTGAGTTTTGTATACTTTGATGTGTGGCTGTACGTACATGATGTGCAACTAGGAGTCATTGTTGTATTTATAAGTTTATAACGTAAAATTAGTTTGTATATCTATTTTCTAATGTTCATACCTTGTCAGCCCCATGGCCTTGGCGAGCTATTGCTGAATATTTAACTTTCCCAGTCTCATCTAGCTGCACCGCCAGAGCGTTGGAAGTGCTCTCCTTGCCACGGGCCCCCATACCCAAAGGGTACTGAGCAACATGGATCTCTGGGAACGCTCCTCCGTCTAAAATCATGTTAGACTTTTAGTGACATCTATTTAAATTTTAACATTCAGCTAAATTTTATTGAATTGTGGTAAAGCACCAGTAGTTTAATCAAGCATAAGTAGGCAGGAGTTGGCTATAATCACACCTAAGGATCTATTAAATGCCTCGTAACAAAGGAAAATGTACCTGTCACATCTAAAAAATAAAACGCACAAGGTTAAGTGACATATTATTCTGTTTTGTTGTAGGCTATTGATATCTGGTATGTTTTACACTTCAGTTGGGTTAAAATATTAATAAACTTAACTTAATACCTACAATAGCAAAAATATTACCTCCAAAATCTTCCTCTGCACGGGGCACCCATCCTTTCCTCTGACCGTATGGAGGGACACTAGTCTGGGACACAACAAGCGCGCTGCCGACGCGCTTCGCCCTCAGCTCGTCGTCTCGATCCCACACTTGCTGCGTAGGAGCAGGTAGTAGGCTAAAACCACATTGAAAGAGACATAATGAGCAACCAATATTCACGTTGAAAATAGCCAAATAAAACTTAATCTATCAGTTACTCTCAAAGTAACGTTGTCTTATTTTTAGTTTAGTAAGGAAAGAGTATAATTTAACGTGGATTTCTATCAATTTATTGTAGAAGATTGAGAAAACGAAAACTCTCGTAATCAAGACTCAAGCACGATAGAACTAACGTGTTAAGTAAATAATACCATTTGTTGAATACTTTTTTGAATTTGATACTAGTAAATGATCACGTAGTTGCAATAAATAGGCAAAATTTGATAAATTTGCGAAAGAAAACATACGCACCTTGTCAACGACGCCATTTTTAATGAACATAAGTTTCGTTCAGAATTCTGTAGCATAACATACTATAAGGTTTATAGTTTTGGAATCATAAATGACGTCGCTATAAAATAATAAATAACCATAAATGTCTCGCATAAAACTACTCTTCAAAATCAATCTTAAATCCATGGCTTTCTCTCATTATATACAACAAAAACAATAAGAAAAAGGTCAACAATAAGAATAGAAATCAATAAAAGGATTTCTGAACGAATAAAAAAGTTGAAACTTTTTAAAAAGTGATGGCACACAGCCTTTAAGAATTTTAAGCTATACAGCCTACAGTGTGTTTACAATACAATTTGTATAAATTAACTTTATAAACAAAATATTCAAGAAGCAATAAACTTTTCCTTTTATTTTATAATTTTATCAAATTATTACTGTTAAATAAAATAACAATTGTGTAGTTTTTAATGTGTGAAAATGGAAGAGAAACTGTCATTTTCGTATATAAATGAAGTAGGCTGCGAACGTCCTTCTTTTATAACCTCAAAAATGCGCGAGAAGTATCACAGCCTGATGATGAAGTGAGCTTATTTTATCATTTAATTGGTGTTAAAGTGAACATTTTTCCATAATGCCGTCGAAAAAAAGAAAATACAACGCCAGGTTTCCGGCGGTAAGTCCAAAATGTCTTCCAAACGCTTGCAATATTGCAAAATGTATTGTTGTTTTCATCTACAAATTTGAAGAGATTGGTGATATCATGACATTGTTTATTTGTAGGGGCGAATCAAGAAGATTATGCAGACAGACGAAG
The DNA here is from genome assembly GCA_014851415.1 of Cnaphalocrocis medinalis. Taxonomy (NCBI): domain Eukaryota; kingdom Metazoa; phylum Arthropoda; class Insecta; order Lepidoptera; family Crambidae; genus Cnaphalocrocis; species Cnaphalocrocis medinalis. The sequence continues at coordinate 6,899,099 of CM026296.1, read as the reverse complement.
AAGTGGGGAAAGTCGCTCAGGCTGTGCCCATCATAATTTATATCCTTTTCAAATGAACGCCTAATTTGATTGAAGAATACTGGTTGGTTTGGCAATACCAAACAATCTGATGTGGATCGTTTTACTAGGAATGCATTGAGCTGGGATGATGATACTGGCTGGGTGATGCGCCACATAGTGATAGGCTTTTATTTCGTGTTCATGTGACTTCTATTTGGGTCTCAGTGTGTGTTATGTAAAAAGTTTTTATTGGTTTTATGGTTTATGTAATAGCCATAGGCTTGTTTGGGTTATTTAATTGCTCAATGAGCATTTATGATGCTATTGGATAACAGAGTTTGGTAAATAAGACTCAAGTTAGCATTGATTTGTTTAACTTATTTGCATATAATTTGGTTCTGATTTTGTTGTTTTTGTTTACATTCTAATGATTTACTAATGGAAGAAGAAAACATACTGCGCCGACCCCAGATATCCTGGGAATAGGGCAGAAAGATGATGATGATGAACTATAATAATCTTACTTGTATGTTAACCACTGTTTAAAATTATTTACCGAACTGATGAATTTCATGTAAAGGGAAGGTATATTTTTCAAATGGACACTGCTAGTAAAACAGGGACAATAAGAGATGGAAATGAGATAAAACATTCATCAATTTGTTTTGTATTTACTAAAACAGTGCTGTCCCAACCATATGGCATGCAGGCTGTGGCTTGAATTGTTGCAGCCCGTAGAATCAATTCTTGTTTGTTAAGATACATTAATGAGCAAATAATTTTTATGCTTTTATTGAGGTATTAACACTATGTTTTTGATACTAGTAAATGGAAAGTGGACTCCATTTTCTGCACTAAGACTATCTTTTGGTCCATTGTACATGTTTGATACTAGTAAGGGCATCCCTTAAATCATGCAGGTATATTACATGTATAGTCTGAGGCAAGAAAGTGTAGTTATGGCCTTGAGTAACCAATTTTGATAGAATCTTCTTTTTTACAAGTGCGCAAAATAATGGTCATCACTATACTTTCGTGCCTCCAGCTATACAGTTCTTAATATTATTAAACATGTTTTGTTACAATGATGCCACGAATAACCATAAACATTGGCTACATAACAAGTAAAGTAAAATAGCCTGAATCTAATCTGAACGAACAAATTATACTCGGAGAAACATTTACCCAGGCTGGGATTAAATATCCTTAGGAGAATGAGTAACAAATATGCCTTTAGGTATTTATAAAAGTTATGGACTCTATTTGGAAAGCTTTTTTTACCTAGCCTATTGTCCAACTGCTTGACAAAGGAAGGCTACCCCCAAGTCCTTCCATTGATATCTTTTTATCGCATGTGGATAGTTTCTAAGTCTACTATAATCTACTTATAATATTTTTTTACAATGGTTAAATAAACCTTTAATGCTTTGAGATAGTCTAGCCAAATATTTAAAAATAATTGTCCCAGTACATAGTGGTGATGAATATAATTTCTTGGTATATTAGTGTCCTGCCTTAAAATAGATGCCCTGGCATCAATAACAATTTTTGGATTGTATTTGGCAATTAAACTAAACTTTATTGCAATGCATTAGAGTTTAAAGTCATGCATCTTTATTAATACTCTTTAGACAGATGATTGCTCATCTGTATTGTTATCAGAGTAAAGATGGAATACCTACTCGCGCGCACAGATAAGCTAACAGATTTGTCTTTGTGTCGCATTTTATTTATGATTTTTATACGTCAACGCTAATATTAGGGCGCGGGTAGGGTTGTCACTTATGTGTTTATTGTTTTAACTCGCCTCATGGTAAGCATTGATAAGCCTAGTGAAGTTATTAATTAAGTTCTCAAGTACTAGACCAACAGTGTTTCCGTCGACATGTCATATCGCAACGTTTATAGATTTTTTTTTACTCCCTCTCACCTAATTAGAAAGAGATATGGATCATAAGCCTCGTACATCATTAATTGTATTAATTACTAGTGGCCCGCCCTCACTTCGCTTCGGGACCGTAATTCAGAAGTGAACCAATAGATGGCGCTGTGTCCAATTACATCGCGCAAGCGTTTCGTGTTTTCGGTTTACCTATAAGCCTTGTCGTGGTCTATAGAAGTTATCTCTTTATAAATAGTATAGATAGATGTTTTTGAACAATCCAATTTCAAAAATTTAATTTGATAATAAACACATTTCAATTAAACAGGCTACAGATGGTAGACTGTACTCATAATGCTATTTATTTTCTGCAATCCTTACTTTGTTGTACTAGCTTTTAACACCAATGGGGACAAATGTATAGCCCCTTGTGTGACTGCGGCATTCAAAATCAAACTCTAGATTTACATCGCAAAGACGGGAAATTGCCTAATAAACACCAAAACATTTTTTACATAATTTATAGGTACGTCTACGACGTAAGTCACTTAAGTAATACGTCTTACGGTGAAATAAAGTATTACCTATGGAAAAAGGTCTTAAAACGATTAAGTAGTTTTTATTACAAGAGAAAGTAATAATAGTGTGAGAATGACAACCCTAATACGGGATGCGTCGACGCATAGTAATTGCGTTGTAACGTTCTGAGCAACAGCCATTCATTGTATTATGATTAAAACGATTAAACAGTGTATCATTGTATGAAAATTTAATACTTTGGCGTTATTGCGCCATTGTGAAGCTGCTACCATGACTCCAGGAGTAGTATGTCAACAACTACTGTCGTTGAGTCACTTTCGAAACTTAACAACCATTAAATTTTTGTTTAAAGACTTGTGACCCCATTCATATAACGTCTAATACATTGACCTGACTCGTACTAAGTAGCTTAAGCATTTGTGTTACTGATGTTGGATAACAGAGGAATCACAAATATAAATACTTAAATACATAATATAACGCCCAGACACTGAACAACACAAGTGTTAGTCATACGTTAATGTTTGGTTTCCAGGGTAGGGATCGAACCCACGACCTTTGGCGTATGAGGCAGGGTTACTTCCAAATGCGCCATCGGGCCAGTCAAATAGTTCACTTGGGTTCGCTTGGGGTCCCCGGTTCGATCTCCAAGTCGGGCTAAAAATTTGTACCTGAGTTTCTCTATTAAGAATTTTGTGACGGCCCGAAGACTGGAAGTTGACTAAGTACATAATTCGCCCTGGAATTGCCTTTGAAACTTAAGTACATTACGCCTTCTTACTATATTTTCCCTCCCCGCTAGATTCGATGGTGTATGCTACGAATCGATCCTACAATTCAGTCCTCTATCATCATTCTACATAAAACCTAAAAGAAAGAGGTACCTAAAGAAAGAGGTTTAGCTCCTCGTTCCTGCCCCGAACCATCAAGTCATGGAATGCCCTTCCAGTTCAAGTGTTTCCTCCTTCTTACAATCCTGGGTTTTTTAGGCGGAGCGTGAAACGGCATCTCAGCAGGCCTTCAGGGTGAGAGTGACAGACTCAATGGACACTTTGTCTGTTCTTTTGTGCCTTTCAATCTCATATTAGGTCTTACAGCCGCTTACCATCAGGTGGAGAGGGGTCATCTTGATTGTATCCTACTACTATTATAAAGGCGAAAGTTTGTAAGTATGGATGTATGGATGTTTGTTACTCTTTCACGTAAAAACTACTGAATGGATTTGAATGAAACTTTACCACAATATAGCTTATACATCAGAATAACACATAGGCTACAAACCTGAAGTCCACGCGTACGAAGTCGCGGGCAAAAGCTAGTTCAATTAAAAAAACTACCATTAAATTGTTACACATAGTTCCTTAACTCAGAGCTGTTCGCTCCCACACCTCGGACCCTGGAGTTGTTCGTGGAGTCGCTGCTCAGCAAGGCGCTGCAGGTGACGATGGCGCGCAACGCCAAGACCCTCAGCCCGTCCCACGTGAAGCAGTGCATCGTTGCCGAGTCCAGATTCGACTTCCTCAGAGACCTGGTATGTGGCCAATACTATATCACTTCCACTCACCACCTAGTTTCTAGCATCACCGCTTCAGGAGTCGCTACCCAGTAAAGCACTACAGGTGACGATGGCCTGCAACGCCAAGACCCTCAGCCAAGAGTCAAGGCTCGACTTCATCAGGGACCTGGTATGTGGCCAATACTATATCACTTCCACTCACCACCTAGTTCCACCCACTACTTCTGGAGTCGCTGCAGGTGACGATGGCGCGCAACGCCAAGACCCTCAGCCCGTCCCACGTGAAGCAGTGCATCGTGGCCGAGTTCAGGTTCGACTCTCTCAGGGACCTGGTATGTGGCCAATACTATATCACTTCACTCACCACCTAGTTTCTAGCACCACCGCTTCTGGAGGCGCTGCCCAGTAAGGCAATACAGATGACGATGGCCCGCAACGCCAAGACCCTCAGCCAAGAGTCAAGGCTCGACTTCATCAGGGACCTGGTATGTGGCCAATACTATATCACTTCACTCACCACCTAGTTTCTAGCACCACCGCTTCGGGAGGCGCTGCCCAGTAAGGCAATACAGATGACGATGGCCCGCAACGCCAAGACCCTCAGCCAAGAGTCAAGGCTCGACTTCATCAGGGACCTGGTATGTGGCCAATACTATATCACTTCCACTCACCAACTAGTTCCACCCACTACTTCTGGAGTCGCTGCAGGTGACGATGGCGCGCAACGCCAAGACCCTCAGCCCGTCCCACGTGAAGCAGTGCATCGTGGCCGAGTCCAGGTTCGACTTCCTCAGGGACCTGGTATGTGGCCAATACTATATCACTTCACTCACCACCTAGTTTCTACCACCACCGCTTCTGGAGTCGCTACCCAGCAAGGCGCTGTAGGTGACGATGGCGCGCAACGCCAAGACCATCAGCCAAGAGTCCAGGTTCGACTTCCTCAGAGACTTGGTATGTGGCCAATACTATATCACTTCACTCACCACCTAGTTCCACCCACCACCACTTCTGGAGTAAAGGGACGAAGGCGTCAAGGCCTTTCAGGCACTCGCTGCAGGCTAGGCCCAGTTTGGTTAAGTACCTACAATTTTATGCAGCTGGTTTAGTTCCCGTGTCTAAAGGTTGCGAAGGTCAGATAGCACTCGCTTCAATGTAATCACCACACATCTAAATTTTTAGATCCTGATCCAAAATATCTGGTACTTCTGGAGTTCTAAACCGACGTATTTGGCTTGAATACTGAATTTTTATTTTACAGGTCAAAAATATTCCAGATGTGTCGGTGGCAGAAGAAAAAGAAATAATGAGTGCCGAAAGTTCTCCCAACTCCTCAAGGTAAGATATGTAAACTATTCCATTGTTTCGATTAAGAGAGTGATATTAATGATAATTACGCATTGATTTGATACCACGACGCCAAATGGCGCTCCGTAATGATTTTATCGGTAGCTATGTTTTATCCTACCTCTAAAATCTGGACATCTTTAAGGCAAGAGTGAACAGGCATCTTCTAGGCAAATGCGTATCATCCTAGAACTCATCGTCACTCCCCATCAGGTGCAATTGTGGTCAAGCGTTGGCTTATAGTTTAATAAGAAAAAAATAACAATATCAAATATAAAAGAAAAAGCGATCCAATCGATGTTGATATTTAACCATGGTTCATCCCGTGCACGTGCAAATTGTGGAATGACCTTCCAGTGGCGGTGTTCCCTGATCGCTATGACATGTCCTTTTTTAAACGACGTTTGAAAAGAGTACTTCTTTCACGGTAGGCAGCGGCATGACTGTGCCTCGGCATTGTTGTTGTCTATGAGCGGCGGTTACCATTTACCATCAGGGCCGCATGCTCGTCTGCCTACTTCAGCAATAAAAAAAATTACAAATGTTAACCTGTTTGGCCAGGTTCTCGGATGCGTCGGCGCCGCCGCGGCGCGTGGTGCGCGAGGACTCGAACAGCTCCAGCAGCTGCGACGTGAAAGTTCCGCTTCCGCCCACGGGACGCGTTCAAGATGGCCGCCTCTCAAACGGAGCTTCCACACAGGTGAGACATCAGACTATAGCTGTGTATTGAACCGGTTTAAAACTCCAGGTATAGCTGGCACGAAAGAATAGCGATGACCGTTATTTTGCGCACTTGTAAAAAAGAAGACTTTCTATTAAAATTGGTTTCTGTGCACTCAAGGTCATACCTACAGTTTCTTGCAGCAGACTACTCTAGCTAATACGGTAAAAACCCCTCATTTTCTGACGGCGGCCATCTTGGATTTGGAATTTGTCACAATAAATATATTCTGCTACTCAACGCCTTTTATATGATACCCATAATGTGGGAGTTATGTTAAAACATACAATCCTTATTTTTGTGACGGCGGCCATTTTGGATCGATTTTTGTCCAACATAGCTAAAAACACTCCCCCTTTATTCATCTTTCAAACAAAAAGAAACAAAATCAAAATCGGTTCATTTGTTTGGGAGCTACGATGCCATAGACAGACAGACTAACAGACACGTCAAAATTTTAACACCTCGTCGTTTTTGTTTAAAAAAAACTAAATCTCCATAAAATCTAAACACACACACACTACACACACCATACACACACACACACACACACACACCCACAGACACGTCAAACTTTAAACACCCCGTCATTTTTGCGTCGGGGGTTATAAAGAAATCTCCATAAAGTTAGTGACATATCCATCCTGCTTATCTATCCTCAGGCCGCACCGGACCGAAGTCACATCCACAATAGTGTCACCCGAAGCTGCCATAGATCTAACCAAACGACACGAGAGGCCGGTCAGGACTGCAACTTCTACCAGGAGACACTCGTCACAGACGAAGTCCAGCACCGCAGCGTCATCACAGTGAACCCTACCTACGCTAGTCCGCAGCCATCCACCAGCTACACCAATATGACCCCTGTGGAGCCTGTACAGAGAATAGAAATTACCGTGCCAAAGCAAGAGTTCTTCGTAGATATGCAGAATAATATGACGCTAGCGCCGCCAAGGACGCCGGTTACGCCAATTTTAAACATAGACTTTACTAAGAGCTTACTGCCAGAGATAAAGGTCTTAGATACGGGAGTCACTTCTGTAGGTACCAGCGTTTTAGGTGTGAAAGAGCCGGTTAAAGCGGTGAAGAGGCAAAATTCGAAGTTGAAGTCTGAGAGTAAAAAGATCGAAGTGAAACCTGTAAGCCAGCCGGTGGATTTGGATCATTTAAACTCCGGAAATTTGCAAATAGACGAGGATTACGATACCTGAGTCGGTTAGTTTCGTTTGTTTTGTGTTTCTATTGTATTTATGACGCGAGTGAGGTAAGCTTGAGTGCAAGGAATACAAGTGAATGCAAGGCCTTTGGTTGGATAAAGTAGTGTGATGATGATTTAGTGTGATCACATGGAAACTTCGTTTCGTAATTACAAAGTTGCGTTCGTTATAGAGGTTATATTCGCTTGACAATTTATTATGATTAAAATTGATACCTGTACCACAAAATAATTACACACAGAAAGTAGGCTGCCCACTAAGAGCTGAAAACGTGTCATGTACTCACGCATGCGCACTAACGGGGGAACTAACCTTTTCGACCACATTAATCCTAGCCTATGACATAAGATTGTCAAACTGTCGAGGTCTGTGGTAGAGACCGCGGGCTTATGTACTCATGCCGGGCAACAACCCTAGCATATGTCAACGAACTCTTCTAAATTCAAAATCAGGCTGAGTCTACCTTCTGTGTGTAATTATTTTGTGCCTATACGTCAGTCTGTGATTTATATGATTGAATGAAAAACGAATTAGTTATTGTTTTCCCTTTTTACAAAAGTTTGTTTTGTCGATATTTTATTGGCTTCTATTTTTTTTTCAATGACTGTCACTGCTGTCAAAATGGTAGCCGTGTGTCTGAGAAAAATTATCTTTGTCTAGTACGGATTACATGCTTCGGCATGTTTTATTTAATGTAATTTATCGTAAATAGGGATTATGTATCTTATTTTCATCACAAAAAAAGTTAATTTTTCTTAGATACAGTAAGCGTCAAAAATTGCTTATCTTAAAACTAACATGACAGTTGTTACTTTAATATGCGTGACTGATCGTAGTGATCATGAAAAGAGCAGTTTCTCATAATTACTTTTTAGTAATTCAAGACTTATTTCCAAATTTGTCATATAAGCTGTGTAAATTGTTTATATACAATTTTATGTACCTATATTTAGTGCATAGGGTATATTTCTGTTTCGGGATATTTTCTGATACAGCGTTTAAGGCAAATCATATGACCATAAGTAGACACAGTTAAACCAGGGGGTCTACTCCGCCAAACGATATCGATTTATTCGTAACGATACGACAGTTCTTACAAAAACCCTACTCTAACACAGCTTAAAATACGAATAATTGAATTTGACAGCTTCACAAACGTCAAATCGACGAACATTCCTACGACGTCTCTGATGGTATCGTTAGGAGTATCGTTTCGTTTGTATTTGTAAAAACTTTTTTCAGCCATTTATGGTCCACGCTGAAGAATAATAAACCAAACAGCCAAACTTTTTTAAATTTTACAAGCATTCGTCGTATCATTACGAATGAATCGATATCGTTTGGCGTAGTAGACCCCCAGGGATTTAGGGTCAAAAGGAGGGAAACAGTAGTCGACCGAAAAAAAAATGACTGGCAAATGCTTACTCTTAAAGTTATAACCACAAAATGGAAAGATCGGCTTCTGACATTGACATCGAAAATTTCATCGACCTTATACCCTAGGCAGTATATTGTATCGTGTCTCACAAGCACACGTTCCGTTTAAGCTGTCTCATTTCAAGACACAATTTGATTTGGCCTGTTTAGCAAGCAATGTAAGCAGCTGACTTTCTTTCTGTTTTGTGAAGTATGACCCCAAAGCGTGCTTACTTAAGTCCCCGCAATGAATAAAGCAAGCTATTATAAATAGACACATAGATAGGTACTCTGTATTGCACAAAGTTTACGAATCTTAAATTATGTTCATATTCTATTACAATGTGTACCTACCTAGGCGGTTATAATTATTAGTTTCGAATAATTAGGACGCGTTATCAGAAAATATCCTTAAATGCCGTTTGAGTATTACGTTTCTACGTAATTTAAATTTTATAGTCAAAAAAGAATGTTTGTTAACTATACTCTGATTCATAATCATGTAAACTGACAGATGTCAATGTGTCATCCCCAAACATTATCACTCAATTTGACACATGAAAAATGTCAAAATGCATAGAAACTTGTCATTTTCATCTGTCAGTTTACTTTACATGATTATGAATCAGAGTATAGTGGCCCTCCCTCACTTTGTTTCTGAACATGAATTTCAAGTTGAACCAATAGATGACGCTGGGTGTCGTTTACGTCGCGCTAGTGTTTCGCTTTTTCGGTTTACCGATACGCCTTGATGTTGTCAACAGGATTTCCCTCTTTATAATTAGTGTAGATTTGATTTGATTGGAGAGGATTAAATTCTGCTTACGTAATACTTGAACGGCCCCCTTAGTATATGTCTATGGCTAACGGAAAAGTTTTCCAGCCGATTCTAGTTTGTCTATTCCTAACTCCTAAATTACCAATGAAAAAAGTTTATTACTTAACCAAGCGTATTTGATAGGAAAAAATGGTTTGACCAATTATATAGTATTTGATAATACAAATTGACATAACGTGTATTTTAATAAGGAATATGCATGGTTTTTGATTTTTTAATTTAAAAGGCTAATTTGGTGATAATGCGATAACAAAATTCAATTAGAATTGACAATAAATTGACTAAGATTGTGTTTATTTAGTTAAATTTTGGTTTGCATAAGTAGAATTTTAATGTTTTTAATTTTTGACTGAAAAAATTGTGCATATTCCCAAATTGACGTTTGGAGATTCTCGTTAATTTGAATTAAAAAGGATTTAAATCGAACAAAACAAATGAAAATGTTTTTTTTTCTTTATACGTTGTTTTTTATTTCTAACTTATGGGCTTTTTCATGATTTGGATAATGCGGGCTATCGCGTGTGAAAATACGCTAGATGGCGCACTGTAGAACTGACGTCCATCTACACGGCGATTGGTTATTTGATGTGAGATGTCAAAATGTCACTAAACAGCCAATGACGTTGAAGTTGGACTTCGGTGTAACAGTACGCCATCTAGCGGATTTTTAACACGCGACAGCCCCCATTGATTGTGGATGTTGTTTACCAGTTTAGGTATAAAACTTAGTTTACGTCGTAATTTGTTTTTTTTTTGTACGCTGAAGTCTAATAGGATTTATAAGTGTGTTTTTGTTTTTTTTTCTTTGTTCTACGCTGAAATTGGCGATTAGTTATAAGTATGTGTGTGTTGACTAAGATTATTTCAAATATTTACTCTGGCCTATACCTAAAATATTGAAATTTAAGATATTGTGTATTTGTACGTAGTCTTTGCTTGTGGTACAGTCAGCAACGAAAGTATTCACCGCATTGGAATTAATGCGTTTTTTTTAAAACCACTGTAAGATTTTAGACTTTGAGATTATTTTGAAAAAGAAGTGTGGTTGGTTTTCGAAGTAATATATGTTATTTTTATATGACTGTGCATACAGGTAAAATATTCGGTCAGACAAGTATATGTTAGTATCTGAGTCGTAAAATTATTTGATAAATGAACATGTATAAGATTACCAAAATATTCTTGTGTCAAGTTATCCTAATCGTGTTAGATGTACAAAATGAGACGAAGTTATCGGCTTTTGAATAAATCAATACTCGCTTCAGACTCCAAGACCAGATAAACTTACAATCAAATAAAAAAAACTGCATTTGTCGCTTATACAACAATACCGCGCTAGTAGAAAAATTACCATGTGACTTCTATAAATTGAATTAAAATTCCATTATACCAGATATCCATAATTAATTACATAATATAATAATAATAATCGTATCAATGATATAAATTTTATATACAATTGCTAAATTAACCATTCACAGCCACTTACTAATTCAAAAAGTATTTTGGATTGATTTATATTACCTAATGAAGTATTTAATACAATATATTTGTCTTTCCTGAAAACTTGTAAAATGTTACTTACGCGGTATTGTAATTTACGTGACGATTTTGAAAAGCATCTATCAAAAGAGGTAAAAAAAATGTATGAGAATTAGACATTGACATCTGTTAGTTTAGTTGACATACTTAATTAAAAAAACAGAGTTTACTTATATAGTTTTCTTGCAACATTTACTGCCGCACTCAGAGACGTTAATTATACCTCAATTGTTACATAAATAAAAATATTGACCTTTATTTTAATAGACATAAAGACTATCCATAATTAACATAATGATCATTAAGGTTAAATGACGCGTCTGAGTACGACAGTTAATGGTTCAACTCGTAATAATTGGATCAAAAAATTTCAACTTTTCATACAGAGTCGGTCACGTGACATGGCAATTTTGTATGGGGACTCCCAAAGAAATTTCGATGAATTTCGAAAAGTCCTTGAACAAATGTTGTTTAAAATGGTTGGTAGAGCATGTGCTTAGAGAGATGTAAATGCTCACAGAACCACCCTGTATATACATAGAACACCATGTTCTATGATATACAGGATGTTTCTGCTAACATAACATCCCTCTACCCTTTGCCTACCCTTAAATACGCAAACGCGTTAACTTTGGAAGCTGCTAAACCTAGTTAGGTACCAATAAATGGTTTTGATTGTCGATTACGTCTCGCAAGTGTTTAATCTTTACATTTTACCAGCAAGCCTTGTCGTTGTCTATAAAATGTAACTTATAAATAAATGCGCACAACATCTCATACATTGACCTGACTTCGTACTAATTAGCTTAAGCACTTGTATTACAGATATCAGACAACAGAGAATCACAAATATAATACTTAAATACGTACCCAGACACTGAACAAACAAGTGTACAGTCGAGTCCAAAAATATGTATACACTTTAGGACCTTGTCACAGTACATATGTATAAGAAAACGACTTCCACTTTCTTATAAATATTTATTGTGACAAGGTCCTAAAGTGTATACATATTTTTGAACTCTACTGTAAGTACATCACACGAATGTTTGTCGTGGGTGGGGAACCCAAGACCTTTGGCGTATGAGGCAGGGTCACTATCAGATGCACCATCCGGCCAGTCAAAAAACACTACAAAGTTAAGAAGCGTGTGTGTATTAAGGCGTAATACGATTATACAGGGTGTTTCGGTAAACAGTACATGCCTATAATAACTACTTCTACCGATCATTCTGAACAACGTTTGTGTTAAAAGTTGGTGAACTGCGCCCTTAATCATTCACTTTTATTTAAAGCCAATAACTTTTTTTTTATTTAATTCACTTGGGTTGACTCTGCGAGAATTGAGTTCGAATAAGTTATCACAAAATTAAAATGTAAGTCACATGAAATTATAAATTAGAATATAGTTTTGAGGGTATTACCGACTCTGCATTTAGGCTATTTTTGTAGACGTTCTGGTGTTATTCAGACCTCACGAATTTTATATATTGTATTATAATATGTACGAGTAACATGACGTCACATCAAGTTACCCTTTTTGGAAGTTGGAGTGTCCTTATGTCTGAGTCACAAGTGCTATTTTGCACTGCGAGGGGTAACCCGAACTGATGCCTGTAAATGCTATCAGTGGCGTAGCTAGAAGATGGGAAGTCGACTTATTTCGCCAGAAATCTTAGTACTTTTTGGTAGCCCATTGGAAGATGGACAGTTTTACTTGCTCTGGTTAAATGGACTGCATTATAAAAAAAACTAATTTTATACCTAGATGCCACTACACACACATCTACTCATAATATACACGGTCGCCCCCTCTAGCTACGCTACAGAATGCTACTATTAATACCCTAGTGACTAAGCAATGTAGATGTTTTTTTATTCAGAACTTTTTTTTGTATTTTTTTCCATGAGCAAAGCTAAACTCCACAAATAGGAGTTACCACTGTTGAAAAAAATGCTTATAATATTGCAGAGTCGATTAAGAAATATCGTACCTATATGAATGTCAAATGTACTGTACATAATTAAGAAGATATTCAGTAATAAAATTCTGATGTCATTAGTGATAATATTTGCATGGTGCGTGTATGAATAAAAGTGGCGTTGGCATTTTTTGTTTGTTTTTTTTTTATTTATTTATTTACGTCAAGATTCTCGGTTTCACCGTTTCTCCTTTCTAATGTGATAGATGTCTATACAGGGTGTATCAGTTAACCTTTACGTAATTTAACCACTTCTCCTTCTAACAAATCTGAACAACATTTTGTTGGATATTCGCATAATAATATTTCAACTCATTTACTTTCCATGCAAGTCGGTCACGTGACATTTTTTAATTTTATGTGATAGGTGGCAGACGAGCAGACTTGTTCACTTTGTATAAGTAGAAAAAAAAACGATGAATTTCCAAATCCTAAAACAAATGTTATTCAGAATTGTTATTATAGTAAACTACGTGTTTAAGATACCTACGCCCTGTATAGATTGGGAAGAAACAAATTTAGTTTTGTCCTTCTTCGAATTTAAAATTCTAACTTTCAATTTTAATTGCCAGCGCAGAAAGACTTTAAGACTCGAAAGCAATAGTTTGGAAGGGTAAGCTAGTTAAGTATACAATACTCCCAGACACGATCTAAAAAGTGTTCATCACACAAATGACTGTTGGGTGAAGATCGAACCTACCTTTGGTGTATGAGGCAGGGTCACTACCATGCGCCATGAAGCATCGGTCCAGTCAAATACTATTAAAATTATGTTTATATATTGTAAATTATGATAGAAATATAGATTGATGACGTATTTTGTGTTTTCTTTATTGAACTTGGCCCTCCGGTACCCTCAGTAAAGCGCGAGTCAGTGTGGCTACCAGTAATAGAAAATAATATAAATTTAATCGTATCCACACCAGTGTGACAACCAGTGTGGACACGGAGAATACACGCCTCTCATTCGAGCAAACACAAAGTGCTTCCCGCCGGACTTCTGAGGCCGTGGTGTAACTCCGGTCGAGCCGGCTCATTCATGCCGAAGCATGGCTTTCTCACGGTTAATGGCAGCACTTTGTGTTGACTTACAGAGCAAATTAAGTGCAAATATATGACACCAGGTGTCAGCACCGTGAGTGGGTGCTGGGTGCAACATTCATAGGGGAGTTGAGACAAAAAAAAAACAAGTTGCCATCACATACAAAAATATTTCATTTATTGCTGTTAAATTAAATTATTGTTACTTAACAATAACAATACATAAGGTTTATCTTAACTACTTAAATTAAGGCCATATTATTACAAATTCGAATAACGATTTTATTCTGTGAAAAGTTAAATTAAGAATGATGTTTCAAATATTCCAAATTAATAATATTATGGCCATATTAAAACAAACTGAACCAATGTTAATTTTTAAGAATTTTAAGTCATTTTTGTAAATAATTAAATAAGTACTTACTTTAAATACAAAAATGTTGCCAAAAATTACTAATTAATGCCAAATAATATTATGATAAGTTGATAACATACATTTTAAAGAAAGTTAATGAAAATAGTCAAGATAAATCTAGCCCTGTGCTTAGTTGTTGACAAAAACTATCCTAAAGTAATGGAATTGGCAAGATATTGGTCTATATTTTTTTTAATCTGGCACCGCCACGACAAACAATTTTAACTCTTATGTTGAACTTGTAAGACTGTAAATTTATTATTTTTGAGATTCAGTACAGCAGAAAATTGGAAAAAATACAACAGCTTATACACTAAGAAAATTGATTAACAAAATGGACATCCTAAGATACCTACATAACAGTCTGTTGCGATTCCCTAACTTAAAGCTAAAGTTGATAGTACATAGAAGATCCCGCAATGTGATATTTGACATTCACTTTGAAAAATTATAAAGACCCGATTTGTAAATTAATAGTGTCATATCGGTTATTGGTATAATTGTAAATTCATAAGATTTTTATATAAATTTAATTTTTTTTTACCTGCAAAACGCGATATCCTACAGCGATACTGGTGACAAAGGTAAACGATGAAATAAGCGACACCGGTGGTATGCGGCCTCGATGTATTAAGTTTTTTACTAATAAGAAATTAGACTTTTGGGCCAAACCGGGCCAGTCTCTAAGAAACACAGATTGATATGGAATGAATGTACGATTTTTGTAATGCAGCAGCATTGAAAACTGTTTACTCCATACAAAAATTAAAGTTCATTAAAATTGTTCCATTCAAGACAGGTCTTTACGAATTTACAAAAAAAAATATGGTTTATAAAATAATAATGTTCACATTAAATATTATGATATTGTATTAATACTGATTACAGTTACTTATAATAATTATGGTAATTGTATGATGGCCATATTTACATTGTTGTGGCATGGAAAATAATTTAGTAAAGAAAAGTTAAGACCCGCATTTTATATACGAAACGTAAAAACTAATTTATTGTAATTATAATACAACCTTTATTATAATAAATTACACCTAAAAGTTGCCTAAGACTTATGGATTATTGAATATTTAATTAATATAAAAATTTATGCAAACAATTACTAAAATATTAAATTTGTATTCATAAATATTTGTGCAAAAACACAATTATGTCTATTATTATTTATTTAAGCACCCTTATGTAATGGTAAGGCACATTTAGATTTTTTTACAGGATGTGGTACTCGGTTTTTTAAATATTGCTCTATTTTACAAAATTCATTAAATTAATTTAATGTTTTTAATTTTTACAGAATTTTCCAATATTAAGCATATAGTTAATTTATTTGATTATTTATTTAATCAAAACGGAAGACATGCACTATAAAATATAAATTATAAGTATTTACTTTAATACGAAATTATTAAACATTACAATATATTCTATAACTAAAGTAATATAAATTAAAATAATGTAACAGCTATTATTTAATATTCTAACATAGCATTTATCAAAATCTTAACCACAGAAGAAATTTTGGAATGTAATAATAACAAGTTGGCAGTCTTTCTTTAGTGTTTGTAATTACTTCAATTACATGCTTAAATATCATTGTTATGGATAAATTAAGACTGGATATATATAAAAGACTAACTTTGAAAGTATAAAGTTTTTGAAAGAAAACTATTAAGTAACTCCTGGAAATATTTCTACCATTTCAATTGTCACCTCTTCATGGCATTAAATAACATTTATGGCAAATTATTGTCCCACCACTCCTTCAACTAAATTCGTTGCCCTCATACAAGCTCTCACACACCTCTAACAACCTAAGAACCGGCCCAATATTGTACGGGAAGAGGGATTTTGACACCAGCCTGCTTATCTGCAACCTCAATCGTATTAAGACTCTCATCGTATCGTCCAGGCCTCTGGTGCCACCCAAATCGGCTTGCTGGCATGTCTCCAAGAACTTGGGCCAGTTCCGTCGCACATACTTCAAAAACCTGAGCAAGTACAACAGGAAACATGTTTCATTACTAACCAAGTAGTCTAGCAAGACGTCACTATCGTGAGATACTACCTTGAGGAATTCTATAAATGAGGCTATAGGATTCAACATGGGTATCAAGTCAGGATACATCGAGTTCCTGTAGACGATACCAACTGTAATATCAAGCGTGCACACCATCGATTCAATCAGGTAATCATCCTGTTCGCTAAAGAGGTGAATCAACATTTTCGTAAAAGGAGTCTCTGGATGGAACTCCAAGCTGTTCCTAATAAAAACATCAAGCTTCTTCAAGACATCTCTTATGGACCTTTCCACTATCTGCATGTCTTGTATCGCATTGTAATCGGACGAATCAATTGAGCTATCAGAGGAATCGCAACGCATTTCTTTCACTGTTACTGCCACCGATTTTAGAACCAGCAGTGACATTCTTTGCAACATAGTCTTGTCCACTTCGCTTCTTTGACTGGTATCCTCATTTTCCTCCTCACCGTAACTTTGATCTACCAACTGAATAGTGGTCGACAAGGGAGTTACTTCAGGCCCTAGAGAATAATTTCGCATAACGGTGCATTCATGACCCAAGAAACCAAAACCGCTTCTACTGCTTTGCACTCTCACATCGTTTAGCAATCGGAAATCCTTCACGAATCTGACTATTGAATGTGCCAGGCAACAGATCTCTTCAGGCAAAATATCTTGCAATGCTAAGGTAGAACCATAGCATAGTACTTCATTGAAAAGACTGAGCAAATGGGTATAGATAAGACTTGGAAGTACTGTATTTCTCAATAGATCTACAAAACCTTGCAGGTCAGCGTAGAAAGGTTTTGTGTCTATGACAGAGAGATTCGCTTTGACACTAATAATATTCTCCCACAGAGAGAAAAATGTAAGTATACAATTTTCAGCATTAGCTAAATTCAGGTACCTTAGTAGCAATAGCTTCATGTTCTTTACTAGGACTGGCCAGTGGTGCTCTAACGTTTTTATTGTTAGGCATTTTATGTGTGATGTATCAAATGACTCTGAATCTGTTAGAACAACAGTGACGCATCCATTCTCATTTACCCTTTCTATTCTGGACTGCGGAGGTTCAGGGGATATTGATTCCTCCAAGTCATTAGAGGGCTGTTCTGCAGGCAACTTTAATACTGGCTCATGCAATTTAAATGTTGCAGGTTTGTCCTCTGCAGGTTTGTCTTCCGATGATGTGGAAGGAGCACCATGAGTTTGTAAGTTGGAAAACGCATTATGCAAGTTATTGCTTTGAGAGCTGGATGATGGAACTTCACTGTTACTACTGGTACCGTAACCTATGCTACTCCGGAAAGGATTGTCTTCTTGAACATGCATACTTCCCGCTGAATTTATATAATTACTGTCTTCCAGAGGGTGTTGCTCAACATCTTTCCATTCCACTATCCTCTTTATTATATCAAGGCTGAAATTTATCTTTTGTACTGTTATTCTGTTAATTCTATCAAATAGGTAAATGTTTTCCGCTATCTGTTGAAGCCAGTTCTCATCGACAGTGTCCTTGGACACTATTAAGAAGCTAGCTAGGACTCTACTTGCCACAAACGTAACAATCTTACTTTTATGATCAGCTAATTCTATTACCTCTGTAATCCAATCATGCCTGTTGCGAACTAAAATGTCACAAGCTTGCATTACTTTTGAGCATATTGTACCTGTACTGTTTTGTTTTAAATAAATATCAAACATGAGTTGCATTGTAGAAAGGTATGTCAAGGAACATGTCAAAGGCCATGAAACAATATTTAGCTGCCTATCAAATAGTTGGGATACCACATTGTCGTCAAAACTACATAAACATTGTCCGACGAGGGCATCCTGGAACACCCTCAGCTCAGACAGTAATTTGTCATCTTCAGAGTTCCAATGTTGGGCAGTGTTTGAGCATGAAGGTATGATGTCAATACTAGATTCGTTAGGTAATCTCAGGATCGCTGAGCAGTCGACTGCATCTTCACTCACGGTTCCGCTGTCAGGGGACTCACCATTTCTCGAGGGGAACTCCTCTGAAGGCTCAGCTGGAGTCTCCGACTCAAATATCTCTGTGAGAATGTCATTTCCATCGTCTATGTCAGGTGCGTCAATCCGCTGCTTCTTCTTCACGGGTTGATCAGAAGCCATACCTTCATTTGTTGGTGCACAGTGCAAGTGGCCCCTCCAAACCATTAACCTTCGGTACTAGACACTCACAGCAACGTATTTGGAGTTAAATCTTGGCACTATTATTATTTTCTTCGTCGTTTTGATGCTCCTGGAACGGATAAAGCAAGTTTGAATGCATGACCTTTCTGTTCAGCTACCTAATTACGCGGACGACAAAGCCATCGATTATTTGGCGTAATAAGACTGCTTAGTGGTTGTTTCACTTTAAATACACTTGAATTAGTGTGCAAACTCGACGATTTCAGTCAAATATCACTATAAAAACGCTGTTATTACTGATTTTCGATGAACTTTCCAAAATATTTTGATGGCATACATACCATTGACAGAACGAGGTTGTTATGGCACTTTATACTGTTGAAATTATCCATAAATTCCTTTATTAGTTCACTGCAATCCAATTGAAAACTATAATTCACAGTTATATGTAATTTTCAGTCGAAATGAGATATTTATTTCACAAGACGAAAGATCATCGCCTCCATTACGTACATGACGCTCTGTCAAATGATGTACTTTTTTCATTGGAATTTAACTTGTATCGCAAAAAATTATTGATAAACAAACAATGTTTGTTCACTAAAATATATATTTTACTTTTATTGCTACAATTTGTTTTATTTTAGATATTTAAAATGTCTTTATAATTATATGTCCCTTAAAAATTATAACACTGAGCATCTACCATAGTATCCGTTTCCGGTAGAGACGTTGCCAGTCAAACGACTTCCGAATTTAGCAATTTATTGCTATTTCAGTAGCCGTGGCCATGATCTCATGCCCAGCATTTCCAGGTTCCCATGGTAAACCAGTCTCAATTATCATCTTAACAACAAAAAATAGCAGTAGGATGAAGGGAAAGGAATATTTCTTTTTATTTCATCAATTAAAAAAATATTGTGAGCTACATAATATTGCCAAAATGAGATATTCAAAAATATGCAATACATATGAAAAAGCTTATTTACCTGAAAAATAGTAAACGTGAATTAATGGGGGACTTGGGGGATCATATACATATTTTTAACGCTTTTTTATAAAAAATAGATTTTTTATAAATCTGTTTGTTTTTTTTCCATGTTTTAGATTCCCTATGAATAACTTGGCAACATTGTCAGTGTTCCCCTCCCCCGCCAAGTAAAAATGTCTGCTTCGAAAGACTCGAAAATTAAGTTTTGTAGAAAGAAATACTGTTTGTAGTTAAAATCAATTAATAACACATTAATTATCAGGTGAATATATTTTGTTTAAGTGTGTGCTGTGTAACTAAATTCTCTGCGATGAGTCATCTCAGTGTTTTTGCATAACAATCGATAGAAAAATTTAGGTTAAGATCTCTGGTATTGTATTTGGAACAATTTAATATCAAACTGAATTCATAAAGCCTGGATTGGATGTTATTTTCGTCACACGCAAGTACTTGTTATTGTTTATTTATAGTTCCGATACGGAAACGTATCGATATGTCATTGGGTTTCATAGTTTTTTTTTGGTGTGAAAATTTATAAGTTCAGTCTTGGGGTTGCGAAAGCATCGCCTCTCTGCTGGAGTATTGAATGACACCCGCAACCTTGTGCCGCGCGAATAGAAAGCATTTGTCGCCTTTTCAATCGTTAGACAATAGAGAAATTAGTTAATTTCCTGTTTGCTAATACCTAAGGTAATGCTCGCTATAACTCCGTCAATGATACATTGGCGAAGTATTTGGTAGTTCTTTTTCTCCCTGCGGTTGTATTTTGGGATTATCCCACCAGTATTACACTAAATCTGAGTGTAAGTAGTCTACCTGCAATCGTAACCTTGTGATTCCTCCAGCATTATCTCTTTCTGATAGCTAATGATAGCAATTAATGCCTTATCATTACACTTAAAAGCAGTAATTAAGTTCCTTTAAGGCAGCTTAAATATGACTTCCATATTTAGTTTAATATATTTCCTGTATACAAGAACACATAAGTTTATTTCAGATTATTGTTGGTCTTTTGTTGTTGTTTATAATATTATCTTATCAGCTTTACATGAATATAGCCATTTATTTACATACTTAACTGATGTGGTTGTTATCAGAAAATACCAAGTTTTAATGCTCACTTCTAAAAGTAATCCCTAATTTTTAATTATTTCAAAATGGGTTTGAACTTTGGTCTTTAAGTCTTGTGAACTTAATCAGTTCTTTACTGTCTATTTAACTATAGATATATTGAGACTTGTATCCAAGACAATTCATGGTGTAGAAAGAGGTAGTTAAGCACTGTATTTCATTATTCTAAATATAAAATATTTACCTCCTAATAACCAATTTCCTGAATTTCCTCTACAAGGAAACATTACATTTATTTAACTGGACAATTTTACAAAACCAAATATGTATGCAAGACTAGCGTTAAACTAGATCATATTAATTTCCCTATTGCTTAGCACAGGCCTACAAATGGGTGTCATGCGAGTGCACTGTGGCCTAAAATAAATGTTTGAAACCCAACATTCCAGTCTGGCCAAATACAAGTTAGTGTACCTAATATTATAAAAGAGCTCACTCACTTATTTTAAAAAAAGGATAGGGTTCTTTAAACAAAAACTTAGTATTCAAAAGTCAGTTTTCACTTTCTGCCAGCTTAAAAAAACTCAGTGATTCACCACCCTCATTTAGAGGAGACATAGGTATTTGACACTCTTAAGTGTTCTGTATGGATATAAAACAAGTAAAGAATATTCATTTATTTTATATTTATTTATTTTTAGACCTCATTTTCATTAAAAATCAAGTGCAAATGGTCAATGCTTGTTCAACTGTGCATAAAAAAGAGAACAGTTTTTAGCTGTCTAGTTTTAGATTAGAAGTGAAAGTATCACAAGCTTTTTGTTTTCTAATTTGATTACATAGAACATTATGAACATGATAAATTCATACAACATTGTCCTGATTTTGTATTAAGTAGCTTAAGAGATTCTGTTAGTTTGTAGACCTCACCATCCATCAGGTGTGTTTATTATGGGCATTAGAAGATTCAATGAAGAAAATAGATGCTTTATTGGTTTCGCACATAAGTGCTGCACGGAGAGGATGAGCTCCTGATGTTAGCCCATATTCAATAAAAAAAAATCTAGACACCCAGATACTGGACCAACACAGGTGTTCATTGAGAATTGGAGATGAAATCAATGGGTCCAAATGTTTGTCCTGAATGATCAATCAATCAATCAAAACAAATGAGGCAGAATTATCTGTCATTAAGTTACAAAAGTTTTTATTTCCCAAACTTGCGTGTGAACAAATAGCTCAATTTTGAAATATATTTTTAATGAAATCATAAAACCTATATTTTTAATTATAATGAAGTTTGAAACAGTAGTTTCTGGTAAATCTTCAGCAACATTAAGACTCTGTTAGGTACCCTAAAAGAACTTGAAAACCAATTGACTTATCTCTCCACCTTCAATATGGGTACACCTGATGAAAAAGAAGTGCACTTAAATTTTATTCTAATATATATCTTTCTTTCCAGATAACGCTGACAATGGAACAAGAACTCAAAACAGTCACAATAAAAAATTTCATGCCTTAATTTTGTAAAGCGTAGATTTTTTACTCTAACCTCTTAGGACTTAAGTGTAAGTGGCTAGGACATGTGTTGACTGTGTGCGGGTGAACGAGCTGGTCGCAATCAGACAGGATGTCGGACGAAGAGGACTCCTCGCCCGACCGGGCCTTGGTGCCCATCAACAATGTACCTGGTAAGTCATAATTCACATCCAATATTAGTAGGATAGTGTGAAAGTTTGTAAGTATGGATGAATGGATGTTTGCTCCTCTTTCACGCAAAAGCTACCGAATATATTTTGATAAAACTATACAATATTATAGCATATACATCAGAATTAATACAGGGGGTTTGTATAGGGCAGCTGATCAGATAACATGACCCATTAACTTCCCATGATCCTTTCTGCCTTCTGCTAATTAAACTAAGGTAGTTTTTATTTTTGCTTTAAAGTGTGGATGCCTCTACTTGCGATAATTTTTTTGATGGCAACCTATCGCCAATCTATTAAATACCTCAAAATGTATTTATTTAAGATCAATTTTCACTATCGGGATCCTAGGATATGATTAGGCTACCATCCCTACATGGTTGAAGTTCCTGCCATTCGCACTAAGTGTTACGCAAACTCCTTGATGCGAACGGCCAAGGAATGGAACTCTTTACCCGCCGATGTATTTCCTGAACAATATAACCTGGACCTCTTTAAAGCACGGGTGAATATAGGCTTTTCACGGGAAATCATGGCCCCCAGGTGTGATCGAGGTCAAATACTTGTCTGTCGTAAAATAAAAAAAAAACATTAAAATATAAGACAAAAGGATTTTTTATAGTGTTTGATTTTCTAACAAACACCTACGTAACTAGCTCAAGGCTCTCTATTCCTCTAATTAAGGTCCAATAAATCTAAGTCGTTCATATTAATTAACATTATTAGCAAGTTTACTATGATAGAGTGCCACAGTATATACAGATGTCAGTAAGTCATATCAAACTATTAAGTTCAATTGTAAGGCGGCCAGGTTAATAGCCGTTTAGCTAAAAAGGCGTTTAGGAGAGGTAAAAAGGGTGACTGGACGATTTAATGTCACGAGAAAGCTCTGCTCTATGATGGAACTTGACCTTCAAGTGGGTTAATAAGAATATCATTCTTCTAATTTGTTAACCTCCGAAACAGCTTAGAAATTGTATGAAAAAACCTGTGTGTACAGGGCTCCAGCATGCTATAATATATTATGTCCAGAATATAACAATAACTGTACATTTATCATCATTTTCCATTCAGTATCCGCAATGTCGTGTAACCGTCTCTTTATTTACTTTAACTCTTGTTGATTTTGATTTGATAAAAATGTAATGTGCAGCAGATTGCAGGGCTAATCTAATATTTATCACTCAGCAGCAGCTCATAATAAGCTTATTATGATAGCAAAATGATAAGTTATTTATAGTCGTATTTGTAGTTCGATATTGAAGATAAGCTAAGTGCTTGACTTTATCAATACCATCTAAAAATAAGCTGTTATAAGATTCCCCGATTACTGCAGTACAAAAAAGACGTTGTATTTAACTACATACTATATTAAAAAAAACGTAACTTTTACGTAAACGTACTTTGTTAGATGAGTTTTTAAACACATTCTTATGTGCTTATAAGTATAAGAAGCACATAATAATTTTATTTATAAAGTCGCTTTTTTCTAATTAGATTAAGTTACGCCAAAGTGTCCATTTATTAAAGAGTGTAAATACCCATTGAGTAATGCGTTGATTATGTCTGTATAATGAGTCAATAAAGCCATGAAATAATTGATGTCGCCACTACCGCTTATGTCATATGGTACCCCATTGGTTATAAAACATGGGAATTCCGTTAGTTCCCAAAAAACCGTTTACACGACTTTCTTGATGCATTAGAATTGTAATGGATACCATTTAAATAGCTGTTTAAGCACTTAAACTTACGGACATGTTAACTTACTGTGGTCATTAAAATTTGCATCTGTATCGTATAGTCGCAATTTGCACCAATTTAATAGCCGTTAAATTATGGTTTGATTTCGTTTTTGTTTCGAACAGTATGTTTTATATAACTGTTATTATGAATAATGTTTTCGAGCTATGTTTCTATCTACGTGTATCAACTCATCGAGATGTGTAAGGGTCCTTACACATTGGCATCTCTTGCAGCGATGCCAATGCGACTCCCGTATTCAAACGTTGGCAGTTGCTCAAATGTCTTGCCATCCCTTTCTAAGTTAACTTAATGACTGAGGAAAACAACAACAAACTTGGCATCTCTTGCAGCGATTAGCATCGGGGATGTTAAATAGGTTGCTATGGGAATAACTATAAAAATATTACAATAAATTCTCACAACATCTTATACAT
Organism: Cnaphalocrocis medinalis; assembly: GCA_014851415.1. Classification (NCBI taxonomy): domain Eukaryota; kingdom Metazoa; phylum Arthropoda; class Insecta; order Lepidoptera; family Crambidae; genus Cnaphalocrocis; species Cnaphalocrocis medinalis. The sequence goes on along the minus strand of CM026296.1, from coordinate 6,874,496 downwards.
TGACCTGACTCAGTACTAAGTACTAGCTTAAGCATTTACTAATAATACGGAATAAGCGGAACTTCTTAGTCTTACAAAGTCTTCGTTAGCGTTGCCCGGTTGCGTCCAAAGCTATAGCTTAGGCGCCCGCTTTTCTGCTAGTGTAGCAACACTTCGTCCACATTGAACGGTTTGGCATCCAACATGGTGAGGTTATTGGCATGCATATTATAATCTCGCACGACGTCACCAAACCAAATCCAAACCTTTTTGGGCCAAACCAAGCGGTTTAAGTAGGCGTTAGCAGAATCATCCCAAAGTTTAGAAGTTGGCGGTTTTGTATCCCCGTGACTCGGGGTTAGGTTGCAGTCCTCCGCCTGATTCCTTCTCGGTCGTGTCATACTGGTGTCCCATTGAAATAGGAGGGTAAGGGAATAGAGACTGCACCACACACTTGATCACTATAATATGCGTACGTGGCTAATCGTTAAGATCGTCTGCCGTAGCCGAATCGTTTAGAGCAGTGTTTCCCAAACTTTGTTATGCCATGGCCCGGTAATTTTCACACTGGCCCTTCGTGACCCACTAAGTACCTACTTTCAAACTCAAGCTGGTTCCATTAAGGTTAAATAATACACATTAATTAATAGTAGAAACGTTTATTAGTACTAGGTACTAATATTTTGTTAGTGCGAAGTATGCAGCTGTTTCTTATTTTTTATTAAGGAATCCAAGTTAGGTGTTACCCATGTTTATAAAATAGGTAAGGCGAAAGTGTCGCGACCCGTATATTTCATTTTGGTGACCCGGCTTTTGGGAAACGCTGGTTTAGAGTGTATTGTTATTATAAGAAAGAAAAAGTCGGCTCACTGCTTTCGAGTTACTGTGGCCGATTGCCATAACTAATTTAAACGATGTCCCGCCACGTTACGATATGCACCACATGCTGTTATTGTGCTATGGCTATAGGATATCCTCTTTATTTTAGCCGGTATGTTTCCTGTTGATTGTTTCTGTGCGCAGGCACCGAAAGCGTGAAATAATTTTGCGCATTATGTACTGATTTCATCGCGGTTTATAAAATGGAGTGATGGAGTGGTGGTATGGTGCAGGGTTTTTGTATGTGATAGGTGTAATGCGAGTTGTCGGATCACCTGTTTCCAAGCGATTCCCGCTGGGATTACCAGCGGAGTTTTCAAGTGCACTGCCAACTTTTTAAGTTTTAACCCCCTTCCCCCCAATTGGGCCTACATTATCCCCACTTACTCGGCACACCCAGTAGGCGCTTTATTTTTTGAGGACCTTTAACGATGGTATTTAAAACATTATCTATCATAATTATGCCGCTATAGAGTGGTGGCTTTTCAATTTAATTTGGGCGTTACCTATCGTATTGCAATGTTATTGTAGAGTTATTAACCCTAGAGTGGGCGCGTCTTTTTGCGGAACGTCAGTGGGCGCGTGGGGAGCATTTCGCCGCCTCTTTTCTTTGACATTTTTACTAGTAATACAGTAAATTAATCAACTTTTTTTTCTTAGATTTAAATTAATACACTTATAAGTAGTAATTAATCAAAATATTTATTAAATTAAGTTAAAGAATCTTTGGTTTAAAACAGATGTTACTAAACTTAATATTTTTATTGCCTTTTTTCCCTTAACTTACATTAATACTTACTATCACTTAAAAAAAATTAAAATCAAACAAAATTAAGTTTTCTGCATCTACAGGTTATGCTCTATTGTAACAGCCATCACATAGGTATGTGCAATGTTCATTGCACAGCAACTTTGGGTATCTGGAACACCCGTTTTCATGCGCCTGTTTTACTTTGAGGGACATAAGCTGCATTTGCCAGGACACAAATTGAGCCTCCTTTTTGTTGCTTATATTTATTAGTATCAATTTATACTATTTAACAATGGGAGAGCCACGCTTCGGCATGAATGGAGAGAAAACAGGTGAAGCAGTGCATGCGCTGTGTTTCGCTGCGAGGGTACCAAAAAGGTAAACAGCGCGCTTGTGACACCACTGGTGTTGCAAGTGTCCAAAAGCGGCGGTAATCGCTTACCATCAGGTGATCCGTCGGGTCGTCTGCCACCTGTATCATAAAAAACTTAATGTTTATTACCAAAAAAGTATTCAGTTAAATAATTTTACACTTTCACTGAAGGGCCATGCTTTACCCCCCGGCACACATGGTGAGCTACCTCTCCAAAACCCAGAGCAATGACGATGTATTTAAGCAATATTTCATACGGTATGGCTACAGAGCTCAATGGACTATATTTTGTTTAATTTGGGGGCGGTCTATGCGCCATGTAGGTGATAATACTTATTGTTATTGAGTTCAAGAATTGAAATATTATCAAATAAAAAGCAATTACGCCTAGTAAACGGGATTGACAGCTTAACCTTCTAACAAGACAAACGGAAGCATTACAGATATCTGCAAGTTGTTATTTATGGGATTCTCGTTTTACATAATGCCAATCTTATTGGTTCAATACAATGTTCACCTTGACACTTAAGCTAATGACATAAGGTGCATTTTTGAACGCGGTTGACTGTACTATTATGACTCTTATAAGTTGCTAGACAAGGAAAAAGTATATAAATAAATATTTATGTATCTAGTTCTTCCTATTGTATAACATTAATATAATTATGACCAGTTTTGGATTTCACTTTTTATATTTTAAGTTAAATTCTTATATTGAAATCATATTTTTATAAATAAACATTAGGTTTTGTGCGTCTGGAATTCGGTTTCTTACGTATATTAAAAAATATGGTTATTTGATCTTAGTTGAATGAATCAATGAAAGTTTTATGAATTCACACAACATCATACATTGACCTGGCTGTACTAAAGTAGCTTAAGCACTTGTGTTACAGATATCAGATAACAGAGGGTTTACAAATATTAAACACAAATGTTCATGTCACGAATGTTCGTCCAGGGTGGGGATCGAGCTTACGACCTTTGGCGTATGAGGTAGGGTCGTTACCAAATGCGCCATCCGGTCAGTCAAGTTTATAGTCGCCATCATCATCGGGAGAAGATAAGGGGAGGCCTATGTCTAGCAGTGGACGTATATTACTAATACCTTATTTTTGAGTTTCGATATTTTGCCGCTGTTGCAAGCGCCATGGAGGCCAATTCTCGGTTTTCGCCTTCTATGTCGAGTCGACTTCATGGAACGCACAACCAATAGGAGAACACAGATTACAATCGACATTTCTTATCTTGTTCTATTGGTCTATAGAATTGGCCTCCTGGTCATAGGTAACAAATTACCGACTAGAACCAGGTTAAAGGAAGTTCTTTACAAGGTGTATCTGTGAACATTTACATCCCTTTAATCACGCCTTCTACCAATCATTTGTTCTATGACTTTTGGAAAACGACACAAATTACAACTTTTCATACAAAGTCTGTCACGTTACTTGTTCATTTTGTATGGGCAGTCGAAAATATTTACGACGAATTTTCTAAAGTCGCGGAACGGAAAGTTGTTAAACTGGTGAAAAAATTCCAAACCGGGACTCTATGGGTTAAATCATCGTCCCCCACTGCTGGACATAGATCTCCCCTAATGCACGCCACCGCTCCCGATTTTCGGCCACTCTCATCCAGCCCACACCAGCCAGCCTTCGAATGTCATCATCCCATCTAGTCGCAGGTCCAACACTACGCTTACCGAGTCGCGGTTTTAAAGTATACTCACCGCGTTTTGTTTTATTCCAGTGCTGGGCATCAAGCGGCTCAAACAGATCGAGAGCATGTTCCTCTCGCGGCGCGTGCAGGGCCCCCGCACCCTCGGCCTGAGCGTGGAGACCCTGGTGGACCTCCTGCTGGTGCTGTACGACGAGTGCTGCAGCAGCAGCCTGCGGCGGGAGAAGGCGGTGGCCGACTTCATACAATACGGTGAGCGAGGTGGCAGGCGAGCTGGCGACGCACCTGATGGTCAGGCGATGGCCTCAGCGTGAGACCCTGGTGGACCTCCTGCTGGTGCTGTACGACGAGTGCTGCAGCAGCAGCCTGCGGCGGGAGAAGGCGGTGGCCGACTTCATACAATACGGTGAGCGAGGTGGCAGGCGAGCTGGTGACGCACCTGATGGTCAGGCGATGGCCTCAGCGTGAGACCCTGGTGGACCTCCTGCTGGTGCTGTACGACGAGTGCTGCAGCAGCAGCCTGCGGCGGGAGAAGGCGGTGGCCGACTTCATACAATACGGTGAGCGAGGTGGCAGGCGAGCTGGTGACGCACCTGATGGTCAGGCGATGGCCTCAGCGTGAGACCCTGGTGGACCTCCTGCTGGTGCTGTACGACGAGTGCTGCAGCAGCAGCCTGCGGCGGGAGAAGGCGGTGGCCGACTTCATACAATACGGTGAGCGAGGTGGCAGGCGAGCTGGTGACGCACCTGATGGTCAGGCGATGGCCTCAGCGTGAGACCCTGGTGGACCTCCTGCTGGTGCTGTACGACGAGTGCTGCAGCAGCAGCCTGCGGCGGGAGAAGGCGGTGGCCGACTTCATACAATACGGTGAGCGAGGTGGCAGGCGAGCTGGTGACGCACCTGATGGTCAGGCGATGGCCTCAGCGTGAGACCCTGGTGGACCTCCTGCTGGTGCTGTACGACGAGTGCTGCAGCAGCAGCCTGCGGCGGGAGAAGGCGGTGGCCGACTTCATACAATACGGTGAGCGAGGTGGCAGGCGAGCTGGTGACGCACCTGATGGTCAGGCGATGGCCTCAGCGTGAGACCCTGGTGGACCTCCTGCTGGTGCTGTACGACGAGTGCTGCAGCAGCAGCCTGCGGCGGGAGAAGGCGGTGGCCGACTTCATACAATACGGTGAGCGAGGTGGCAGGCGAGCTGGTGACGCACCTGATGGTCAGGCGATGGCCTCAGCGCTGAGACCCTGGTGGACCTCCTGCTGGTGCTGTACGACAGTGCTGCAGCAGCAGACCTGCGGCGGGAGAAGGCGGTGGCCGACTTCATACAATACGGTGAGCGGGGGTGCAGGCGAGCTGGCGACGCACCTGAGGTCAGGCGATGGCCTCAAGCGTGAGACCCCTGGTACCTCCTTCTGATTCATACAACACACCGGTGAACTGGTAACAATTCTCGTGCACTCGACATTGAAGTCGAATTAAAAAATTTGATGGATGAAATGTATGAATCTCTAATTCGACTTAATTCGCTACAGAGAATGGCCCCCCTTGACATCTGTCCTGGTTGCTCCTTGCAGAGTTAGACATACGTGCCCATGGCCTCAGCGTTTAGGCTTAGGTTTGGGTAGGTTTGTAAAACTATTTGCTACTCTATCTTTGCCGGCTAAGTGTTCGCTCGAAGCGCGAAAGGTCCCGGTTTCGATTCCTGGTCAATCAATTTAGGAAACTACATTTTCTAAGTTGTCTTGGGTCTGGGTGTTCGGTGGCAAATTTTAAGATTGTACAGTCAATAACAGAAGTCAATAATTTTGTGACGATCGTATAAGAAGTTTGTTTTCTTGGACACCTTAGGAGGTCCGCTTAGGAGGCCAATTCTCGGTTTTCGCCTTCTATGTATGTATTTCGCTTATTTCGGTTTCATGGAACGCACAACAAGGAGAACACAGATTACAGTCGACATTCCTTATCTTGTTCTCCTATTGGTCTATGCGTTCCATGAAGTCGACTCTACATAGAAGGCGAAAACCGAGAATTAGCCTCCTGTAGGCCTAACATGCGTACCGCGACAAAACTTTGTCGACTCTCGTTCACGAGAGCGCATCCTTCTATCCCGCTCATCGGTCAGTCAAGTGAGCGAGGAGCAACTTGCGCCGACACAATACGAGTGTTGACAAATTATCTCGTGGCGCGCTGTTAGCCCGGCTGGTCTATATGCTGCTGAATGTACGTGTTATAGTTTCTAAGATTTGTTGATGAATGCTTACAGTGAAGCCAGTAGCGACGGCTCTGAAGCGGTTCCGGCTGTCGCGGGACGACTTCGAGCTGGTGAAGGTGATCGGGAGGGGCGCCTTCGGTGAGGTCTGCGTCGTCAGGGCTTCCTTTATGCAGGTAAATTATAAAATACTGTTCATTGTTATGTATTGAGCGACTTGTCAGGAAGTTAAGAAAAAGTTGAGAGAACCAGGCTGCCCCTAAAAAGGGTGCTAACACTAGACAGGTATAGCTTGGCTATTCCTGTCGCCAACTACATGGTTTTCTTTGGAGATTAAGAACAGGTCTATACTATAGTGTTCATCAATCATCATCTGCCATTTTGTTTGTCACTTCAATCACTACGAGGAGAGTGCAGAAAAACACGATGACCTTGAGTGCGCAGAAACCAATTTTAGTAGAAATTCATCTGTTTTGCAAGTGCGCAAACGAACGGTCATCGCTATTGTTAGATGCCGCGGACTTTACAATAAGACGTACGTGTTTTTCTTAAGTTTGTTTGTTGTTTTGTTGTTGGGGTGTCGTTCATTGTTTTGTTTGTAATGCCAAATAAAGTCTAAAAGTGTTCTTTCGACAATCTCTATAAACCTTAGTTGTTGAGAGTTATTTCGATTAAAATTGGTTACAAATCGATAATCGATGCCGCTGAATATCGATGTCTAAGGGTACTTCCCTAGTACTGAACTATTGACATCTTTCGAAAAGGACTTCATAATTGGAATAGACTATAGTGACCCGCAATCACTTCGTTACGCGACTTAGACCAGTACCAATAGATGGCGCTGGGAGTCAATTAAATTACGCTAGTATTTCGCTTATTTGGTTGACATATTGGTATAGGAGTTCTAAGTTGCAACCAGCCCTCGACAGGAGCGCAAACAAAGACTTAAAAATTTACGTTTTACATTGTTTAAAGACAAATATATAATATTTGTATTTTCTTATTACTCAGTTATGGATCCTTGCCAAAACAACAGATTTTTTATGTGTCTGGATATACTTAGATGTTCATAATGAAAATAAATATGTTAAAGTGTAAATAAATTGATAAAAGATTTATGACAATTTCGGTCTTCATCAGAATGTATACTATAAACTTTTAATGTTGTTTTTTGTATACTTTTGTGCACATTTTAAACAATCATTTTGTTTTTTTCACTTTTCAATCTGTTTAACTTTTCTTTGTTTTGAAACATATTTTTCTAACAATATTTTTTTGTGATTTATTCTTAGGGTACAGACGGTGGAGGCAATTTAGCCGCCGCTACGGGCGGTACCATCTCGACCACGACGGGCGAGCGGGTGTACGCTATGAAAATACTCAATAAATGGGAGATGCTAAAGGTAATATTTAATCTTTTAATATCTGATTAATGTAAAGGATTACTTTTTACCGTACACAACCCTGAACACATTAAGAAAATTTGGTAATGTTGGTGGTACAGACGCCCCTTTGGACAAATGGCTTAAGTACAGGCACGTGATTCTCAGGGTCGTGGATTCGATTCCCGGGTCGAGCAAAAAGTATGTTTCAAGGTTTTCGATCATAGTTCGGGTTTGTGATCCTGATCACCAATCCGCATTAGGTATGCGTGGTGATTGAAAGTCTAATCCATCATAGTAAAGATGACTTGATTTCTATGATGCAGGTCTTTGTCCTGTAGTAGGACATAGGCTGATCCCTTACTTTACTTCATTAGTACAGGCAAAAATGTTGTTATTCAGAATTATGAGCGTGATCCAGTGGAGTGGTGAATTTACACATTTGCCGCCTGTAGCTACACCCAACGGCTCACCATATCGAAAAACGGGTCAATAATTTCACAAAAGAGGACGTAAAAACGGGGCAATTTTGCGTCCCGGCAGTTTGTTTGGCAATTTTCGAGACGGGGTTCAAAATGGGACGTATGGTCAGTGTATTAATAAAGCAATGTTTATGTTGTAGCGAGCTGAGACGGCGTGCTTCCAAGAAGAGCGAGACGTGCTGGTGTACGGCGACCGGCGGTGGATCACCAACCTGCACTACGCGTTTCAGGACGAACACAATCTGGTGAGTTTTAAACGTTTGACCAGCTTATATGCCATACGGGACCATCAGATTGTGTAGTGTGGGGGTAATGAATTGAATAGATTACCTAATTATGGGAACAAAATATGAATTAGGGCCTGTAATATGCAGTTAAAAAAAACATGTTCGGTTTGACACTAAAAAATGGAAAAGTCTTCCATGTAATTGGTATATTTTGTGGCATTTATGTAGGCTTAGCACAAACTCGGAAATTGTTACCTAGTTACTTTTGAAAGCATTAAAGATTTTTATTTCTTTTTTTGAAATCCTACCTTGACATACAGGGTGTTATTGTGAATATTTACATCCCTTTATCACGTCGTCAACCAACCATTCTAAACCACATTTGTTCTATGACTTTTGAAAATTCGAATATATCATTTATTTTACATTTTAATACAAAGTCGGTCGTGGATACGTGTGTGAATGTGTGAGTTTATGTGGTTGCTGCGCTATTTAATTCTGTGTAGTTTCTATGTATTCGTTCTCTTTCAGAACTTCGAAAAAATATTTTTAAAGATACCTTTTGAAGTGTTAAAAATGTGAGTGTCATGGAATTTGTTATTATAAATCGTTTATGTTTATGTGTAGTACCTGGTGATGGACTACTACTGCGGCGGCGACCTGCTGACGCTGCTGTCCAAGTTCGAGGACCGGCTGCCGGAGGACATGGCCAAGTTCTACATCGCCGAGATGGTGCTCGCCGTGCAGAGCGTGCACGAGCTGCGATACGTGCACCGGTGAGACCAACGTCACATTCACACAACATCTCATACATTGAACGACCCGTTTGGTGCAGTGGTAGTGAATGCTGCGTCTGGGCCAAGGGTTGCGGGTCGATCCCCGCACAGTACAAACATTTGTGTGCATGAACATGTTTGTTTGTATTGGTCTGGGTGTTTTCTATGTATTACGAGTATAAGTATGTATTTACAAAAGAAAAGTATTATACGTATATACATATTTGTAATTCCACTGTTGGTTCTGATATCTGCAACGCAGGTGCTTGAGCTACCTATCTCAGAGTCAGGCCAATATAGGTATGTGATGTAGTGAAAATATAAATATAATATAAAAATATAAATATTATTGGCCTCTTGTAAATCTGGTGATGGCAGTGACGTCAGCGATCTGCCCTCGAGGAAAGGCCCGGAAGTGAGAGGACAGATCTGAAGGATCTGATGATAAGGAACATAGGGCTGTTAATATAGCATTTGGTATCTACCTACAATACTTTAACAATGTATGGAAACTTGACAGTTTAGTCTGCATAATAAGAAAAATAATGCCAAAAAGGTTGGCGAAACCTTAAAACGTCACTTGAAAATGACATAAGTGACACAGTGAACAGATTTATTTTGACAGTGACGTATCTGTCGTAGATTTTTTGGTCTTGAATTCCAGTTTTGAGTATAGTCAATGAATATGAGTCATTATTTTTTTAACTGAAAATGTTGGCTATTGATTCTTATTTACCAATATTTTGATAAAGTATCAATATTTTTTACTATGTCGAAATTAGAAGAATACCCTATTATGTACTTAATGCTGCGTTTCAATAGCCGTGGTCACAAGTGGACTGGGCGGTGTACGGCGACGTCCGCTAGTCCAATGGAGGTTTTATAGTTGTGAACCTGTCAGAATATCGGAAGATTCACAGCCGCACCCAAAGAAACTGTTAATTACGACCTAATAATTATCACCATTATACCATTTCCACGTCTTTGTAGACCATCTCGTGGATTTGTCATAGGCGGTAGCCATCATTCTTGAAATTACCGTATTACATGATACGATCAAGCGATTGTTATTTCCAGGGATATAAAACCGGATAACGTGCTTCTGGACGCGAGTGGTCACATCCGATTGGCTGACTTCGGCTCTTGCTTGAGGCTCGGTGAAGATGGGAAGGTAATTTACCTACATATATTTCTTTTAACAGTGTTCAATTTTGATATTTTGAGCAGGTGTGGAACGTCTACAGACTGCTGGACCTAGGGCTTCCCTACTGATTTCCAAACTTTCCGGTCAAAGGCAATATGCCTCCAGCAATATCTGGATAATTCTCGAATATTTGTTCTAGAACCTTCTGTTCTGGAACCCTTTATTCTGGATTATTCGTTCCAGAATGTTCTGTAACTTTCCCGCGCATATGAGTGATTACCGCTCTTGTTTGTGCCTATGCGACGTATAGCGGAACGGAAAGTAGACGTTATCTATTAGGGATAGGATCTGTTTCTGCGTGCGTAGTCGTAATAATGTATTTGTAAAATAATTGTCGAATTAATTTAGAAAAAATTAACAAAATATATTGCTATAACGATCATGTTTATGCCATCAGGTACAAAGCAACGTGGCGGTTGGAACACCGGATTACATATCACCAGAAATTTTAAGAGTAAGTAAACTCAAATCTTTCTCAATTTTTTTTACAAAAAGGATAAAAGCTATAATTGCTCTCATAAATAAGGTTATGTTGCTGGAAAACAACACTCTTAATAGTTTACATACTTATTTACTTCAGAATTTTCAGTTGATCGCTTACCATCAGGTGATTCGTTTGTTCGTCTGTCCCGTATATCATAAAAAACATGTTCCCCTTAAACTAAAAAAATACGTTGTTTCGTTTACTTTGAGACATTTGTGTTTTTTAGTACCTAATAATGAATGAATGAATATGCCTATTCAGTAATAATAACAAAACTTAAGTGTTTCATTTGTTAGATTCTCGAGTTTTCATTTGACACTTTTTTTTCAGGCTATGGAGGACGGGCAAGGTCGTTATGGGCCCGAATGTGATTGGTGGTCACTAGGTAAAATGTTTTTTTTTTAATCCCCACCCTGGACAAGCATTGGTTTGATGAACACTTGTATTTGTTCAGTGTGTGGGCGTTATATTATATATATTTAAGTTTTATATTTGTGATCCTCTGTTGCCTGATATCTGTAACACAAGTGCTTGAGCTACTTAGTACGGAGTCAGGTCAATATACAGGGTGTTTCTTAGAAAAATTGCATCCCTTTGACCACGTCTTCATCTAACCATTCGGAAAAAAACTTTACATGAAAGGTTGAAGTTTGAGAATTTCCGAAAGTCATAGAATAAATGCTGCTATGAATGGTTGGGGGAACACGTGTTTAAAGGGATGTAAATGTTTTCAGACCCGTTAGTCTAGTACTGGGTCATGATCTTGGGGTCCCGGGTTCGATTCCCGGGTTGAGCAAAAAGTATGTTTTGAATTTTTTGAACATAGCTCAGGTTTGTAATCGGCATTAGGAAAGCGTGATTAAACCTAATCCCATCATAGAAGCGATGACTTGATTTTCATGACCGTGGTCTTTGCCCTGCAGGGGAATAGTATACAGGTGGTCCAACTAGTGACGTCAACAATTTTTTTTTAGATTCTTCATACCTGGGGGTGTTCAAAAATACCCCATGTATGTTTAGCGTTTTGTTGTAGATTTCGAGTTATATATTTTTGGTTTTAAAAAATTCATATCTTTTTATCTATTGGGTATTTAGTAATTCTCGTCACTAGTTGGACTACACCGTATGGTCTGATAAGTGAAAGAACGATTTAAAGTGAGAGACGTAATGTATTATATGTCGTACCTTTTCCCAGGCGTGTGCATGTACGAGATGCTGTTCGGCGAGACGCCGTTCTACGCGGAGTCGCTGGTGGAGACGTACGGCAAGATCATGAACCACGCGCGCTCCTTCCACTGCCCCAAGCCCGACGAGCACACTGCACAGGTACCTACAGCCACACATCAGGTTACTACAATCTGTCAAATTTCTTCAATCGAACCTCACTTTTATGTCAAACGTGTTTGGTTCAATATCAACTGAGGAAATTTGACAGATTGTAGTAACGTGATGTGCTGGCCACTGTACGTACAGCCACACATCAAAGTATACAAAACTCATAAAATTCGGCATGAATGAACCGGCTCGACCGGAGTGATACCACTGCCTCACAGAAAACTGGCGTGAAGCAGCCCCTGTGCTATTTCGCCGAGTGAGTCCTCACTCACTCGGCGAAATAGCACAGGGGCTGCTTCACGCCAGCCAGAGGTGGGCCTCCGGTACCCTCGTACCGGAGGCCCACCCGGGGGGGAAGGGGATAAAAGCGCACTTGTAACTCTACTGGTGTTGCAGGTGTCCATGAGCGGCGGCATTGCTTACCATCAGGTGATCCGCCTGCCCGTCTGCTACCTATCACATAAAAATAAAACTGTCAATTTCTTCAATTGACTCTCATCTAACTCTCATACACATTATACTCTGGTTCATAATCATGTGTAGTAAACTGACATAAGTCCACGTGTCATCCCCATACATTATCACTCAATTAGACAGATGCAAAATGTCAAAATGTATAGAGACTTCACATTTGCATCTGTCAGTTTACCTACTATACCCAAAACTGGAATTCAAGACCAAAAAATCTACTACAATGTTGCTACTGCAATAAAATGTGCGTATCGTTCCATAGTATACCCATTTTTTCTAAAAACACTCGCTGATGTAATTTATTTATTGGTACATAATTGTGATTCTATAATTAAAAAAAATAATTGTATTAACTTTTTTCTATTTAAATACAAGTACACTTTAATAAAAACTTAACCATCCGTAATTTTAGTTTTCAAAGATGGTATTGCGCTTGTAACACTTGAGGTGTTAATAACATTTGGTATCTACCCACAACATTTTAACAATGTATGGAAACTTGACAGTTTAGTCTGCACAATAAGAAAAATAATGCCAAAAAGGTTGGCGAAACCTGAAAACGTCACTTGAAAATGAAATAAGTGACATTAATAGATTTGACAGTGACGTATCTGTCGTAGATTTTTTGGTCTTGAATTCCAGTTTGGAGTATACACATGATTAAAAACCAGAGTATAGATTGAATATCAATGCGGGCTACCGCGAGTGAAAAATAGATCAGATGGCGTACGTGTAGTCGTGTAGACGTTTTAACATCTCACATCAAAAGTAACCAATCACCGTGTAGTTGGACCTCAGTCTACAGGTACGCCATCTAACGAAATTTTCACACGCGGTATCCCCCATTGAGGAAATTCGATAGGTTGTGGTAACCAGATGTGTACTTTACTTTAATAAGGCAGACTGTACTTTAATCCTTGATGCCCTAAGTCAGCGAAAAATTTTATTGGTTTTCGCTATTATGTAATGAAAAAATAAGTTTGACTGTTCATTTGTCGTATTTTGCAGGTATCTGAAGAAGCCAAAGATCTGATTAAACGACTTATCTGCGCATCTGAAAACAGGCTGGGAAAAAATGGACTGCAAGATTTTAAGGTACTATTGAAAATTTAAACCAAACAAAATCTCAACACCAAAAACTGTTCAGTAAACGTCATTTGTCGAATTGGTTACGGAATTAGATTGTAAAAATGTGTTTCATATGTCAATAGTACATTCATGACATAGTGACTTTAAACGTATTATTTATTTATGATATAAGTAGGCAAACGAGCAAGTGGGTCACCTGATGGTAAGTTAACCAGTTACACCAGAAGGAGTGCGGTTGCGTTGCTGGCCTTTTAAGAAGGTAAAAGCTCGTTTTTGAAGATTTGAATGTCGTACCGGTTCGGAATTACCGCTGCGGGAAGTTGATTCCACAATGATGTTGCGATTAAATAAAAGAGGTTGGGTTTAATTACACTTTTCTTTATTCCTTCCTTCGACTTGTACGGTGGCCTGCACATCAAGTTACTACAATCTGTCAAATTTCTTCAATCGAACCTCACTTTTATGTCAAACGTGTTTGGTTCAATATTAACTGAGGAAATTTGACAGATTGTAGTAACTTGATGTGCTGGCCACTGTACATTAACCTAACATACAGCAGAGACCGGAAAACGCAAGACTTAAAAAAGTAGTGTTGCCAACCACAAAACTATTAACCTACTTTAGCATATTTCAATTGGTCAGTGTTGCCATATACATTTTATTTTACTGCTATTTTCAACAACATTGTATCGACCATTTACAATGAAACTTCAGCGCTAACATAAATGACATCCGTTTCAGAGTCACCCATGGTTCGCGGGCTTGGACTGGGACAACCTGCGGGAGATGCAAGCGCCGTTTGTACCCGACGTGTCCAGTCCCACTGACACGTCCAACTTCGACGTCGATGACACTGACATTAGGTAAACAAAGATTTCTTGTCAAACTAGCCGTTTCAAACCGTGCCATTAGATGGCGCTGGGGGTCGATTACATCGCGCATCGTGCAAATCCACGCTGCGGAACGGACGGGTTATGTGGGGCTCCCCTCCCGCCGTGGCCTGAGGTATACCCACTATATTCAAAACTGGAATTCAAGATCAAAAATTTACGACATATACGTCACTGTCAAAATAAATCTGTTAAAGTCACTTATGTCATTTTCAAGTAATGTTTTCAGGTTTGGCCAACCTTTTTGGCATTCTTGTTCTTATTATGAATACTAAACTGTCAAGTTTCCATACATTGTTAAAATTGTGTAGGTAGATACCAAATGTTATTAACACCTGAAGTGTTACAAGCGCAATATCATCTTTGAAATCTAAAATTACGGATGGTTAAGTTTTTATTAAAAAAATAACAACATCATTATCTCGGTACGTTACAGTGGCCAATATACTTAGACCCGCTGTAGTACAGAACTCAGTTGATAACAGCTCATCTGTCAATGGTTTACATTCCGTGTAAAAGTACGGAAGCGTCAGCAGTCATCACGCACACATGTCACAGAAATATTGCCTCGTTATTTATATGTCAGGGCATATCTATGATTTTAATCTTCGACCGGTGAAATGTCGGCATCGCACAGACTGCCGACTGACCTCCCCTACGAAGGGGGTAGACGAACACCTGTTCGCTGTTTCTTACCCCTGCTGTTCGTTGCGCTTCAGTGCGGAGGCGCTCTGATGCCTCTTTCTGCGACATCACATCCTCGCAGAAAGAAGCAAAGGCCGTGAAGTCCGTCTTGGAACTTTCCTACATGAATTAATTAGCTACATTTTGTTTGTAGGTTGTCAGAAGCAGTTCCCCCTCAACCAGGGTCGCTCTGATGCCTCTGTCTGCGATATCACATCCTCGCAGAAAGAAGCAAAGGTTGCGAAGGCCGTTATTTGCATAGCGGCTTTCACGGCCTTTGCTTCTTTCTTCCTTCCTGTAC
This sequence comes from Cnaphalocrocis medinalis, assembly GCA_014851415.1. Lineage (NCBI taxonomy): Eukaryota > Metazoa > Arthropoda > Insecta > Lepidoptera > Crambidae > Cnaphalocrocis > Cnaphalocrocis medinalis. Next base: position 6,859,304 of record CM026296.1, on the reverse strand, counting down.
GAATTAATTTCCTGTATTATTTCTTATAGGTTATCAGAAGCAGTCCCCCCGCAGCCCGCGTCGTCGGCGTTCTCCGGCCTGCACCTGCCGTTCGTGGGCTTCACGTTCACGGCGGGCTCGCGCCTGTCCGACCTCGGCGCGCCCGCCAGCCCGCTCAGCCCCGCCAAGAATGCGCCCTGCCAGGTCACTATACTATACTATACTAACACACATCAGCAACAACAGACGTGGGCTTCACGGTCACGGCGGGCTCGCGCCTGTCCGACCTCGGCGCGCCCGCCAGCCCGCTCAGCCCCGCCAAGAATGCGCCCTGCCAGGTCACTATACTATACTATACTAACACACATCAGCAACAACAGACGTGGGCTTCACGGTCACGGCGGGCTCGCGCCTGTCCGACCTCGGCGCGCCCGCCAGCCCGCTCAGCCCCGCCAAGAATGCGCCCTGCCAGGTCACTATACTATACTATACTAACACACATCAGCAACAACAGACGTGGGCTTCACGGTCACGGCGGGCTCGCGCCTGTCCGACCTCGGCGCGCCCGCCAGCCCGCTCAGCCCCGCCAAGAATGCGCCCTGCCAGGTCACTATACTATACTATACTAACACACATCAGCAACAACAGACGTGGGCTTCACGGTCACGGCGGGCTCGCGCCTGTCCGACCTCGGCGCGCCCGCCAGCCCGCTCAGCCCCGCCAAGAATGCGCCCTGCCAGGTCACTATACTATACTATACTAACACACATCAGCAACAACAGACGTGGGCTTCACGGTCACGGCGGGCTCGCGCCTGTCCGACCTCGGCGCGCCCGCCAGCCCGCTCAGCCCCGCCAAGAATGCGCCCTGCCAGGTCACTATACTATACTATACTAACACACATCAGCAACAACAGACGTGGGCTTCACGGTCACGGCGGGCTCGCGCCTGTCCGACCTCGGCGCGCCCGCCAGCCCGCTCAGCCCCGCCAAGAATGCGCCCTGCCAGGTCACTATACTATACTATACTAACACACATCAGCAACAACAGACGTGGGCTTCACGGTCACGGCGGGCTCGCGCCTGTCCGACCTCGGCGCGCCCGCCAGCCCGCTCAGCCCCGCCAAGAATGCGCCCTGCCAGGTCACTATACTATACTATACTAACACACATCAGCAACAACAGACGTGGGCTTCACGGTCACGGCGGGCTCGCGCCTGTCCGACCTCGGCGCGCCCGCCAGCCCGCGCAGCCCCGCCAAGAATGCGCCCTGCCAGGTCACTATACTATACTATACTAACACACATCAGCAACAACAGACGTGGGCTTCACGGTCACGGCGGGCTCGCGCCTGTCCGACCTCGGCGCGCCCGCCAGCCCGCTCAGCCCCGCCAAGAATGCGCCCTGCCAGGTCACTATACTATACTATACTAACACACATCAGCAACAACAGACGTGGGCTTCACGGTCACGGCGGGCTCGCGCCTGTCCGACCTCGGCGCGCCCGCCAGCCCGCTCAGCCCCGCCAAGAATGCGCCCTGCCAGGTCACTATACTATACTATACTAACACACATCAGCAACAACAGACGTGGGCTTCACGGTCACGGCGGGCTCGCGCCTGTCCGACCTCGGCGCGCCCGCCAGCCCGCTCAGCCCCGCCAAGAATGCGCCCTGCCAGGTCACTATACTATACTATACTAACACACATCAGCAACAACAGACGTGGGCTTCACGGTCACGGCGGGCTCGCGCCTGTCCGACCTCGGCGCGCCCGCCAGCCCGCTCAGCCCCGCCAAGAATGCGCCCTGCCAGGTCACTATACTATACTATACTAACACACATCAGCAACAACAGACGTGGGCTTCACGGTCACGGCGGGCTCGCGCCTGTCCGACCTCGGCGCGCCCGCCAGCCCGCTCAGCCCCGCCAAGAATGCGCCCTGCCAGGTGACGGTTAGGGTAATCGAGACAGTGATTGCCCACTTAAGAAAATGATGCAAAGTTTTATTTCAATTAAATCCTTTATTTTAACAATTGGGTAGCAGTGTGCGACTTTTATATAACATTGGTAGTTTAGCTTTGAGATAAGTTAGCAACAATTCAAATATCTAAAGAATATTTGTAAATATAACGTTTTGCAAAAAAAATCTTTAAATTTGTTCTAAAAATTCAGTGATTGCCCACCCTCTCTAAATACTAAATAAATGTTTTTATACCATGATAACTGCTTCAAATGATACATCAAAGCTTTAACTAGCTCGTTGTTTAGCTTTCAGATTCAAAAAATAAAAAAAAAGTGACACATCACACAATCATTAAAACTACTAAGTGTATCCGATTCTCCTAAGGAATTCGAGTTTTTTGAAGAGACGAACACCTGCTGTGCAAAAACAGCCATTTTAGTATATATTTTTTAAAATGTTGACAAATTTCTTATTTAGAATTCTGATAAAGAGTACTCTAGTGTTATTTAACGGATTTAATTCAAAACTACTCCTTTGAAAATAAGTTAAAATCTACGTTAACCTTAAACCTGGCAATCACTGTACCCTGGGCAATCACTGTCTCGGTTCCCCTACATTACAAACAATTAAGCAGAAAGAACTGATAGTATGTTGCGGGTGTTTATGGCCAGTGGTAAACCTATGACATAAAAAAAGATAGTGATCCTCTTTACGTGTATTATCTAATCTATTTACCATCTGTTGAGCTCCCTCAAGAATGCTCCGTGCTAGGTCACTGATGGTATAATCATTGAGTCACCGGTGGTTTGCAATAATAAATACTACTGCATAATACTGCCTCCAAGACTAATTTTGGGTCGTTGAGCCATCAGTGTAAGTGTAACTGTTAAGTATAACAATTAAAGTTGATTGACGTCTCTAAGTGCAGACTTAGAGACGTCAATCGTCAACGTTTGTTTGGATCTCACGGCCGCTCACATTCAGACGGAATGGGGTCAACTTGATTATCCTCAATATAAAAAAGTCATTTATTTTAATACTCATAGAGACTTTCCACTGCCAAGACAATAATTTATTAAAGTTAACAACGTTGACGCCTCTGTGTGAGTATTTAAGTCCGACTGTGTGTCGATCATCGATCGATGACAACAATGAAAACGTTAAGAATATATGAAATTTCTTCGCAAGATTTTTTATGTAGAATTTTTTGTTGGTTTTCAGGCGCCGTCGAACGCAGGCGACCGCGCGGCGCTGAAGGCGCTGGAGCGAGAGAATGCATTACTCGCGCACACCATCGCCGAGCTGCGCGCGCTGCCTGCCACTGCGCCTGCGCATTCCGGTCAGTATCATTGCAGATAAGAGGGAGTCTTGTAATTCGCTACTTGACAAATTTCTGAAATATATTTTATAATATCTATAGACTTATTTTAAACCCCCCTACAATTATATTTTTTTCAAAAAAGATTTATTTGATAAGAAAACATGATTTTTATATCTTTTGGTTTGAAATTCGCGCTGAAACACTATGTCACGTGACATCTCCATGATAAGACGTCACAACTCAATATTTGAGCGACTTTTATCCCCTTTTGACGTAGACCTTGACTAAAAACTAAAAAACTTTAGTAGAAGTGTTACTGTAAAAGCACGAACTACGGTTGATCTTAAGATTTAATTGTAAATCCTAACATTTACCAACAGTAACTGGTAAAACCATTCGAGTTCAGTATATGCTAGGTTTTACCACTATCAGCTGGTAGATAATGGGTTTAAGAATAAAACAAAGAGTAATTCTTAATGATAAGTGGGTTAGGGGACAACTCCCCCGAGGATTTCAAGATTTTTCGCCGATCACTGTTCTAACCTAACCAATATTTTTTCTTTTAGTAGAGTTTAGTCAGTATCATCATCACAAAACTATTGGTTAGGTTAGGTTTGAACAGTGACCGGCCAAAAAATCTTATTTTCAGAATTCACCAACTCATGTTGGTAAATCTCAAAATTTACACTTACATCTTAGGATTTACAGTAGTTCGAGCTTTTACAGTAACAAAAGCACAATGTCTTGCTTGTCAAAGTTTGAACCGGAGATCATAGAGGGAATTATTACAATTATTTGTTGAAAATCCCTCCCGACAAATGTACCCGACGATCTTTAACTTAAATCAAAATTCTTCAATTCGCAGAAGATTTGGTCCAACTACAAGAAGAACTAGCGTCGTTATCCAAGAGGAATGCGGACCTGGAAGCCCAAGTCAGATGTTATGAACAACTCAACAGCGGAGTGACTGTTACGGTACGTTTTTATTTTTATCTTGAACATTTATACTCTAAACTGGAATTCAAGACCAAAAAAATCTACGACAGATACGTCACTGTCAAATCTGTTAAAGTCACTTATGTCATTTTCAAGTGACGTTTTTAGGTTTCGCCAACCTTTTTGGCATTATTTTTCTTATTATGCTGACTAAACTGTCAAGTTTCCATACATTGTTAAAATGTTGTAGGTAGATGCCAAATGATATTAACACGTGAAGTGTTCCAAGCGCAATACCATCTTTGAAAACTAAAATTACGGCTGGTTAAGTTTTTATTAAAGCGTCTTGTATTTACGTGAAAAAAAGTAAATACAATTATTTTTTTAAATTATAGAATTAAAATTACCAATAAATAAATTACATCAACGAGTGTTTTCAGAAAGAAGGGTTATACTATGGTACGACAATTTTATTGCAGTAGTAACATTGTAGTAGATTTTTTGGTCTTGAATTCCAGTTTTGGGTATAGAACTAATGTTGTTCAAAGTGTTTGGTAACTTTTAATTTAAACTTGGTCGCTTTAAACTGCATCCCACTACCCACCGAGACAGTCACCATGTAAATTACGCTACCTGTCTGATTTATCTCTCGTGATAACCATAATTATACAGGATGTATCTCTGAACATTTACATCCACGTGTTCTACTAACGATCCTGAACAACATAAGTTCACTGACTTTTGGAAATTGGCATAAAAATATTTCAACTATTTATACAAAGTCAATCCCGTAGGTACTTTTGTACGTCGAATTTCTGTAAATCGTAGAACAAATGTTGTTCAAGACGTGATTAAAGCGATGTTAATGTTTTCGGATACACTCTGTATTTACATTTTTTAACCTTGTTATATACAGGACTACGCATCGGCGTCACCGCAGGAGTTGGCGGTCCAACTGAGGGAGATGGAACTAACCGTTACGAGCCTCGCCGCCGAGAAGGAAGATTTGGCCAAAGACAAGGCGGATTTACCGAAAAACTTAGGTTACAGGTAAAATATAATTTTAAACTTATTAATGTGTGGTTGAGATGGATTTGGATGGAGGATCAAGAAAGTCTTGAAAACGAATCTTTGGGGACCTAACAGAGTTTCGATGTTTTTTTATAACCAATGGGGTTTCATACCTCATGACATCAGTGCTTTTCTTTCCTCTACCTAAAAGTTGTCTGGAAGAATTCGCTATAAGCGATAAGACCGCCTTATTTACTGTTTATTGCTGTTGTTTCACTCAAGCTTTCTATTTCTGTGCAATGATGATCTATACTCAAATTTTTAATCATATGGAGTAAACTGACAGATATCAATGTGTCATCCCCGTACATTATCACTTAATATATCACATAAAATGTCGATCGACACTTGCATCTGTCATTTTACTCCACATGATTAAAAATCAGAGGATTCTGTGGGTAACTGTGAAACAAGCCGCATCGGTTGATGCAATCCAAAGATTTTAATTAGTATCTAGTGGTTTTTAGTGTACAAATTTGGTGTTACTTTGTGCAGTGAAGTGCCGCAGGGTGATATTAATATAAGAATCATTGAATTGTGTCGTTTTTAACACTGCTATTGTGTGTCGAGTGAGTTGTCACGTGAACAACTTGCTTTGACCTAATAGAGTCTTAAAACCTACGGCTTTGTTAAAAATAGTCTCCACAGAATCCTTAGGACATTAAAACGCTAAACACCGGCGTTTTATTGAGTGACTGTGACTTCGACTGACTTCGACTGACTTCGACTGTTGACTACACTTTATCAATCTACACTTGACATTGGCAAAATTAAATGTGTCGTGAACACAATACAGGCCATATAACAAAAAAAAAAAAATAAAATAAAAATCAGAGTTTATCTATAAACGGCAGTGGCGCCATAAAGTAATCACGACTCTTTGACACATTTGACGTTTACTCTATTGACGCTTTTGACGTTTGATCGTTTTACACAACTAACAATACGCACAACGTTACCCAGGAGAAAGAGCTGCAAGACGCTCTGGACCAGCGCAAGCTCGCCATGACCGAGTACAAGGAGGTCACTGAGAAGCTGTCCGACCTCCGACAGCAGAAGCAGAAGCTGTCGAGACAGGTAATGTATCCATACTTCCATACTAATATTATAAATGCGAAAGTAACTCTGTCTGTCTGTTACTCTTTCACGCCAAAACTACTGAACGGATTTAAATATAATTTGGTATGCAGATGATCTAGACCCTGAGAAAGAACATAGGCTACTTTTTATTGCGAAAAGGGGGTTGTAAGGGGTTAAAAGGGGGGTAAAAAGTTACTTTTCCACGCGGACAAGGCCCGGGCGGCCGCTAGTCTTCTATATCTTCTTCTATCTAAACTCTGATTCTATTTTTTTTATGTGATAAGTAGCAGGCGAGCAGGCGGATCACCTGATGGTAAGCAATTACCGCCGCCCATGGACACTTGCAACACCAATGGAGTTACAAGTGCGCTGCCAACCTTTTATCCCCTTCCCCCCGAGTGGGCCTCCGGTACCCTCACTAGCTCGGCGACACAGCACAGGGGCTGCTTCACGCCGGTTTTTCTGTGAGGCAGTGGTATCACTCGGGTCGAGCCGGCCCATTCATGCCGAAGCGTGGCTCTCCCACAGTTAAAAAACTGATGTTATCACTTTCATTTATGACTTTTATAATAGTGACAGTTACCCTCATATTAGCCATCGGGCCAGTCAATGGTACCGATAATAAATAAATTAATTCCTTTTTCATCGCTGTGTAAGTAAAACCGTTTTTCAATATATGCAGGTGAGAGACAAGGAGCAAGAGCTAGAGAAAGAGATGCAAAAGATAGACGCGCTGCGGCAGGACATCCGGCGGTCGGACAAAGGACGCCGAGAGCTAGAAGCTAGGCTCGACATGGCTATCTCTGAAGCTACCAAGGTATGTAAATAGATAGATAAATCAAGTGAATATTGCACTTAAAAAAAACCTCGGAGGGTTCAGGTGGGACTCGAACCCACAACCTTCCACAGACCGGGCAGATATGCTATCCACTTTACACCATCCGAACCCCTTACTAAGCCGACGAATTTCGTAAGTGCTTAACTCGCCATGAGCTGACGATAGTCTCATCAATATTGCAAAGAATTGCTATACCAAAAATAAAAATTATAGATAGATAAATCTCCTACGGTCTTGGATGCGGGTGGCACAGGACCGAACCGTGATCCGATCGAACATTAGGGGAGGCCTATGTCCAGCAGTGGACGTCTATTGGCTGAAATGATGATGTTTATGATGAACATGTGTGTTACATCAATATAAAAGAGAAATAGATCATACCGATATATAGGATTACCACGTATATTTGCATTTCAATAGATTTTAAGAATTTTCTACAAAAAGAAATGAGATCCCATCAAAAACAATACTTGTCAAAAAAACCAAGTCTCGCAACTACCGTAAAAAGTGGTGAGATCCATGTTTTGCCAAGTCGGTTATTCATTTATTGACTTGGCAATCACATTAAACAACCGAATCAATTTAGTGCATTACTTGTGAGATATATTGTGTGATTGCCAAGTCAATAAATGAATAACCGTCTTAGCAAATCATGGATCTCACCACTTTTTACGGTAGTTGCGAGACTTTGTTTTTTTGACAACTATTGTTTTTGATGGGATTGTATTTACGTGAAGAAAAGTAAATAAAAGTATTTTTTAAAATTATAGAAACAAATTTTCGTCTGCCCCATATCCTATAAAAAAAAATTACTCAGCGAGTGTTTTTAGAAAAAACCGGCCAAGTGCGAGTCGGGGCTCGCGCACAAAATGGGTTCCGTAGCAGCAAATATAAGAGTTTTAAAGGTGGTACATACGGTATATATTTTTTGATCTATCTTATAGGTCAGCCATCGTTTTTCAGTGTAAGCACAATAACTTAACCAAAATTACAGTTAAATCAACCTATCTCAAAAACTATAAGAGATCTTTGGATCAACCAAAAATCGTTGAAAAGAGTTAATTAGCATGCATCACCTCTATTTTTTTAGAATTTTATACCCCGTAGTTATAAAAATAGAGGGGGGGGGGACATACTTTTTACGACTTTGCAGAGCTGATATCTCAAAAACCGTTCACTTTAAGAAAAATGTTTTTAGAGAAAACTTTATATCATTTTAAAAGACCTTTCCATTGATACCCCACACGGGTATGTACATCGAAAAAAAAAATTTCATCCCTCAGTTACATGTATGGGGGGCCCCACCCCCAATTCTTTTTTTACTATTTAGTGTCATATTTTTGTAGGCGGTTTCATACAACACATATTCCCATCAAATTTCATCACTGTAGTACTTATAGTTTTCCGAGTAAATCGGCTGTGACAGACGGACAGACGACAGACGGACAGACGGGACATGACGAAACTATAAGGGTTCCGTTTTTGCCATTTTGCTACGGAAACCCTAAAAAAGGGGTTACTATGTACGATCATTTTATTGCATTAGCATTGTAGTAGATTTTAGCAACATGTAGTTGATTTTTTGGTCTCAGAATTCCAGTTTTGGGTATAGTAGATGTTGTGGTCTTGATTCCAGTTTTGAGTATAGTACTGATATATATATTATTAAATAGATATATTATTGATGTCCGTAGGAGCGCAAGCTGCGTGAAGAGACTCTCCGGTCGTCGCGCAACGAGGGAGTCCCCGGCGCCGGGCCGCTGGCCGATGTGGCTCGCTTGCAGCACGAGGTCGAAGCTTTAGAGGTAATCCATACTAATATTATAAATGCGAAAGTAACTCTGACTGTCTGTCTGCTACTCCTTCACGCCAAAACTACTCAACGGATTTAAATGAAATTTGGTCTACAGATAATCTAGAACCTGAGAAAGGACATAGGCTACTTTTTATTGCGAAAAGGGGGTTGAAAGGGGGGTAAAAAGTTACTTTTCCACGCGGACGGAGTCGCGGGCGGCCGCTAGTTATCAATAAAACTGCGGGTTCCATACACCAAACTAACTAACTTTAACTGTGGGAGAGCCACGCTTCGGCATGAATGGACCGGCTCGACTGGAGCGATACCACTGCCTCACAGAAAACCGGCGTGAAGCAGCCCCTGTGCTGTGTTTCGCCGAGTTAGTGAGGGTACCGGAAGCTCACCAGGGGGGGAAGGGGATAAAAGGTTGGCAGCGCACTTTTAACTCCACTGGTGTTGCAGGTGTCCATGAGCGGCGTCATTTGCTTACCATCAGGTGAACCGCCTGCTTGTCTGCTACCTATCACATAAAAAAAATACACCAAATTATACTCTGATTTTTAATCATGTGGAGTAAGCTGACAGATGTCAAAGTGTCATCCCCATACATTATCACTCAATTTGACTGATGCAAAATGATGATAAATGTGTATGACTTGCCTGTAACCTCATTGCAATTGTTTCTAACATATACTGAATACATTATTTCTATTCTATTCCAAGCTAGCGGCCGCCCGCGACTTCGTACGCGTGGAGTTAATTATTGACACTTACCGTCATATTTTGGACAATCCACACAATATATTTTTATAAATTGTAGCCTATGTGTTACTCTGATGTATAAGCTATATTGTGGTAAAGTTTCATTCAAATCCATTCAGTAGTTTTTACGTGAAAGAGTAACAAACATCCATACATCCTTACAAACTTTCGCCTTTATAATAGTAAGTAGGATCAGGCCTGTCCCACTCCGCGTGTAGGTATCGAACTTGCAAGTACATGCGGCGTCCCCTCCGGAGGGCCAAATTAGTAGAAAATCACGAACGAGCGGCGACGCACGCGCGACAGTTGCTTGCGATAGAAAGAGAACGCACTTCTAGGTATGAATAATGGTAGGCATTGAACGCTGGGCGGTCGGAATTTCAACGTTAGATTATAGTAGTTTGAGTCTTTATTTCCATAAACGGTTTTTAGAAGTGGATCTTCTGTACCTTGTACTATTAAGTATTCTGTGGTAGGTTGAAGGAGTTGTAATGTTTTGTCGTGTCCCCAGCTGCAATACAAGGAGTCGCTGTCGCAGCAGCAGGCGCGGTACAACGCGGAGCTCACCGCGCTGCGCGACCAGCTGCAGGACGCCGACGCCATGCGCGCCGTGCTCGCGAGAGAGGTAACACGCCGCCACACCACACCACCAAACCACGCCACCACACCACACCACACCACCAAACCACGCCACCAAACCACGCCACCACACCACACACCACCAAACCACGCCACCAAACCACGCCACACACACCACCAAACCACGCCACCAAACCACGCCACCACACCACCAAACCACGCCACCAAACCACGCCACACACCACCAAACCACGCCACCAAACCACGCCACCACACCACCAAACCACGCCACCAAACCACGCCACACACCACAAACCACGCCACCAAACCACGCCACCACACCACCAAACCACGCCACCAAACCACGCCACCACACCACACCACCAAACCACGCCACCAAACCACGCCACACACCACCAAACCACGCCACCAAACCACGCCACCAAACCACGCCACCACACCACCAAACCACGCCACACACCACCAAACCACGCCACCACACCACACCACCACCTATGTATACCTAATAGGCGTTTGCCAAATATGTTTTCAATAGGGTATTTGACAATTTTTTTTATGTGTTTAATCAAAAGACGCCTCTATTTAAGAAACCTCGTTAAAATAATCACTTGATTCTTATTTGAATTACCTGAGATATCACAACTTTAAGAGCACATATTTTACGCAGGCCCAAAAACGCATTCAAAGGCGGTCCCATATACATTTTATCAAACATGACTCAGTGGTTTTTGAAAAAAACCAACAAAAACAAAAAAATTATACCTGAGATATCACAACTTTAAGAGCACATATTTTGGCGGCCCAAAAACGCTCTATACAAATGGCTATTGAATTGTGACGTCACAAGTCAAGACTTCTGTATGCGCGTCTAGTAAATTTTGTTTCGTAGCTATATCAAATGTTTCGTTTAAGGTAATGCTTTTATAATAAAAGTTGGTGGAAAATGTACGGGTAGTTCAATGATATTTTTTTGTTTTTAATTTTATACTTTAAAAATGGACTTGCCCATGAAACTTTGAATGCTCACAAAACCAGCTAGACGTTATATTTTTAACTGGAAATGTTGGCCATTGGTTCTTATTTACCAATATTTTGATAGACTATCAATATTTTTTACTATATCGAGATTAGTCAAATACCCAATTGTCATGTTTTGTTGTGTCCCCAGCTGCAGTACAAGGAGTCGCTGTCGCAGCAGCAGGCGCGGTACAACGCGGAGCTCACCGCGCTGCGCGACCAGCTGCAGGACGCCGACGCCATGCGCGCCGTGCTCACACGCGAGGTAAGTAATCATCAACCATCATCATCGTCATCATCATCATAAATAACCATCAGGTGAGATGAGGTCAAGTGCTATTATTATTATTTGCAAGTTCGGAAGCGTTCTTATCGAGTGGACACTGCGACCAATAAGATCTATTGTGTCCTCCGCTCCCTTTTAGAGATCGTCTCCTAGGCCCACGGTCATCATGAACCGTGTAATAGCTTGGGAGCGATAGCCTTAACATCCTCCGGGCCGATGTAGCAGCTGCCCAGGGTTCGGCTTCTTGAGTACCCGAGGGCATCGCAATGACAGAGGATGTGCATGGGTGTCTCATCCTCTGCTTTGCAGAATCTGCATGTAGACTCCACGGTCAGCCCGGTTCTGAAGCCGTGTTTGTTCAGTCTACAGTGACCTGTCATCAAGTGCTAACCCATTTAACATAAAAAAATGGCCTCCTACAACACGGTTATGTCGGCGAAGCTTCCACGATTAGCTAACAACACAGTCTAGTTTACCACTGGACCGACGAAATGCAGGATATTTCCGTAAGTGGTGAACTATGACTATGTCGACGGCTGCAGGACGCCGACGTCATGCGCGCCGTGCTCCGAGGTAAATAATATTCTCCAAAACCTAGGGCCAAGTATCATATGAAGCTGGCCAAGCGCGTATCACGGTACCAAAGACAATAACAGGCGAACGTACTGAAGATTCACATCGATCCGCCATTTTGTAGTTATTTTTCATTTGGCCGGTAAACTGACAGATGTCAATGTGTCATCCCCAATCGCTCAATTTTACAGATGCAAAATGTTGAAATATTTAGAAACTTGACATTTGCGTCTGTCAGTTTAATCTACATGATTAAAGATCAGAGATTAATACCCGTGCGGATAAACATTGAGATTAGAAATGGCAGCGCAACTATTCACTTCTCGCTCGCAAACTATTTGCGTCTATACACTATAGCGTTGTAATAAAAAATTTAGAGCTGGACCGCGCTCTCAGTTTTCCGTGGTTTTGAACCTTTCGTTAATCTTGTCGTATTTTGTTTTTACCCTGTGCAGTATGGCGTTGCTAATAAGCCTCTTCTATTTAACTTATAAGACGACCTAGGATTATAACATAGTATTTATTATATTTTAGCTGCAATCGTCCAAAGAGAAACTGGAGTCGCGGCGCATGGAGCAGCTGACCGACAGCGAGGACAAGCAGATGCTCATCAACGAGAACAGGAAACTCGCCAAAGATTTGGATGCGGTTAGTATCATCTCTCTGATCTCTGTTTACACCGTTATTTTGATGGAAGAAAATAGTTTAGTTTTTTTACCCGACTACGGCAAAGCAAAGGAGGGTTATGATTTTGACAGGCTATGTATGTATGTATGTATGTATGTATGTATGTATGTATGTATGTATGTATGTATGTTCATCTGTTTCCACGTAACTTCTAAACTACTTATCAGAATTCGACAAATGACATATCATTATAAGCGTTTTAATTGTCCGCTGGTTATAGGCTATATGAGGTTTCACAAAATCTAATATGACGCCCTCTAGGGGACAAAACATACAAAGTAAAAAAATAAAGTTATGATAAATATGCCGTGTTTGATATCATTTGAAAGCGCTTGACTTGTACATTTTGAATATATATATATTACTAGCACTTGGACCCCAAAATAGTACAAATAAAAAAAAGTAAAAAAACTAAAACCCAACAGGCGTAGTCACACCTTCATATCCTACCTACCGTAGCCCTTTAACAACGTGTGACTGCGGATTTCCAAACATGAAAGTTTATCTCTACATAGTGAATATTGCATACTTCAGAATAGTATTGTATGACATTATTGTAAATTGACAACGAAGGCTTGTTTTATACTTCTTCAGTGTCGTTTTTTGTCGTAGTTGGGTTTTAGTTTTTTTACTTTTTTTTTGTGTATGCAGAGCGTATCTGTGAACATTTAAATCCCTTTAACCACGTGTTTTACCAACTATTTTGAACAACATTTGTTCTTACTAATAGCTAACATCTTTAAGGCAAGAGTGAACAGGCATCTTCTAGGCAAACGCGTGTCATCCTAGACATCATCGTCATTTTCCATCAGTTGCGATTGTGATCAAGCGTTGGCCTATAGTCTAATAAAGAAATAAAAAAAACTTTTGGAAATCAGCTTGAAAGTGTAAAGCCGTGGTCGTCAAACTGCGGCCCGCGGACGTTAGTCGTGCGGCCCGCGGTAAAGTAGATTCCTTTAATTAATAGTAACTACACATCCGTACTTCACATATAATGCGGCCCGGACCTTAGTGCTCACATTGTTATGTGTGGCTCTTGAGCAGTAAAGTGTGACGACCGCTGGTGTAAAGTGTTTAAACGCTTTAAGGCTTAGACAGCAGACACAATAGAATACCTATTTTTTTTTTACCTTTTAAAAGGCTTTTGGGACTAATGACGTTAAGCTGGGAATCTACATATGGGATTAGGTCGCCGATATTGTTTTGGTAAATTACCATTAGCATTGAGTTCTGTAATGTGTTGTGCAATAAAGAGTATCTATCTATAGGTTTGTTTTTTGTCGCACAGATGGCCGAGAACGGCCGGCGGTGGCAGGCGGAGCGGCGGCAGCTGGACCTGGAGCTGGAGGAGCTCAGGGCCAAGCGGGACACCATGCACCACTGGGAAGCTCAGGTGCGTTTGTGTCCCAGCGTACACACTTTATAACTCAACTAGCTTTTTCCCACGGCTTCGTTCGCGCCCCTCACTTGCCTAAAATGGGGGGTTGGAAAGGGGCAAAAAGTAGCCTATGTTACTTTCCATCCCTTCAATTATCACGACTTAAAAAAACACGTCAATTTGTCGCTGCGTTTTGCCGTGAAAGAAAGACAAATATACAGACAGACACATTTTCCCATTTAAAATATTAGTATGGATAGAAGAAGATAGAAGATTGGGCTACCATACCTTATGACGTAAGCGGTGTAACGCCATTATTTATTTTTGCGAATTTTTAGACATCATCATCATCATCAGCAACCTACGTTCGTCCACTGCTGGACATAGGTCTCCCCTAATGCACGCCACCGCTCCCGATTTTCGGCCACTCTCATCCAGCCCACTCCAGCCAGCCTTCGAATGTCGTCATCCCATCTTGTAGCAGGGCGTCCAACACTACGTTTGCCGAGTCGCGGTCTCCACTCAAGGACCTTATGGCTCCAACGGTTGTCAGTTCTGCGGCTAATGTGACCAGCCCACTGCCACTTCAGTTTGCTAATTCGTGGGCTATGTCGGTGACTCTGGTTCTCTGTCGGATTACATCATTTCTGATGCGGTCCTTCAGAGATACTCCGAGCATAGCCCTTTCCATAGCTCTTTGAGCGACTTTGAACCGCTGGATTAATCCAGCCGTGAGTGTCCACGTCTCGGCACCGTAAGTCATGACCGGAAGGACGCACTGGTCGAAGACTTTCGACTTAAGACTTTGAGGGATGGGTGACGAGAAGACTTGACGAAGCCTACCAAATGCTGCCCAGCCTAGCTGAATTCTTCTATTGACTTCTCTCTCGAAGTTGTTTTTGCCTAGTTGGAGCGTTTTGTCCTAGATAGACATATTCCCTGGACAACTTCGAGAGGTACTACTCCATTAACAGCGACCGGTCCCGGATCAACGAGCTCGTTGAAACATGACCTTGGTTTTATCCAAGTCATCCGAAGACCGATGTGTTTAGAAGATTCAGCCAGGCTGCTCACCATCTCCTGTAGGTCCTGTAAGGTTTCCGCCAAGATGACGATGGTCGTCTGCGAATCGTAGGTGTGACATGTACTCGCCATTAATATTAATTCCGCGCTCTTTCCAGTTTAGCGTTTCGAACATGTCCTGCAGCGCAGGCGGAGAAGAGTTTCGGAGATATAACATCTCCTTGTCTCACACCACGTCGCAGCAGGACAGGCTCGGTTTGGCTATTCTGGATTACTACGGACATATTAGCGGCGTCATATAGACACTTCAACACCTCGATATATCGCCAATCGACTTGGCACCTCTGCAAGGCCTCGAGAACAGCCCAGGTCTCGACGGAGTCAAAAGCTTTTTCATAGTCCACAACGCCATGCACAGGGGCTGGTTATACTCTTTGGTCTTCTGTATAACCTGTCTCACTGTGTGAATATGGTCTATGGTGCCTATAACTCCGTCGGAAACCCGGCCTGCTCTGCAGGTTTGAGCTTCGTCAAGTCTTCGTGTAAGGCGATTCGAAATGACTCTTGAGAACAATTTATAGACGTGACTTAAAAGTGAAATTGGTCGATAGTTCTTCAGTAAAATTTTAGACATATTATCTGCTAATTTATAAAAATGTAATGCGAATCACTAGTGTGATGACTATACTCTGATTTCATAATCATGTAAAGTAAACTGACAGATGTCAATGTGTCATCCCCATACATTATCACTCAATTTGACACATGCAAAATGTCAAAATGCATAGAAACTTGTCATTTTCATCTGTTAGTTTACTTTACATGATTACGAATCAGAGTATAGTGTGTGACATCATAACAGTAACCGAACCAATAGATGGTGCTGGGTAGCCCGCCCAGCACTTCTATTGGTTCTGTTTGGAATTAATGTCGTAACGAATTTGACGACCCATTTGGCGCAATGGTCTGAGCGCCGGTTGGGACGCAAAGGTCGCGGGTTAAATTCCCGCACCAACACAAATGTTTGTTGATGAAACAGATATTTGTGAAACAGGTGTTTGTAGTGCCTTCGTTGTTTCTGGTTTCCATAGTACAAGGGAAAACATTAGTTTGGGACCAAAACAATGTATGTGATGTCTCAATTTAATGTCGCAACGAAGTGAGGGCGGAGCACTAAGTTTTGTAAGCTTTTCTAATAATTTGAAGTATAATGGATGTTCGTTGTTCAGATCGCGGACATAATCCGGTGGGTGGCGGACGAGAAGGAGGCGCGCGGGTACCTGCAGGCGCTCGCCACCAAGATGACCGAGGAGCTGGAGTACCTCAAACACGGTGACTACGATGTTTCATATCTAACTAATGTCGATTAGGTGGCTATGGGCAGTTTTTCTTAAAACTTCAGCGCAAAAGTGATAAGAATTAATAACATTGAAAAGCAATTTGAAGTGGTAATTTTAACTGTGGGAGAGCCACGCTTCGGCATGAATGGGCCTGCTCGACCGGAGTGATACCACTGCCTCACAGAAAACCGGCATGAAGCAGCCCCTGTGCTGTGTTTCGCTGAGTGAGTGAGGGTACCGGAGGCCCACTTGGGGGGGGGGAAGGGGATAAAAGGTTGGCAGCGCACTTGTAATTCCACTGGTGTTGCAAGTGTCCATGGGCGGCGGCAATTGCTTACCATCAGGTGATCCGCCTGCTCGCCTGCTACCTATCACATAAAAAAAAAAAGTGGTACACAGGTGGTGAATGTCACAGTTTTACTAGCAATAGTTGACGAATCAGAGCGCGCGAATCTATTTCAGAGGGTCGACAGTTCTGTCACCTTACACACATTCCTAGTGTCGCTAGGAATGTGTGTAAGGTGTACGCCTAGTGACTTTGTCCAATTATCAGAATATACCTATATATTTTAATCGGTTGTTGTAGCAAGTTAATGACAAAAACGAAGAGGTCTGGAGGCCGATTCTCGGTTTTGACCTATGTCGAGTTGACTTCATGGAACGCATAGACCAATAGGAGAACTAGAAAAGGAATGTCCACTGTAATCTGTGTTCTTCTATTGGTAGTGCGTTCCATAAAGTCGACTCGACATAGAAGGCGAAAACCGAAAATTGGCTTTCAGTACTTTTTTGTACAGTTATTTCGGGCGAACCAATGACACGCGAGCGATTGGTTCGTCATAAAAAAAGTATCAGCCTACATACTGTCCCACTGCAGGGCAAAGGCCTCCATCATAGAAATCAAGTTATCGCTACTATGATGGGATGAGGCTTAATCACCACGCTTGCCTAATGCGGATTGGTGATCACAAACCCGAGCTATGTTAAAAAAATTTGAAACATACTTTTTGCTCGACCCGGGAATCGAACCCGGGACCCCGAGATCTCGGCCCGGTACTTAAACCATTAGACCAACGGGGCGTTACCATCCCTATATTAGAGTACTAACGGCCGCCCGCGACTTCGTACGCGTGGAGTTAATTATTGACACTTACCGTCATATTTTGGACAATCCACACAATATATTTTTATAAATTGTAGCCTATGTGTTATTCTGATGTATAAGCTATATTGTGGTAAAGTTTCAATCAAATCTATTCAGTAGTTTTTACGTGAAAGAGTAACAAACATCCATAAATCCAAACAAACTTTCGCCTTTATAATAGTAGTAGGATAAAATATAGTGTCTTCTCTCGTCCTGTAGCGTCTGGCACCCGCGGCGTCGCCCCCGCGTCCCCGCCGGGCGCCGCCCCCGGGGCGCCGGGCGCGGGCGGCACGGGCTGGCGCAACCGCCGCTCGCAGAAGCTCGACAAGATGGAGATCCTCACGCTGCAGTCCAGCCTCCACTCCGAGATACAGGCCAAGCAGGCCGTCGGGGAGGAGCTTAGCCGCACGCGCGCGGAGCTGCTGGCCAGCCAGAGGTGAGTAAATCAAGTAATAGTTAAGTAAAAAAACCTAAGAGAAAGTATCCATGAGGGGACACGCAAATAATAATATCCGTGTAAACGGAACAACTATGTACATACATCGCTAAGAGTAAAAGAGACAGAATCATGATTGTTTGTCTTTGTCAGAGTTTCACTTTTTTTGTTGTGCTCAGTTTAGAGTGTGCCCAACAAAAGCTAGTTGCCATAGTAACCCATAGTAATTACCTACTTGCTCAGTTCGATTTTCGTTCGTATTATTACTACCGTAATAACCAACCAAATTCAGTCGTACTGAAGATTCACATCCATCCGCCGTTTTATAGTTATTTTTCATTTGACCGGGTTATAATTAGATATCTGTTTCTTACGCTGGTTTACAACTTACCCCGGCTCTTTAAGCTGCTTTGACCTGAGGTGAGCTACAGTACTAGATGGATCCTCGTGATACAGCCTAGTCTCCACTCCGGGATACAGGCCAAGCAGGCCGTCGGGGAGGAGCTTAGTCGCACTCGAGCGGAGCTGCTGGCCAGCCAGAGGTGAGCTACAGTATTATACCCAAAACTGGAATTCGAGACCAAAAAATCTACGACAGATACGTCACTGTCAAATCTGTTAAAGTCACTTATGTCATTTTCAAACTAAGAGAAAGTATCCATGAGGGGACACGCAAATAATAATATTCGTGTAAACGGAACAACTATGTACATACATCGCTAAGAGCAAAAGAGACAGAATCATGATTGTTTGTCTTTGTCAGAGTTTCACTTTTTTTGTTGTGCTCAGTTTAGAGTGTGCCCAACAAAAGCTAGTTGCCATAGTAACCCATAGTAATTACCTACTTGCTCAGTTCGATTTTTGTTTGTATTATTACTTCCGTAATAACCAACCAATTTCAGTCGTACTGAAGATTCACATCCATCCGCCGTTTTATAGTTATTTTTCATTTGACCGGGTTATAATTAGATATCTGTTTCTTACGCTGGTTTACAACTTACCCCGGCTCTTTAAGCTGCTTTGACCTGAGGTGAGCTACAGTATTATACCCAAAACTGGAATTCGAGACCAAAAAATCTACGACAGATACGTCACTGTCAAATCTGTTAAAGTCACTTATGTCATTTTCAAACTAAGAGAAAGTATCCATGAGGGGACACGCAAATAATAATATCCGTGTAAACGGAACAACTATGTACAGAAATCGCTAAGAGTAAAAGAGACAGAATCATGATTGTTCGTCTTTGTCAGAGTTTCACTTTTTTTGTTGTGCTCAGTTTAGAGTGTGCCCAACAAAAGCTAGTTGCCATAGTAACCCATAGTAATTACCTACTTGCTCAGTTCGATTTTCGTTCGTATTATTACTACCGTAATAACCAACCAAATTCAGTCGTACTGAAGATTCACATCCATCCGCCATTTTATAGTTATTTTTCATTTGACCGGGTTATAATTAGACACCATACGACAAAGCGAGGCGAGAGCTTTAACCCTTATGTGGTAGATTTGCCCCCTGCCAATACGAAGCAATTCAACAGCTAAGGATTGGAACTCCCTGCCGAGGTCTGTTTTTCCTGACAACTATAATCTGGACATTTTTAAGGCAAGAGTGAACTCTCTTCTCTCTCATCCGAGATCTCATCGTCACGTTCCATCAGGTGCGATTGTGGTTAATAGATACACCCTACAATACAATATTTACAATATTTTAATTTAGATGAACTACCTCTTAGCGGCCTCTGAGCTCGAATGTCTCGAATCTTCGATTCGTTCACCTTACCTTCGCCGACAATTTCTATACCAACCCTCGGAATGATTAGTTATTATAACTAAAATAATATTTGCCGAGCTGGATTCGAACTCACGTTTCTAGGGATCGCACCCGACGCTGTGACCATTACACCAGGGAGCCGTTACTGAGATGCGCGAAATTGACAATCAGTATCTCCTATGAAATTACGTCCCAAGCTTATTGTTATTTTACTAAGGTTCAATTTAGCACCTTTGCCTTTTGAACCATTACAATAGGCTCATACTTTACTGTATTGTTTTATTTGTTACCCAGGGAATTGGTAGAGACCCGCGCCCGTCTAGACGCCGTAGGCTCGAGACATGAAGCACAAGGAGCAACACATCCGCGACATGCAGGCGCGCCTCGACCAGCCGCTGCCGCCCGGCAACTCCTGTGAGTACCACAGCCCTTGTAGCACGCCATCTAGCGGACTATACACGCCATAGCCTCAGACATGAAGCACAGAGCGACACATCCGCGACATGCAGGCGCGCCTCGACCAGCCGCTGCCGCCCGGCAACTCCTGTGAGTACCACAGCCCTTGTAGCACGCCATCTAGCGGACTATACACGCCATAGCCTCAGACATGAAGCACAGAGCGACACATCCGCGACATGCAGGCGCGCCTCGACCAGCCGCTGCCGCCCGGCAACTCCTGTGAGTACCACAGCCCTTGTAGCACGCCATCTAGCGGACTATACACGCCATAGCCTCAGACATGAAGCACAGAGCGACACATCCGCGACATGCAGGCGCGCCTCGACCAGCCGCTGCCGCCCGGCAACTCCTGTGAGTACCACAGCCCTTGTAGCACGCCATCTAGCGGACTATACACGCCATAGCCTCAGACATGAAGCACAGAGCGACACATCCGCGACATGCAGGCGCGCCTCGACCAGCCGCTGCCGCCCGGCAACTCCTGTGAGTACCACAGCCCTTGTAGCACGCCATCTAGCGGACTATACACGCCATAGCCTCCACTACATCTCCACCAATGGGGCCTACCGCGTGTGGAAAATCCGTTAGATGGCGTACGTGTAGACTGAGGTCCAACTACACGGTGATTGGTTATTTTTGATGTGAGATGTCAAAATCTCACTAAACGACCAATGACGTTGAAGTTGTGACTTTACTGGTGTTGCAGGTGTAAATGGGTGGCGGGAATCGCTTACCATCAGGATTACCCGTGTGCTCGTCTGCTACCTATCCCATAAAAAAGGGGCGGCGAAAGTCGTTTACTATCAGGTGATCGTGTGCTTTTCTGCCGCCTATCACATAAAAAAAATACTAAAATAGTCACAAAAGATTTTGAGTACTATTGCAGATGTTTTGTATACCATTGTATACAAACTTAGATTGTATTCTTGACCTTCCTTGTGGCAGTTAATTCTTACTGCCCAGGATTCTACTCAAGAATTAACTATTCGTTGGCGTATCTTATACGTAAGGTCCACCTTCGTCGGTGTTAAAAAGTCATTGGAGGTTTATATTGTCATTTTAACATGTCACATCCAGGCGAATCGATGCTGTGGAAGTTGGACCTCACGTCTACTTGACGCAATCTATAATTATTTATGTGTTAATCTGTGAAATTGGTTTTGACTTTTCTTTTTAGGGGAGTTTTAGAATTAAAATCTATGGTTTTTTTTTCAGTTTTGCACATATTTATGTATTTTATCAATTTGTTTTCATTACACGTTGACATATAAAATTATAATATGTTTATTTAGTGCACCTTTTCTTTTTGTTTTCGTTACATGTTACCGCACAATCCCATCCCATACAAATACGCAATGCCCTATGGCGCCATCTGCCCTAATGTCAAATGGAAACTTGGGCTCCCACTACAAAGTCCAACGTCGCCCGCGACGGAAAAAACGGAAATAAACCAACTAAATACCATAAAAACTTGTCTATGGACACCACACTCTATGGACTTTACGAACGTGTGTGAAAAATAAATTCCAAAACTGTGATGATGACGTGTCAATTGGCTGTTTATGAAATTGGAATGTAATTTTCTTTTTTTTTATCACGTCTGTGACGCAACGAACATGTATTATCTGTGGCATTTACTTTTTTAAACCGCGTGTGACGCGTTTTTTTTTCTTTTTTCTTGTTGTATTTTTTTTATTTCTGCATTGTGTTGGGATGCTAGTTCGTTCGTGGCTGAAGCCGTATATACCGCTGTTCATAGGGGTGACATCCTGTATATGGGGCGTTGCGATACTTGTGTATCACCATTTTTATGATTGATGTAAAATTCTTTTCTATAGTCACGACATTTTACGTATTTTTTCTTGGGGTATTTTGGCATTGTGTAAAGCGAACGTAATATTCTGTCATTAATTTGACATACAACACTTATAATGCATTATCGTAGGAATATGAATAAGAATAGGTTCTTAACTTTTGTGTGTCAGAATTTCTATTTTAAATGAAATATTTAAATGCATAAAAGCAAAATAAAGTTATCTTTAAATGTTTCCATTCGACCATTGAAGATACTCAAATGTCAAAATTAAATCGAAGTAAAACCGACGACTGTGAGTCTGTGACCCACGATCTTATAATTATACAGATAACATTTAAATTAATGTAAAGAAATTAAAATCTTTTTTTTTTTGGATTGAATAAGTAAAACGTTGAGACTATAGAAAATCATAGAAATCACCCGTACCTTATGTAAATAATTTACAAAGTGAGTTTGTAATATTGGTATTTTGAATGGAATTCGTTTTTAGTACACATTACGACATCAGTACCTTTCAACAGGTTACTTATTTAGATAATGCTGTCATGCTGAGAGCATTATTTTAAAAAAGAAACATTTATACGGCCCGTCTTAGTTATTCAATGAAATGGCATTAACTGGTGTTGGTTATAAAAGTTTAAAAGTAGCCCTGCCGTATTTTTGTCAGCGTCAAAAATATCTAGGCTACACAAGTGATCAAAACACCTAAGGCATTTAAAAGATAATAAACTTTATGTTTAACGAATTAGGATTCACTTTTAACTAACACTTGTGGCCAAACTCATGTTTGCAAAAAAATCCAATGCTCAGATACTTTTGCACTGATAGTATTCTCATAAAGGGGGCGGGACTTTCGTGTGTGAAAAGTCCATTACGTGGCGTACTATTAGACTGCAGTCCAACTTCAACAACATTGGTTGTTTAGTTCGTCAAATTGTAATTTTCACATATGACGTCAAAAATAACCAATCAATTTAGAGGATTTTTCACACGCAATAGTTACTATAGGGACTGTCTTTACCGTTAGTTTCAGCCGTATTCTATCAAATTGTGGGCCGTATTTGAAATGTTTCGATTTATACCAAAGGTGTCGCATAGAATGTTCTAGTCTCTGAAATTTAGTCTAGTCGAAAGCGTATTTGCCAAAGATTTACAGGATTCTCATTATTTTTTATTATATTTTTAGCCTCGATCGAACTAGTCATTTAATCTCGATTATTTTTTGTAGTCAAATTCATTCTTATATCTTGTAAAGGTTCGTGGAGTAGCTTTAAAGAATTTAAATAAAACCTCTCAAGTTTAGAAAAGCATTATGTACGTAAAGCCACACATCAAAGTATAGGTACAAAACTATAAAAACAATATTAACAAAAATAACATTAATTTTCATAATAATTAAAATTTTCAGCCAGTCTTACGTCTTTAGTTAACAAATTTTAGAAACTAAAAAATCTATCAAAATTTTGGTTTATTTAGTTATTGTCATAAAAATTGCGACAACCTTTACGTATTCTTGATTTAATACGAATGTGATAGTCGTAGTATTCAGCACAAAATTTAAATAATTTTGTGCAATAAGTTTTGTTAATTTTTAGTTTTTTTTTATGTTTACATTTTTATGTTACTTCAGATCGCCTGTGGATAAAAAATACGTGAGATATAAGAATGAATTAGATTTTTATTGGCTTAATGAATTATCACAACCAATTGACAATACAATGCAGGAATTATTTATTTACTTAGTTTTTAAGTTCTGCTTAGATCAGATATCGAATCTCAGTGAGTTCTGTATCAATTGATTTTGAGACTACACTTGTAGCGATGTGAAAATTAATTTGAGTCTGAGAGACGTTAAAATATTACAAGTTGTAAGAAGTCAATTAAATGACGTTTATAACACCCCTCTGATCTCCGTTTATATCCATGTCCATATTTAAAAATAAATATCATTTTAATGAGCAATGGAAGTCTTATAGAAAATCCGCGAAGATAAATAAATGTGCGATCTAATCGACTCTCAGCGCCATCTGTTAGTAAACTTTGACACGAAACGTAGTGAGAGCGGGTTAGTACTCTATAAATAGTACATAATTTATTCATTGATATAATTCTAATGAGTTGAAAATACTTTTCTACTGCAAATAGGTGTTGAGTATAAAATCGGGCACTATATTAATCTAAAGCTTATTTTTAATACAAAACGACAGATGATAATTTATTGTAATTTTCAATTCATTGTTCCGCCGATATTTAATGTGGTGATTGTATAGAATCTCTATTAAATTGTTATATGTATTGAAATATTGACACAACACGTGACATAAGTATTTTTTTTACCAATAAACTTTTCGCTACGGTGTAGTCTTAAAATTAATGTCAAATCATTTTCTTTTACTGTATTTAAGTTACTATCGGCACATTTATTCTGCATTTATGTTTTGTCTTGCAGTAAGTTATAGATATGCATTGTATGCAACTGTATTGTTGTATGAATGTATTATTGTGTCGGATGCGACTTGTACATAAGTTATTAAAGTTCTGTTGTACTATGTTGTTATTATTTATTTAGTTTTATTTTCTTTTGTATGTGTTTGTATGTTATCCACAGATTTTTAGGGTAGGTTTAGTAGAGAAAATATTTGAAACTAGATCTTGTTATAACAACCACATTAAATCATCACAGAGTATAATAGGGTAAAGTGCCACATCACTTTTTTATTATAATCTGTGATAATTTAATCGCTGTTATAAAATACATATCTCGTTTTAAATTCAAAAAATCTCTACATGTCTAAATAAATACACATTGTTTTACTTAAAAACTCACTTGGCTGATTGTCTTAACAGTAACCAGTGGTTTTATTTAAGAATTTTAATCTTGAAAAATGGTAATATTGATAGCTCTCAGTGAAAATATTTTACAAAAAAATACTAGTAATTTATTTTTGTCTTTTTAATTAGTTTTGAGTATGCCTATTCATAGGCGGCGGCAATCGCTTATCATCAGGTGATCCGTCTACTCGTCTGCCCCATCTCATATCACATAAAAAAGTTTCTTATTGTTTTCTCATCCCCATCCAAAGTATAATGCGTCAATAAAGTTATAAAATTAAATGATTGGCTATGTCTAAGGATACTGTAACCCCATTGGTTATAAAACATGGGACCTTAAGAAAATTTCTGCCTCTAAGTACAAAACTATGGAATGAACTGTCACCTGTAATGTGGTAATCGCTTACCAACAGGTGATCCGTCTGTTCGTCTGCCCCCTATCACATAAAAAAAACTTCTTTAGTTCCTCAAAAATCCATTTTCAAGACTTTCTTGACGCATTTAACGTAGTATCTTCAACATGAATACATATGTTATTGCAATCTAAACCCTATAAACAAGTGTTTAAAGTCGTAAGTTATGCGCAAGCAGCCCGCCAAGGATCGGCGAAGTCGTCAACGTACTGGAGCGGCAAAGAAGAGAACGGTTCGTTGTCAATATATTAGCAGTTAGAGTAGATTTACGTATGTGATTGTGCGTTGTTTGTCCCTGGCGTTGTTTGTTGTTATATCTGGCGTTTAAAGCGCTTTTTTCCTATAAAAAAGTATCAGCCTATATACTGACCCACTGCAGGGCAAAGGCCAATACAGCGCACACCTATATAGTGACGTCATTTCTCAGGGTTTAATAATATTTTTTTGTAAAAGATCGTGAAACCTTTGTGAGATTTTTTGTGGAAAGATATAACAACAAATAATTCCGAATTATTTTGAAGGTGTAAGTTTGATTTATTCCCTGTTCTTGTGCTGCGTTCTTAGACATAAATTAGATTCTGTATCGTTCCATTGTAAATACGAGCAAGTGTGAAGGAAAATTATACATTTCATTGTTATAAGCGATATCACTGTTTTGTGGGTCTTATAGACTCAAAAAGTCCAAGTTTATCTCTATTAGACTGGTAAAGGAAACTAATTTTATGGCAAGCTTCAAATTCATCACACCTGATAACCGGAGGCCCAGCAGACAAAATAGAAAATCAATTGTCTAATTGTCATTAGAAAGGTTTTTGGGCCTTAAGGTCAAAAATTGATTTTTAAAATAATTTAAGTATAAATAGTATTTTTCTCATTTGATGCCCTGTCAGTTTTGCAAATGTGTTCAGTGTGCTCCTAAATAAATATTTTATGTTACGTCTCAAATACACAACAAACTAATTAATAATAATTGTCGTTATTATGATATCTTATTCCTTGCAAGTTCCAGATTGATACATTTTTGATATGTCAGATTTACCAAATATTTCGTTTTATTTGGTCAACATTAAATTTTAATTCAACATAAAGGATTTCACTGGTATAGTAAAATGAAATAAATCTTTAATCATTATTTTTGGTCGTCACTTCAAGACTCCAAAACAGTGATGGTCGATCCCATTCGGCATAAACATTGTAAATTGGCTTCGCTTTGCTTGAGCTTGTTGCGGTGGCATGGATGCGACGGACAGGTCTACGCGACTACGGCGCGCCTAGTGAGGTTGTGTGTTTCAACCCCATAACTGTGTGGTTTTCGCTCCTGTACCTGTACCCTCCTAAGGCTTAAACTCGAAGTTGCTCTATAGTTACTACATACATTCGAAAACTTTTTGATGATACATCAAGAATATTGTTTTTCAGATAAATAGTCAGAAATTAATCCAAAATTGTGTATAACTGTCAGTATGACGTTAATGATATTTCAATTTCAAATTTTTTTTTTATGTTAGCCTATATTGTCCCACTGCTGGGCAAAGGCCTCCCCCGAGTCCCTCCATCGATCTCTATCCATCGCCATCTGTGGCCAATCGATGGCAAAGGTGTTAAGATCGTCTAAATTAAGACACAAAAAATATCTTAGATTATAAAGATTAGTTATTTCTGTACGTTTATTTCTTTCTTACAAATGATTTATCAAAATGATTGTCATTTTCTTTTATGTAATCTATTTCAATGACTTATTTATAGAGCTCTCATCATATTGTCCTCTATACGGAATGTATTATTTTTATTTTGTCCCATAAAAAGTACACCAGGCCTTGGGAGGTAACCTCCATCGTACACGACGTCCATCTATAACACCCCATAACGCTGAGCGACTTGGTTTTCTTTAACACTTGTTTGTATAAGCTCTAGGTATTTGACTAATACAGTTTTTGTAAAACTTTGTACGTCATGAGTCAGTTTTGTGAATTGTAGTGGTCAGCCAGACACGAGTCAACGTGCAAACAAATATTTAGGTACAAATGACACGCAAAGTTGTGTGATGTAAGTGGGAAAAATCGCTGAAATAAAATTCTTATCATGTGTAAAAATATTACACTGACATTTGCCATTGACAGAGAGAGACATCGACAGTAGTTGATGAGTATAGTCAGCATTAAAACTATCATAACTCTTAAGTATCATATCAAAGTAACCGCCTAGTTAGTTTCCAAGGGCTACAGACTAAATGGTGCTTGACTTGGTACCAAAGTGCTAAGCTACTTTTGATGCTGACCGTCCCTGTGTCGAAGAAGCCTGCATCAAAGCTTTAAAGAACTCTCAACATTGACACTTTGTTGATAAGTGGCGACATCGCTATTATTTCTGATTTCAACAAAAAAAATCGGTTTATTTATCGATGACATAAAAAAAAACTTGATAACTAATAAACGAAAACGGACTTCGTTAACTTAAGTTAGATCCTACACAAATACCACCTCCTGTGCTCCTTTCTTCAATTTCCTTATCATGATCATTTCTTACCTTACAGGTTTTGTTCTATGCTTAAATATCATCGTGTCTCTTTATAGATGCTGATCAACTCGGTTCTTCCGGGATTTTAAAGGTCCAAGGGTTGCTTTTTAATGTTAAAGCCCTGTAATACTTGGCTACTTACTCTTTCTATACTATTTTTAAATCGACTGTGTTAAGTTTAAAATCAATTGTTTAGTAAAAGATATGAGTCAGATATGATGTTACACGAACTCGAATCTTTGAATCATGGGACTAAACATAAGTTAAATTTTTGATACTTCTATTAATAAATTCTTTTACTCCATTCTATGTGATGTGTAAGGCTGTAATTTCAAATTACTTCTTCTGTGTATGTTGACTCGTGTGCTGAGCGTTAGTTGACTAGTTGTGTACGTCCAATGTGCATGGTTATACTCCTGGTTTTATATTGACTAAAATGTGCTTTTTGTGCAGTTAGGTGCAAAAGTGTAATATTAAAAAAACAGTAAAAATTTGGGGATACATTTAATATGTTGGACCTTTATTTATTAGACATATTACGTCGCATCCATAATATAGTTTTTTGGCATCTAGTAAACTATACACAAAAGTAATTGAAGTAAGTGCTCAGAATTTGCACTTTTGCGCCTAATTAAAGTTTTGATTTAATTGTATTTATTATCCATGAATTTTTAAATAATTTTGTGACGTTGGTTTCGGTTGGGGTTGGTTTATGTGTTTTGTCTTCAACACACACTCATAAAATTGAACACAACATACTATATGTCTTCCGTACCTATTAACAAAATTTAATTTTTGTTTGTGATTTATGTACACACTTCGGTCAGTCAATGTGAACATTTCCAAACTGATTTTAAATTAATTGCGTTGGTAATTAAGTTCAAAATTGGTTGAGAAATTGACTTCTGGATTTTTTTTTAAATTTTCCTTAGATAACATGGCTGACTTGTTTATTCTTCAGCTAGTTCGCACATAATGAAGACACTTTTATTTTAACTTTCAAATATCTGTTCTAATTTGTTTTTATCACACATTTGTCTGTAAAGGTACAGACTATCACACAAATCAATCATTTTACCTCGTATGAAAATCACATTCTAAGATAAATAATTTACTTTACAGTCCTGGACCGACCGCCTTCACAAATGAGCTACCTAGACCAGTTCTTGAAAGAAGCGCCAACGGAAAGGCATTACGACAATGTGCCCTCTATAAACAACGAGCAGAAGGTTGGTTTTGCTTTGGCATACATCATTATTTAACCCCATAACGATTTTGACACAGCTGCTGCAGAACATTACAAAAACGATCTTTAAACTAAAGGTGTTAGAATTCCCGTAAAATAATGCACCAAAATATTGAATGTTGACACTTGTAATTTACCATTTTTTATTTAAAGATATTCTAAACTGCTAATACATAAATTGAAAAGTGATGAAAGTTTATTAGATATATTTATTTCACTATGAAACGATATATCTAACGAACTGTCAAGACTTGTAGTTACAAAACACTCGCATACTTAATTTAATTTATTCATCATTCATAGAAATTAATTTTTGTGACTAATCTTTGGTGAATGTTAAACATGGCTTGACAAAGATTCATACGTTTTATACATATAAAGGGTGTATGTGTGAACATTTACGTCCCCTTAACCACGTGTTTAACAACCATTTCGAACCGCATTCATTCAACGACTTTTCGAAATTGATTTAAAAAAATCGATTCCCCATACAAAATAACCATGTCACGTGAACAACTTTGTACGGACAGATGATTTTTTTAATGCGAATTTCTAAAAGTTATCCAGAATGGTTGATAGAACGAGTGGTTCAAGTGTGGTAAATGATCACAGACACACCCTGTATATTACATATTGGCATTCGGTTACACAATGTATAAATAACTAGTGGCCCGCCCTCACTTCGCTTCGGGACCGTAATTCAGAAATGAACCAATAGCTGGCGCTGTGTCCAATTACATCGCGCAAGCGTTTCGTGTTTTCGGTTTACCTATAAGCCTTATCGTTGTCTATAGAAGTTATCTATACTAATATAATAAAGCTGAAGAGTTTGTTTGTTTGTTTGTTTGTTTGTTTGTTTGTTTGTTTGTTTGAACGCGCTAATCTCCGAAACTACTGGTGCGATTTGAATAATTCTTTTTTTGTTGGATAGTCCATTTATCGAGGAAGGCTATAGGCTATCAACATAATAATATTAAGGGGGTTGTAAGGGGTTAAAAGGGGGGTAAAAAGTTACTTTTCCACGCGGACGAAGTCGCGGGCGGCCGCTAGTCTCTTTATAAATAGTATAGAAGATTTATTGTACTACGAGTGGTACTCTAATTTGAAACTAAGTACGCAACAATGCACTAATCTTTGTCAAGCCATATTACATCGTGTGCCCATCCAGCTTTTATTATGTTTTGCAATTTTGTTTCGTTTCGTTCCGCACAGATGTCGCCGCAGTATCGTTACAGAAATAACCAGTACTGTTGCAATGCAAAGGTATTTTGTTTTTTTTTTTAAGTTTATTTTTATTTAGGGCTTATTTCACCGTCAACATTATTCTCGTCTTTTACGTCATTAAGCTTTATGTCCAAAAAAAGTCACAATAATCATAGACAAAATTTTAATACTCGGTATGAGTTGTCTGTTACATCTATTTATTCATTTGTGCTGTTTGATTTGTGAAAGAAACATTAAAATATGTCCTTTTTAAAGGACAGTAGGCAGATAGAACTGGACTAGCAAGTGGTGAAATAGGCTCTAGTATTATTATTTTTGGCTTTTACATGTAAATCATGCTTTACTAAAGCTTTTTTAACTCTTGTGTGTGCGATTAATTTACAGGTCTCCTTACATAACGTTGTTTTTTTATAATTGTTGGAGTTAAATAATGTTCATATTTATTATGAACTAGTGGCCCGCCCCAACTTCGTTTCGGGACAGTAGTTCCACTGTCTACCAATAGGTGGCGCTAGACGTTGATTGTATCACGCAAGTGTTTCGTGTTTTCGGTTTACCTATAAGCCCTGGCGTAGAATATGAGATTAACCTCTTTATAAATAGTATAGAAGATGTAAATGAACGAACTGAAAGGCTTCGTTCGTACACATAATACATACGTTTTGTATTTGGTTATTTATTGTTATTTTTACAGTTATTGGGGTCCTGAAAAAAAACTAATGTACTAACATATTGATTCCATACAAAGTATTATTACATTGAAGCAATATAGCCATTATTTAGGAGGTTAAAACTGATGCTGTTACTTTCATTTGTGACTTTTATAAAAGTGACAGCATCACATTTCATTGCTTAAAAGTGATGTCAGTTTTATAACTTAAGTCTTGCGTTTTGTAATAAGGTAGGGTATAAAATAAACTAGTGGCTCGTCTTAAATTTAGTTATTAGTTCCAAACTTTACCAATAGATGGCGCTAGGTGCCGATTGTATCGCGCAAGTCCTTCGTCCTTTCTGTTTGCCTATAAACATTATCGTTATCTATGGGTTATACTTCTTTATAAATAGTATAAATAAATGGCCAGTAATGAGGTATGCTCTCGCTCTTCAGATGATGTACGGGTCCCAGCAGTCGGCGGCGCTTAGCGGGTCGCTGGACTCGCAGGATGAGTTGGAGCCGCGCGCGGCGTCGCCTGCCTCCAGCAAGAGTTCGCCGAGTGAAATGTCCACTGTAAGTATTTATTATATGAAATGAAATATTTATTTGCTTGCTAAGTGTTACCAGATGCCCTGCGCTTCACTCGATGTCTTGCCACGCACCTCCTCATTGTGGAATCGACTTCCCGCATTGGTATTTCCCAATCGGTACGACAATCAAGTTATATGTCGGCCAATGTTGACTGAAACTTTTGCCAAAACCAAAACTGATTTCGGAAGTTCACGCACGGTTACACTCTCACCTATGTCGTATCTCGGGATAATAGAATAACGGGTAAAATTCACCAAAATTCAGTATTTCAAGAGGCCCAATCCAGGGGAAGGGGGGAAAAGGTAAGCAGCGCACTTGTGACACCACTGGTGTTTCAAAGTGTCCATGGGCAGCGGTCATCGCTAACCATCAGGTGATCCGTCGGCTCGTCTGCCACCTATATCATAAAAACAAAATAAGTACCTAAACCACGTACTTTGACCACGTGAGTTTCAGTTTCGGCCGAAACTGGAGTCACGGCCGAGTGTTTGGTTTCGGTTTCGGCCGGAAAACTAGATCGTTCGAACTCTACGAAAAACAGAATGTTTGTTATATTTGCAGGACCCGTCGATAGGCCCCGCGGTGCCGGGCAAGCAGAAGGTCCATCAGTTCCTGGTGAGGACGTTCAGCAGCCCCACCAAGTGTAACCACTGTACTTCGCTTATGGTCAGTATACATAAAGTTATATGCACACTTAGGATGATAATGATGATACGAAGGTTTCAGGAATGATAAATCAAGAGCTTGTTAACTTATTATAGTGCTTGAAAAGTGATTTATTGACAAATCACCATTCAATTGGTGGGAGAGCCATGCTTCGGCATGAATGGGCCGGCTCGACCAGAGTGATACCACTGCCTCACAGAAAACCGGCGTGAAGCAGCTCCTGTGCTGTGTTTCGCCGGAGTGAGTTAGGGTACCGGAGGCCCATCGGGGGGGGAAGGGGATAAAAGGTTAGCAGCGCCACTTGTTGTATGTGTTCATGGGCGGCGGCAATTGCTTACCATCAGGTGATCCGCCTGCTCGTCTGCTACCTATCACATAAAAAAAAACAACTCTCGGCGGCAAAGACGCCGCTACACAAACATTATTGATACTTAAGGCGTTGCTATGCTATGATATTTTAGGTGATAAACATGTACGATGGCTCGTACAAAAGTTATTGGCCGTTAAAAAGGTATACAATTTCTTTTTCAAGAGTATCGTCTAAGCCTAATCCCATCGCAACTGGTAGATATTGCCCCTGGGCATTAAGTTCGCCTATTGTAACAAATTTTGTGCAATAAAGTTTAAATAAATAAATAAATAAATCACAGTAGCGATGACTTGATGTCTATGATGGAGGCCTTTGCCCTGCAGTGGGACAGTATATAGGCTGAAAAATTGATTTTTGTTGAAGAAAGTTAGTTGTGTTGATATAACTGTATGTCGGTATACCATTAATGTTGCTAAGTATTTGGATCTTGGACATCCAAACATACACAAAGGACAAAGTTACATAACTTTGTACACGACTATACTCTGATTTTTAATCATGTGGAGTAAACTGACAGATGTCAATGTGTCTTCCCCATACATTATCACTGAATTTGACAGGTGCAAAATGTATAGAAACTCGACATTTGCATCTGTTAGTTTTGCCACATGATTAAAAATCAGAGTATAGTGGCTGCTTTTACCACATTTTGTAACATATGGACTGCAATCAAGAATCCTACTATTATAAAGGCGAAAGTTTGTTTGGATGTATGGATGTTTGTTACTCTTTCACGTAAAAACTACTGAATGGATTTGAATGAAACTTTACCACAATATAGCTTATACATCAGAATAACACATAGGCTACAATTTATAAAAATATATTGTGTGGATTGTCCAAAATATGACGGTAAGTGTCAATAATTAACTACACGCGGGCGGCCGTTAGTATGAATATAAATTGACTGTTTGTCCTTGTACGTTTCTCCAATAATATGGAGTGAAATTGATTGTTTGTCTCTGTACGTTTCTCCAGATCGGTCTAACCCGTCAAGGCGTAGTATGCGAGACATGCGGCCTAGCAGTCCACACGCGATGCTGCGCCCGCGTCGCCGGCCGCTGCCCGCTGCCGCCCGAGCGCTCGCGCCGCCCGCTCGGGATAGACCCCGCCCGCGGACAGGGCACCGCCTACGAGGGATACGTCAAGGTAAGATAAGATACAGTGGAATCCGTTTATAAAGACATCAAAGGGAAATCACAATTACGTCATAACTAAGCGGACGTCATACGAAGCATAACATAACGCACTCCGCATACTTAAATCGTTTTAGGTATAAAGAGAGTCCATCATGCCCCTGAGACCCGCAAATGATCCAAGAAGTCCCCCCACGCTGTGTTAAGCTGCCAAAGGCTTAATTGCTTGCGGTTCGACCTAGAAAGTCATATTGCACACAATTGCACGCTCTTTATCTCTATCGTCATATAGTGGCCCGACCTCACTTCGTTTCGGGGCATTAGTTCGCCTCTGAACCAATAGATGTCGATTGCATCGAGCTAGTGTTTTGACTTTTCGGTTTGTATATAAGGTTTGTCTATGCCTGTAGATGTTACCTGTTTATAAATGGTATAGATTTAATAGGGTATTTGACTAATCTCGATTTAGTAAAAAATATTTATACTTTTCCAAAATACTGGTAAATAAGAACCAATGCCCAAAATTTTCAGTTAAAAATATAACGTCTAGCTGGTTTCATGAGCATTCAAAGTTTCATGGGCAAGTCCATTTTTAAAGTATTACAATTTAAAAAAATAATTATATTATTGAACTACCCGTACATTTTCCACCAACTTTTATTATAAAACCATTTACTTAAACGAAACATTTGATATAGCTACCAAACAAAATTTACTATACTCTGATTTATAATAATGTAATATCAACTGACAGCTACAATCGACCTTTATTTTTTTTAATGTTGCCTCCTAAGTGCACTAGTGCTGTTATAATTGAATGGTGAGCGAACAATTGAATTTATTATTGAACATTTTAGATGTTAAGATTTTACTCATAACCTTAAATTAATTTCATTGATTTGTACGATAGTTAATAAGAAAAACATTACATAAAGTACAGCGATATTTTATACGTAATGCATAGATCTGGTTTGAATGAACATGAAGACAACAATAAAGAGTAAAAATCGATAAATTGTTTTTTATTTAAATGAATTAATCTGACAACTCATAGCTGTTATGTTCGACATAAATACTCTGACAATTAAGTCATGAAAATAATCCTTTGATTATTTTCATGACATCTTCATTTAAATCATAGATATTCCCTCACCATAAAAGTCTGACCAACAAAACGTGACTATAAAGAATGGTGGCAAATTCAAAAAACCTTGGGGTATCGACACTTATTACAATCAGAAAAACTATGTTGATATTTGTGTTTTATTAGACTAAGCAGAATACTAGTTTAATAAAAAATGAGTTTAATAAAGTTTATTGAATGACTACATTTTAACACACTTCGTACATTTAGTTAGAAGTTTGGACATCAATCAGCCTCCAAATGTAATTTTCAAGATTTTCTCATGTCATGAAAAGAAAATGAAAAATAATTGAATCGCAATTGAACTTTTCGATTACTCACGACCGACACTATTTTTGTATTACGATAACGCGACAACCCGCCAACTGTCAGTTGATATTACATGATTATCAATCAGAGTATAGGCGCGCATACAGGATACGGGCATGTGACGTCACTCGCCTGTAGCCATTTGAATAGAGCGTTTTTGGGCTTGCCTAAAATATGTGCTCTTAAAGTTATGATATCTCAGGTAATTCAAATCAGAATCGAGTAATTCTTTCAGTGATGTTTCTTAAATTGAGAGGTCTTTTGATTAAACACATAAAAAAATTTAGTCAAATACCCTATTGGGATACCGGTGTGGCATATTAAACGTGATTATCTTCTGCTTGCAGGTTCCAAAACCGGGAGGAGTGAAAAAAGGTTGGATGCGGCAATTCGTTGTCGTGTGTGACTTCAAGTTGTTCCTATACGATATATCGCAAGACAGGTAATATTTTATGATTTTCAAACTGTTTTAATAATTTTTGAGTTTAATTTTGTGTGCATATTTCTTGGTGTTTTCAGTCTGACATAAATCAAATTTGATTTTAATCTTAGGCTATCTTTTTTCTCTTATAATAAATAACCTTCATCTGGCTACCCTATAGGTTCTCCTAAAACGAATCCTTGGAACTGAACAAAGTCGATACAAGATCGATGGCAGACGGATCACCTGATAGAAACCTGTAACACCAGTAGTCACAAGTGCGCTGCCAACTTTTAACCCCCTTCCCCCCATTGGGCGTCCGATACCCTCACTAGCTCGACTAAACACAGCGCAGGCGTTGCTTGACGCCGGTCTTCTGTTAGTCCGTGGGAACAGCCGGCCTATTCATGCTGAAGCGTGGCTCCCCCACGTTTTTTTGTAGTGTTATGGTGTTTTCCTCTCGTTCTTGCATCCCATAGCGTAATAATGCAATATTACGCGTTTCCCAGGAACGCCCTCCCCTCAGTGTGTGTCAGTCAAGTGTTGGACATGCGGGACCCCGAGTTCAGCGTGACGTCAGTCAAGGAGTCTGACGTCATTCACGCTAATAAGAGGGACATACCTTGTATATTTAGGGTAAGTAGATTCAATATTATACAGCAAGTACGGTGGCCTGCACATCAAGTTACTACAATCTGTCAAATTTCTTCAATCGAACCTCACTTTTATGTCAAACGTGTTTGGTTCAATATCAACTGAGGAAATTTGACAAATTGTAGTAACTTAATGTGCTAGCCACTGTACAAAAAAAATTATAGGTACTTCGTATTACTTTACTCAAATTAAAATCTACACCGTGAAATTTAAGTGGTTGTTTTCACAAAAACTTCTTTGTAAGTATCATACAGTTCTTTTAGCAAGTTAGATCAATAAAATTTAATTGATGAAAAAAAATCTGATATTCTATACAAAATGGAGCGGCTATTTGTTAGTAATGTAGGGAACAGCTGACTATTACATATTTAAATACATATAATAGGTATTA
Organism: Cnaphalocrocis medinalis; assembly: GCA_014851415.1. Classification (NCBI taxonomy): domain Eukaryota; kingdom Metazoa; phylum Arthropoda; class Insecta; order Lepidoptera; family Crambidae; genus Cnaphalocrocis; species Cnaphalocrocis medinalis. The sequence continues at coordinate 6,822,460 of CM026296.1, read as the reverse complement.
CGACCAGACACTGAACAAACTAAGTGTTTATCACACGAATATTTGTTTGTCCAGGGTATCAGTTCTTTCTTTTATAAAATCTATATAACAGCATTAAACCCTCTTCTATGTATCTTCTTATTAGATCGTTTCAGTATTTATTTAGTATCCGGAAATCTTAACGACATTCCAATAATGATGGCAGATTTTTTTTAATTTAATAAACTTGTTGTTGCTGTTTTCTCTCCTCTACCTAAAGGTTGTTTGGAAGAAATCGCTACAAGCGATAAGACCGCCTTATTGTACTGAGCTGTTGCTTCACTCATGTATTCTATTTCTGTGCAATAAAGAATATCTATCTATCTATCTTGTTTATTAATACTTTTTCAGATATCAACGTCACAATTAGAAGGCGGCAAGCGATCTCATACGTTAATGCTAGCGGAGTCAGAGTCGGAGAAGACGAAGTGGGTGGTCGCGCTCAGCGAGCTGCATAGGATATTGAAGAGGAACAACTTGCCGGACAAATGCGTGAGTTATACTATCTAATAGTATTATTATACTAGAGGCGGCAAATGAGCAAGCGGGTCACCTGCTGGTAAATGTCTCTGATGCGTTGCTGGCCTTTTAAGAAGGAGTATGTGTCTCTTGAAGTTCCCTGATTCGTTGGTTCGTGAGTTCGTAACTGAGGTTCGTGGTAGAAATTTTTTCGAGAAACCTATGGTAAAGGACAGAACTTAAACTAAAAAGCGATGGTAGCCGGCCCATTCATTTATTTATTTATTTAATTCAATTGTACATGCTGACTTACAGTAAACTCCAAATTGTCAGAATGCTAGTGGCAAAACTTGGCAAAAATTAAATCAAAGTACTAGTTACTAGTTCATGCCGAAGCGTTGCTCTCCCACTGTCATAAACTTTATTTTATTGAACTTAAATTTGTTGTTCCCAGGTGTACAGCGCCTGCGTGGTAGTAGAGGGCTCTGGCCCCGCGGCGACGGCGCTCCGCGGAGCCCTATGCGCGTGCGTCATCGAGGGCTCTCGTATATGCGTGGGCGGCGACGCAGGCCTGGCGCTACTGGACCTGGAGCGAGCTGAACTAACGCCAAGGAGGCAGCATGCACCTGTAGCTAAAGTGCTGTATGTGGCCCAGGAGCAGTTGCTAGGTAAGGGCGAAAACAAGTAAAAAAACTTTAGTACGCAATATGTAAGGTAAGAAACTAAAATGGGTCCCAGATTACTACCTTGCGTGAGCCCATTAGGTAGTACTAGTAACTCCTTAAGGCTATATTGCCATGTAAGGTAAGAAAGTAAAATGGGTCCCAGATTACTACCTTGCGTGAGCCCATCAGGTAGTACTAGTAACTCATAAGGCTATACTGCCATGTAAGGTAAGAAAGTAAAATGGGTCCCAGATTACTACCTTGCGTGAGCCCATCAAGTAGTAAAACTCATTAAACTATGCTGCCATGTAAGGTAAGAAAGTAAAATGGGTTCCAGAATACGAGTATTACCTTGCGTGAGCCCATCAGGTAGTACTAGTAACTCATAAGGCTATACTGCCATGAAGGTAAGAAAGTAAAATGGGTTCCAGATTACTACCTTGCGTGAGCCCATCAGGTAGTACTAGTAATTCATAAGGCTATGGTGGCGTACCCCAAGGCACTGTACTGGGACCATTAGCCTTGCGTAGCGTATAGCTCTCGTATAACGTGGGCGGTGACTACGGCGGGTGGTCCCGTATGGTAAGGTACATAAACGTTAAACCATTAAACCATTAGGCTGCCAAATAGTATTAATATTATTTTGTGTACAATTTCCAGTGGTAATCGCCGGCAGAGGTCGCCACGTCCGCCTAGTCCCGTACAGAGCGTTAGAATGCTCCGAGGTGGAGTGCGTGAAGCTGGCCGAGTCTAAAGGCTGCGTGGACATCGCGGCCGGCGAGCTGCACGCCGACGCGTATGGCTTCGCTTGTGTTTGTAAGCGGCAGGTGGGTTATTAACCAATTTTATAAGGTACTAGCGGCCGCCCGCGACCTCGTCCGCGTGGAAAAGTAACTTTTTACCCCCCTTTTAACCCCTTACAACCCCCTTTTCGCAATAAAAAGTAGCCTATGTTCTTTCTCAGGGTCTAGATCATCTGTATACCAAATTTCATTTAAATTCACACATGCTAGTGGAGTTACAGCCTAAAGTTGTTTAGTTAAGAATGTCTCCATAGAACGAAACCACTGTATCTCTGTTTTGTGTGAAAAATAAATAAATAAATCCGTTCAGTAGTTTTGGCGTGAAAGAGTAACAGACAGACAGAGTTACTTTCGCATTTATAATATTAGTTAGGTAGTTATTAAATTTTCGCGTTGCATTATACAAGTACTTCATACATACGGGACTAAACGCGAGGAGATTTAATAAGTACATTCTAGCACTTACTAGCGAAACGTCAAGCAGTAAGTGCTAGAATGTACTTATTAAATCCCGTTTATATGAACGACTTTATTAGTTCACACACCATCTCATAGCCTGACCTGAGTCCGTATTGAGTAGTTTAAGTACTTATATGCAGATACAGATATCAGACTTGTTAATAAAAATAAGCGTCCGTCAGTACGCCTAGTGATAAATATTACACGAATAGCACGCCCCAGGCCCCCACAAGGTGATCTATACCCAAAACTGTAATTCAAGACCAAAAAATCTACTACAATGTTGCTACTGCAATAAAATGATCGTACCATATTATACCCCTTTTTTCTATAAACACTCTCTGATTTAAGTTTTTTTTTGGCAATTTTGATTCTATTATTTAAAAAAAATATTTAATTTACTTTTTTTCACGTAAATACAAGACACTCTAATTAAAACTTAACCATCCGTAATTTTAGTTTTCAAAGATGGTATTGCGCTTGATACACTTCAGGGGTTAATAACATTTGGTATCTACCCACAAAATTTTAACAATCATGTATGGAAACTTGACAGTTTAGTCTGCATAAGAAGAAAAATAATGCCAAAAAGGTTGGCGAAACCTAAAAACGTCACTTGAGAATGACATAAGTGACTTTAACAGATTTGACAGTGACGTATCTGTCGTAGATTTTTTGGTCTTGAATTCTAGTTTGGAGTATAGTGATGGTCGCGGGAATTCATTAGATGCAGGCCGCACAGGACCGATCCGTGAAGAGAACATTGGGAGAGGCCTATGTCCAGCAGTGGACGTCTATTGGCTGAAATGATGATGACTTTGATTACGCCCACATTTGAACGAGTGGTATAAAATTGTTTCGTTTTCATTCCAGAACACGTACGTAGTGAACGTATACGAGATAACGCGGACGGCGGCGCGCCGCTGCCGCGTGGCGGAGCTCAGGGCTCCCAGCGCGGTCCTCAGCGTACAACTGACGCGAGGGAGACTCATCCTCGGGTACCGCGGGGGCTTCGCCGCGCACCAGCTGCCCGACCCGCGGAGGCCCCACAGCGACCACCCCGCCGTCTGTGAGTAAAATACTCTTTAGACAAAGACTCATCATCATCAAGATCAGCCTGTTGCAGTCCACTGCTGGCCATAGGCCTCTTTTTATTTCACCTTTCGCCTCTCAAATCAAATCAAATCAAATCAAAATCTCTTTATTCAATTTAAGTCCTTTATAGAACATTTATCAATGTCAAATTTTATAATCTAGGCCTCTTCTTCCATTTATTTCGCCATTTCAATCGATTTTTCGCTACTCGCATTCAGGAGGCTAATTCTCGGTTTTCGGCTTCCATGTCGAGTCGACTTCATGGAACGCAAAAACCAATAGGAGAACAAGATAAGGAATGTCGACTGTAATCTGCGTTCTCCTATTGGTTGTGCGTCCTCCTCCTCTTCCCCCCTTCAGCTCTTTCCAGCCATCCTGCGCTGATAAATAAATAAAAATAAAAACTAGCTTTTGCCCGCGGGTTCGCTCGCGCCCCTCTCTTCCCTAAAATGGGGGGTTAGAAAGGGGCAAAGAGTAGCCTTTATTAGTCTCCATCCCTTCAACTATCTCCACTTAAAAAATCACGTCAATTCGTAGCTCCGTTTTGCGGTGAAAGAAAGACAAACATATACAGACACAGACAGACAGACTTTTCCATTTATAATATTAGTATGCCATGTGACCGACTTTGTAATCAAATGTTGCATTTACTTCTTGCAAGTTTGCCTGTTTCTGAGTATTAAAGCTTATATTCGTCGTGTCCACAGCCCTAGTCCATCCCGAGAACCAAGTGAACGTGTTCCTGTCCCACTCTGGCGCGCGGCCTCTCGCTTGCGCGCGCGTGCCGCACAGCAGCGACTTACTACTGGTGTTCAGCAGCCTCGCGCTGTACGTGGACCGCGCCGGCCTGCGTGCGAGAGACACGGAGCTTATGTACACCACGCAACCCTTACATCATGGTACGTGACATACGTAGAGAGTAGACTTATACCACTCCACAAAGACACTAATAATGACTCAAATTACTAACAATAACTTAAGATTTTAATGGTCCAACCCTGCGTGCGAGAGACACGGAGCTTATGTATACCACGCAACCACTGCACCACGGTACGTGACATACGTAGAGAGTAGACTTATACCACTCCACAATGACACTGTAATATCAACTCGACTTACTAACAATAACCATGTATGACTGCCTGAAAACCATAAACACGAAAAAGCAACGGTGTCAGGGTCCTGAAAATTTTTAATCATGTAACACTAAAAAAAGAGCACGAAAAAGCAACGGTGTCGGTGTCCTGATAATTGTAATGAAAATTTAAAAAAATATAGACAAAGTGTATCTGTGGACATTTACATCCCTTTAACCACGGTGATCTATCAACCACTGCGCGCGCGAGACACAGAGCTCATGTACACCACGCATCCACTGCATCACGGTACGTCAATTGAACGTGTTCCTGTCCCGCTCTGGCGCGCGGCCTCTCGCTTGCGCGCGCGTGCCGCACAGCAGCGACCTGCTGCTCGTGTTCAGCAGCCTCGCGCTGTACGTGGACCGCGCCGGCCTGCGTGCGAGGGACACGGAGCTTATGTATACCACGCAGCCACTGCATCATGGTACGTCAAGTGAACGTGTTCCTGTCCCGCTCTGGCGCGCGGCCTCTCGCTTGCGCGCGCGTGCCGCACAGCAGCGACCTGCTGCTCGTGTTCAGCAGCCTCGCGCTGTACGTGGACCGCGCCGGCCTGCGCGCGAGGGACACGGAGCTTATGTATACCACGCAGCCCTTACATCATGGTACGTGACATAAGTAGAGAGTAGACTTATACCACTCCACAATGACACTAATATCAACTCGACTTACTAACAAAAACCATGTATGACTGCCTGAAAACCATAAGCACGAAAAAGCAACGGTGTTAGGGTCCTGAACATTTTTAATCATGTAACACTAAAAAAGAGCACGAAAAAGCAACGGTGCCGAGGTCCTGAAAATTTTTATGTAAATTTAAAAATATAAACAGAGTATATCTGTGAACATTTACATCCCTTTAACCACGGTGATCTATCAACCACTGCGCGCGCGAGACACAGAGCTCATGTAGACCACGCAAACCCTGCACCACGGTACGTCAAGTGAACGTGTTCCTGTCCCACTCTGGCGCGCGGCCTCTCGCTTGCGCGCGCGTGCCGCACAGCAGCGACTTACTATTGGTGTTCAGCAGCCTCGCGCTGTACGTGGACCGCGCCGGCCTGCGTGCGAGGGACACGGAGCTCATGTATACCACGCAACCACTGCATCATGGTACGTGACATATGTACATGACATACGTAGAGAGTAGACGTGTACCACTCCACAATGACACTATAATAATGACTCAAATTACTAACAATAACTTAAGATTTTAATGGTCCGGCCCTGCGTGCGAGAGACACAAAGCTTATGTACACCACGCAGCCACTGCATCATGGTACGTGACATACGTAGAGAGTAGACTTATACCACTCCACAATGACACTGTATTGTCAACTCAACATACTAACAATAACCATGTATGAAGCAAAATCTTTAATATTGTAACATTAAAAAAAGAGCACAAAAAAGCTACGGTGCCGGGGTCCTGAAAATGTTTATATCGCGGAGCAAAATTTTTAATAATGTAGGTAACATTAAAAAAACAGCAAGAAAAAGCAACGGTGCCGGTGTCCTGAAAATCTGTGAACGTAGTCGTCGCAACAAGCTGTCGACACACAGCTTGCTGCGGACAAGACAAGTGACGGCGACTGCGGTCGCCTTGCGGTCGCCTTTGCTGTCTTCAATGTGTTGCTCGTGTGTAAGCACGCTTACACTAGATAAATTTCAGGAATTAATTTCGCCCAACACGACTATTTTCATCCTTTTATCAATGAAATTTATGGAAATCAAAATGGGCTATCGCATGTGAAAATCCGCTAGTTGGCGTACTGTTAAACTGAGGTCCAACTTCAACGTCATTGGTTGTTTAATGAAATTTTAACATCATCATAACCAAACATCGTGTAGATAGACCTCAGTTCAGTACGTCATTTAGCGGATTTTTCACTCCCATCCCCATTATGAAACTTAGAACGTACCGTTAATATTTCCTTGTTTCAATTCCAGCCATCAACGAAACCCACCTGATGATCTTCACGGCGACGCATATAGACATCTACGACATCGAGTCCGGGGAGTGGGTGCAAACAATCAATATACGTGAGTATCTCTGTTCGCAACTCAAAACATACGGAACGTTACGACTGAAAAGCGGTTTACACGTCGACAAGTAGCGAGTTAAACTGAACTACCACCATCAGCGAGTGTTTGGTGACGTGGTGCCCAGGTAGAAATAAATAGATGATCTATCAATGACGGTTTTTGCAAATGCAAAATCCGATGGATGGCGTTACGTTGACTCAACGTCAAGTCCAACTACGAGTGAATTGGTTACATTTTGACGTATCGTGTCAAAATTATGAAGTTATGTTATGAAACCACCAATGTCGGCAAAGTTGGACTTGACCTGTCAAATATCGTCGTTTTGAATATCTAGGAAGGTGTGAGAAGTCTAGTTGTGAGCGCTGATTATGGACCAAAATTTAAGCTCCAGGCTACTTATTAAAGTAAAGTATATATATACTGGTTCCAAGTCAGCGCTACTATGTTGTGATATTAGGCTTGATCACTTGTGTTACAGATATCAGACAACAGATGTACCTATCTATATCTTGCTTTTGTAGTCAATAAACGTTATCTACAGGGTGTATCTGTGAACATTTACATCGCTTTAACCACGTGTTCTACCAACTATTCTGAACAACATTTGTTCCATGACTTTTGAAAATTCGCATAAAAAAATTTCATCTTTCCTTACAAAGTCAGTCACGTGACTTGGTCATTTTGTATGGGGAGTCCAAAAACTTTTCGATGAATTTGGAAAAGTTGTTGAACAAATGTTGTTCAGAATGGTTGATAGAACACGTGGTTAAAGGGATGTAAATGTTCACAGATACACCCTGTATACTATCTTAGATGTACTAATGAACAAAACTTGTTTCCAGCAAATGCCCGGCCTCTAGACGAGAACGGATGGGTGTGCGCCGTGGGCGGAGGCAGCGGGAACGGGTTCCCGTTCAGTGGTGACGCGGCGCCTTACATCATCTACTTGAGGCCGTTGCTGACGCGTGAGTGTGATAATATTAGGCTAGATAGACTTGTGTTACAGATATCAGACAACAGATGTACCTATCTATCTCTTGCTTTTGTAGTCAATAAACGTTATCTATACTATTGTTCGCTGCAAATGAGGTGAAGTTGATGGGCGGATGATGATGAACGATTCGAGGGTATGGATGAGGATGGAGCGGGAATGAGTGGAATTGAAGGAAAACACACAGCACAAGTATTTATATTTTGAAGTTAAATAATAGCACAGAAGGTTACAAGTTTGAAAACGACAACACTTAGAAAACAACTAACTACGTACAGAAGGTAATGACAGATTTCACTTAATTATTTTACTTATAAAGAACACTGAAAGAATTTGAATTACACAGATAGCCAAAGAGGTGATGGTTAGCGGTGGTGGTCAGCGGTGGTCGCCAACAACTATCTTAGATGTACTAATGAACAAAACTTGTTTCCAGCAAATGCCCGGCCTCTAGACGAGAACGGATGGGTGTGCGCCGTGGGCGGAGGCAGCGGGAACGGGTTCCCGTTCAGTGGTGACGCCGCGCCTTACATCATCTACCTGAGGCCGTTGCTGACGCGTGAGTAAACAGGAGATATAGTGTTATACCTTAAGGGGCTATACGAATGAAACTAGCGCCGCCAACCTATTTACACTGAATGTGGCGAAAATATGAATTTTTTTAAGAAAATAAAACATTACAGACTTAGATCCAAGTAAATTGGATTTTTCAAGATGCAATACATTATTTCTAACACGCGACAAGTCACAATAATTTTAATTATTGCTAAAAACGTCTACTTTTAGCAATAATTGACATTATTGTTACTTGTCGCATGTTTTATATATTGTATTGCATCTTGAAAAATTCAAATTACTTTTATCTAAGTCTGCAATGTTTTGCTTTTTAAAAAAATATCGTATTTTCGCCACAATTAGTGTAAATAGGTTGGCGGCGCTAGTTTCATTCGTATAGCCCCTTAAGTAAATCATGCACTTAAAAATTCATCGAAGGGTTCAGATGGTATTCGAACTCACAACCTTCCATGTGCCGGGTGGCCGCCGGGGTGTAGAGGCGGTTAGCGACAAGCTTAATAAAATATTCAACTAGCCCAAAAGCCTCCTTCTGAGCCCCATAAACTAACTTACCTACATAAAATTACTTGCCTACCTCTACCCCAAAAAAGTAGACTTGGTCTCCACAATGACACTATATTATCAACTTAACCTACTAACAATAACCATGCATGACTGCCTAGACTTAAGATTATAATTCAATTTATATCGTGGAGCAAAATTTTTAATATTGTAACACTAAAAAACAGCACAAAAAAGCGACGGTGCCAGTGTCCTGAAAATTGTTATATAAATTTAAAAAATATATACACGATGTATCTGTGAACATTTACATTTCTTTAACCATATATACCATTCAGACCAAAGTTGTACAAAGTTGTAGCTTTGAACCCCGAGGTTGTCGCTTGGCCCTGTTTCTAGATATTTGTTCCAATAGATGGCGCTAGGCGTCGATTGCATCGCGCAAGTGCACGTTTTACCAAATAAGCCTTGTCGTTATGTATAGAAGTTGCCTCGTTAACATTACACCTTGATCAAGTGTCCTTTACCCAAAGGTTGCCTGGAAGAGATCGCTCATAGTGATAAGGCCTCCTTTGTTGTACATTACTCCTGTTATAACTAGTTTTAAGTTTTATACCTCTGTTCTGTGTGCAATAAAAAGCATATTCATTCATTCATTATCATGTATTTTGTTTGGCAGCGGGTCCCCTGAGCGCGGAGGCGGTGTGCGTGTTCGGCAAGCGCCGGTACAGCATCCGCGAGCAGAGCCACCAGGCCATCGAGGCGCACAACCGTCTGTGAGTATTGCAATCATTTGTTAATACTGCAATAAAGTGCACTTGATTTTGTCTCATCTCATCATCTCTCATCTCATCTCTGATTGTATACAGTGTATCATTGAACATTTACATCCTTTTAACCACGTCTTTCATCAACCATTTGGAACAACATTTGTTCTACGAATTTTGAAAATTTTACGATTTTTTTCAGACTCTTCAATAGAAAATGAACAAGTCACGTGACCGACTTTGTATGAAAGGTTGAAATTTTACTAGGTGAATTTACAAAAGTCATGGAACAATCAGTCATGTTGTTCAGATTGTTAGTAGATGTGGTTGAAGGGATGTAAATGTTCACAGATACACCCTGTACTGTATGTCACTGTAAACTAGTCCGAATCTCAACGTAAATTTGACTTGCCGAAATCAAAATAACAACCGGTGCTAAATTTTGTTTTTGAAAATATGTTTGGTAAGAACTTGTGTTCACCAGTTTATTATTTCGACCCGCTCGTTAAATAAATAAATAAAATCTTTATTCACATAATGCTAAGATTACAATAATAGTGGCTGGAGTCTCCTTTTAAACTTATAAGAAGCTTGTGCCAGGAGCCTCCGCACTTCACTATAAGCCATTCTTATGTATAACATATTATTCTAACGTTTACATAACTTGGAAACTTTTACCAAATTCTTAAAGTTTTATCAAAATTGCTCGTGTGTAGGTCGCAAGGCCGGTCGCGCCTGATCTCGGCGCCGACGAACTTCGCGCACCTGTCGCACATGGGCCCCGGGGACGGCATCCGCTCGCAGCGCCTGCTGGACCTGCCCACCACCGTGGAGACCGCCGACGAGCTCCCGCAGGTACAGTAGTACCAGTTTTATAAGTTACACCGATGTACGGTGGCCAGCACATCAAGTTACTACAATCTGTCAAATTTCTTCAATCGAACCTCACTTTTATGTCAAACGTGTTTGGTTCAATATCAACTGAGAAAATTTGACAGATTGTAGTAACTTGATGTGCTGGCCACTGTACCACAACCAATAGGAGAACATAGATTCAGTCGACATTCCTTATCTTGTTCTCTTATTGGTCTCTGCGTTCCATGAAGTCGACTCGACATAGAATGCGAAAACCGAGAATTGGCCTTATGCGCAGAAGTCTCAAATTTAAACAATCTTATAGCTGAAGGCACGAAAGTATAGCGATGACCGTTATTTTGCGCACTTGTAAAAAAGAAGACTTTCTATCAAAATTGGTTTCTGCGCACTCAAGGTCATAACTACACTTTCTTGCCTCGGACTATACCTAATCACAACTTTCCGCTTACGCGCGCTAAACAACAATCTTATTGGTTGATGCGTGCGCGCCATGTTCGGTTGCTACAGCAACCACGACACTCGACACTCGTGAATTGTACTACACCTATAATGAGCGAGATATGACCACTCACTGGATTTTTTTGAATTGTCATCTTAACGTAACGCAATAAAGTCTATATTTCAACAGCGTTCGCAATTGTAATCAATCGGCTAATTTGCACTCTTCTACGTAGATAAACTTCGCCGATGCGACTTATAAATTTGGTATACCTGTACTTTCTTACTTATTTTACTATCTTATTCAGCCATTAGATACAATCCAGATGTTTTACAGAGAGTTTAACGTTAGAACGTTCAAAAAGTTTTTGACTGTTATGACAGTATTTAATTCATCTTTTCATTTTCAGATGTACAGCAGTCGAGAAAGTAGTAAACGGACATCGCCGCTTACGATATCACACGGGACGGGATCATATAATGGTGATTATTTTCAGTGTACCTAAATGAATCATGAACAATGAACATTTGACTTTGGCCTGATGGTGTATTTGGTAGTACCCTACCTCAAACGCCAAAGGTCAGGATTCGATCCCCATCTTGGACAAACATTCGTGCGATAGACACTTGTTTGTTTAGTGTTGGATGTTTACTTTCTTAAAAAATATCATATTGTCACCACAATCAGTGTAAATTGGCGGCGCTCATTTCATCGATATAGCCCCTTAACAAAGGAATAATCCGTTTTCTTGATGAACACTTTGTTATGTGTTAGGTAGCAGGCGAGTAGGCGGATCACCTGATGATTACCGCCGCCCATGGAAAATTGCAACACCAGTGGAGTTACAAGTGCGCTATCAACCTTTTATCCCATTCCTTTCCCGTGTGGGCCTCCGGTACCCTCACTCACTCGGCGAAACACAGCACGGGGGCTGCTTCACTACACCCAAAACTGGAATTCAAGACTAAAAAATCTACTACAATGTTGCTACTGCAATAAAATGATCGTACCATAGTATAGTCCTTTTTTCTAAAAACACTCGCTGATGTAATTTATTTATTGGTAATTTTGATTCTTTAATTTTAAAAAATATTTTAATTTACTTTTTGTCACGTAAATACAAGACGCTTTTTATAAAAACTTAACCATCCGCAATTTTAGTTTTCAAAGATGGTATTGCGCTTGTAACACTTCAGGTGTTAATAACATTTGGTATCTACCCACAACATTTTAACAATGTATATAAACTTGACAGTTTAGTCTGCATATTAAGAAAAATAATGCCAAAAAGGTTGGCGAATCCTGAAACGTCACTTGAAAATAACATAAGTGACTTTGACAGTGACGTATTTGTCGTAGATTTTTTGGTCTTGAATTCCAGTTTAGAGTATAGGTCGTATTTGCCCGGAAACACCATAAAGCAATGAAAATAATGAATGAATTAACTTGGCCAGGGTCTTGGCGAGGAGCCAGGCCGCGCGAGCTGCCGCCGGCCGCGCCGGACGCGCCGCCGTCGCCGCCGCTGTCGCACCACCGCCCCATGGAGAGGTAACGCACAATCACTCTACATCTCACTGACACACTTAGAGTCGTTCATTATACCTTAATTGACACTTAAGACAAAATATTGACCACATACTTTAGCATTATGACTGTTACTGTTCTGGTAATCCTACTACTATTATAAAGGCGAAAGTTTGTAAGTATGGATGTATGGATGTTTGTTACTCTTTCACATAAAAACTACTGAATGGATTTGAATGAAACTTTACCACAATATAGCTTACTAGCGGCCGCCCGCGACTTCGTCCGCGTGGAATAGTAACTTTTTACCCCCCTTTTAACCCCTTACAACCCCCTTTTCGCACTAAAAAGTAGCCTATGTTCTTTCTCAGGGTCTATATTATCTGTATACCAAATTTCATTTAAATCCGTTGAGTAGTTTTGGCGTGAAAGAGTAACAGACAGACAGACAGAGTTACTTTCGCATTTATAATATTAGTATGGATACATCAGAATAACACATAGGCAACAATTTATAAAAATATATTGTGTGGATTGTCCAAAATATGACGGTAAGTGTCAATAATTAACTCCACGCGTACGAAGTCGCGGGCGGCCGCTAGTTGTGTATAATTTCTTTGTGGTTAATAAATGCTTAAAAACTTAAAAACACTCTGTTACAATATAGTTACTTTTATTTCGGAAAAAGTAACTGTGACATTCATAATCAATAAGGGTACCGTTTTTCGCCTTTTATCTACAGAACACAAACGCTTGGGCCACACTAGCGTTTAACGTTAAACGACGTAGATTTTACTTTAATTCTTGAAGATGGACGACGACAAAGCGTAATATAGCCGCTTCATCGCATCAATTTTCGCGTTAATCTCTTTTTATGTACCGCCACTTGAGCTATCGCCCAACGTCAAATGGCATTGTTAATGCCATCGTCAAACTATAAGTTGTAGGGGTACACCTATAGGAACGCCCATTATCGCGATAGTAATGGCATTTCCTGTTAGTATGGTCCCAACATGGAACTAACTTAAACTAACGTTAAACTGTTGTTTGCAGGTCGATAGGCGGCGGGTCGCAGGGCAGCGGGTCGCTGCTGCTGGAGCGCTCCATCACGCCGCTCAGCCTCGGCAGCATGAGCTCGCTGCACGACGTGCTCAAGGTACCGCGCGCACACCTGCACACCGACACCCCTGTACACATACGGCCGGTTTCTGAATTGAGAATTTGAAATTAAGCATTACTAAAACTAAGGAATGGAACAACTTGCCGGCTTCTGTATTCCCAGAGAGCTACTATTTGGGTGACTTTAAGTCATGAGTGAATAGGCTTCTTCTGGGAAAACACGCTACATCTTAGACCTAATTGTCACTCTCCATCAGGTGAGATGAGGTCAAGTGCTAACCCATTGAACATTTAAAAAATACCTAAGTACAAACTTTGAAATTTGAAGTATGACTCAACTGTCAATAATTGTACTTAAGTGGTGCTTAACTTTAAATTCTTAATTCAGAAACCGGTCCATAGACACGCCCACGGAGATACAGCCTAACCACGTATAGTCAGCCTAAAAAGTGGTCTACGACTTTTGACAAAAGTTTCAGCAAGATGTATGTGTAACGATCGCTAAGGTTGACTTTTCTAATGAAACTTGACACTTGGCTTGACGTTACATCATAAATAACAAAGAGAGCAATAGTCACTGACATAATATTATTGCCAGGGAAAATTGACCTTGTTTCATGACGTTAAGCGAATCTCAACCATAGGGTGGTACACCACATTTTTAGGCTGACTGTACACACCGATGCACCCATGGAGATACAGTCTAAATACTAGTACACACTGACACAGCATTATAGATGGATTCACGCTTATATCATCATATTTATATATACTTCGTTTAATATAATAATTATATATAAATTATAAATAATTATATATAATTAAAAATAATTCGGCTGGCCGCTACTGTGCGCGCAACAACGTCGCTCTGTAAAATCTGTGTATATAAATTTCCTAACTATCGGATCGTAACAATATGTCATAAATGTATTATTTGTACATCAATAGTGCATCACACGTGAAGTACAAGTATAATTCCTTGGATTTCTGTGATAAACCAAGTCTGTTTGCCGGCGTGTGTTGAAAGTGATGGTGTTACCGCAGAGTGTTATATATGGTGAGGAACTCAATACTTAGTTATTGTCCCAAACTTTTTTAAGGTTTTTAAATCGAAAATGTTAAGTAGACTTTCAGTAGGCCTAGCACAAACTTTTCAAGGAAAATGTCGTTTTTGTTCCAAATCGACATTGTTGCAATGACGGTTTATGCAAAGAATAAGAATAAGAATCTTTATTTACAAGAAACACGGTAGTAAAGGTAGATGTTGTATAAAAAAATTAGCTTTCACATGTTTCGCCTAATTAAAGGCATGTAAAAGTATGTTTATAATTGTTTCTCTTAACTAATCTTAACTCTAACAAATCATTTACACTGTAAAAATATGTTCCAATAGCCATACATACACTTCTTATAGAATAATGAGCTGTATAACATTTTCAAAGTATCCGGTATTTTTATATTTCTGACACACATATTTAGGCAACTTTTTCATATATAAAGTGGTTCTGGGGACAAACTATATACAAGCCGCCCGGGATTCCTTGTGTTGCGAGGATTAACGTTGCCTGCTGATCAAAAGTTTCGGGATTGTT
>CM026296.1:6636117-6807294 GCA_014851415.1 Cnaphalocrocis medinalis | reverse complement strand
TTTAGCTCTAGTGGGCAGCCTACTTTCTGAGTGTAATTATTTTGTGCTATGGGGTTGAATACTGTCACGGTATGACCTTTTTATGAAAATTACCTATAGACATCAACATATCGGGTCAGTCTTGCCACTGCCTACCGTGACAGAAACTTATTAATCTTATAATCTCTGACAAATTCTTGTCTTGCTGAGTTTTGCAACTATACAATACCAGGATTGTGTACAGTTTTTGGCTACACTAATTTCTTTTCACACTTGAATAGTATTCATTAACATCGGGATTAATTGAGAAAGATGAATTGGGTCTAGTTTACGGGTCACGTTTGGATTTTCAACAGTTGGCAAATTCAATTTTAGGTAGGTAGATACTCTTTATTTTATTTTAGATAGTGGCCCGCCCTCACTTCGCTTCGGGACCGTAATTCAAAAATGAGCCAATAGATGACGCTGTGCCCAAGTACATCGCGCAAGCGTTTCGTGTTTCGGTTTACCTATAAGCCTTGTCGTTGTCTATAGAAGTTATCTCTTTATAAATAGTATAGATAGATAGAAGATACTCTTAATTGCACAAAGTTTTCCTTAGGTACAAATCTTAAATTATGATAAAGTATATAATATGCTAGTACCATCACATCTCCTTGCGTATCTTAGTAGCCGTCGATGAGCGTTAGACACTCGTAACAAAGATTTAAATCTTTGCTCGTAACACCAAGTTGGTCCGTCACAGTACGTGTATGTAATTAGTGTAACTGTGGGAGAGCCACGCTTCGGCATGAAACGGCCGGCTCGACCGGAGCGATACCACTGCCTCACAGAAATCCGGCGTGAAGCAGCACTTGTTATTTCGCCGAGTGAGTGAGGGTACCGGAGGCCCAACCCGGGGGGAAGGGGATAAAAGGTTGGTAGAGCGCTTGTGACGCCACTGGTGTTACAGGTGTCCATGGGCGGCGGCTATTGCTTACCATCAGGTGATCCGCATGCTCGTCTGTCATCTA
Organism: Cnaphalocrocis medinalis; assembly: GCA_014851415.1. Classification (NCBI taxonomy): domain Eukaryota; kingdom Metazoa; phylum Arthropoda; class Insecta; order Lepidoptera; family Crambidae; genus Cnaphalocrocis; species Cnaphalocrocis medinalis. Next base: position 6,806,302 of record CM026296.1, on the reverse strand, counting down.
TCACATAAAAAAAAAGTGTAATGGCATTTTTTCCACCGATATTGTTACATTAACAATTTTTTTTCAACTCCCTAGTCTATTATATAATAAGACTAATTTTCCGAATTTTACTGTTAATTAAACTTAAGTAGTGTTTCCCAATATTATGTACTTGTTAGTTAAGTTTTTATGTGTCCCAAATAAATATTTTTCTTTTCTTTCTTTTCTTTTCCAAAAGTTGTTCAGAATGATTGGCAGACGTGATGTTTAAAGGGATGTTATTGTTTACTTATTCATCCTAAAATTTGTATAGTCATAATATCTATTGTACGTTCCAGTCCAAGACGACGGGTGACACCCGGCTGATCACCTGCTTCTTGATGCTGGTTGCGGTTCATGCTAAGCCCAAGCCTGATTGTCTCGAAGGTGATTTTGACGTGAGTAGCGTTAGCATCAAAACATATACTAAAAGGGGCAGTTTTTTTGGGTTATGGGACAACTCGCCCGTGATTTCAAGATTTTTTGGCTGGTCACTGTTCTAACCTAATCTATACCAATAATTTAGTGATGATAATACTAACTAATCCACCGGTTCAAAGTCGTTCAAAGAGCTATGCAAAGGGCTATGCTCGGATTATCTCTGAAGGACCGCATCAGAAATGATGTAATCCGACAGAGAACCAGAGTCTACCGACATAGCCCATCGAATTAGCAAACTGAAGTGGCAGTGAACTGGTCACATTAGCCGCAGAACTGTCAACCGTTGGAGCCGTAAAGTCCTTAAGTGGAGACCGCGACTCGGTAAGCGTAGTGTTGGACGCCCTGCGACAAGATGGGATGATGACATTCGAAGGCTGGCTGGTGTGGGCTGGATGAGAGTGGCCGAAAATCAGGAGCCGTGGCGTGCATTAGGGGAGACCTATGTCCAGCAGTGGTCGAGTGTGGGTTGCTGATGAATACTAACTAAACTCTACTAAACGAAATAATATTGGTTAGGTTAGGTTAGAACAGAGACCAGCCAAAAATCTTGAAATACACGGGCGAGTTTTTTTGGGGCGAGTTGTCCCCTAACCCGTTTTTTGATCCGTAGTTACCTTTTGATTAATTTTGAAAATCTTCATTTCCTTTCCAGTCATGTTTCCAGTCAAGATCATCCCTCACCGATGGCGAGGCCTACACTGAAATGCGGGAGCACTCCAAAACGGCGGCGAGACGGTGAAAGGGAGACAGAAATACGAAGTGCGACCGAAAGAGATGAGGGGCCTCTCCGAGGAGTACCACAAGAACTACAGCTTGTGTGAGGATAATGAGGATGTGGTGGACAGAGAGGACCACGTTACGCAGTATTTGTCGGAATTGCTAGTTAATACTGACAGCGAGATAACCAGTTTGCAAGTAGGTTTCTATGTGTAAATAACACACTTAAAAATTCATCGAGTTCAGGTGGGACTTGAACGTCTCGAACCTACACCTTTCCACAGTCCGGGTGGCTGTACTACCAATAATACTAACCGAACCCCTTTCTAAGCCGACGAATTTCGTAAGTGCTTAACTTGCCATGAGCTGACAATAGTCTCATCAATATTGTAGGTATACATTTACAATATCCAGTGGAAATACCACTGCCTCACAGAAAACCGGCGTGAAGCAGCCCCTGTGCTGTGTTTCGCCGAGTGAGTGAGGGTACCGGAGGCCCACTTGGGGGGGAAGGGGATAAAAGGTTAGCAGCGCACTTGTAACTCCACTGGTGTTGCAGTGGACAACACATAAAAAAAAAATATTATTGCAAATATTTGACCACTAACTGCTGTACTTCGTCGGCTCCCGGCTACAGCCACCCGGACTGTGGAAGGTTGTGGGTTCGAGTCCCACCTGAACCCGTCGATGAATTTTTAAGTTTATTGCAAAGAATTGCTATAACCAAAATAAAATTATTATTTCAGAGGTTCCTCTGTGGTTCTGTAGGCTTTTTTCAACACTAGGGTTAGTTTTGAGCATTGGCATTGAAATTAGAATTTCAGTATGTATTTAGAGATTTTATGATCGTAGGGAAAACTCAACATCCTAACTTCCTAATCCTAACTAATATTATAAATGCGAAAGTAACTCTGCCTGTCTGTCTGTTACTCTTTCACGCCAAATACTGAACGGATTTAAATAAAATTTGTGTATACCAGATGATTTAGACCCTGAGAAAGACACATCAGGCTATTTTTATTGCGAAAGGGGTTAGGGGTTATTGTAAGGGGTTAAAAGGGGGGTAAAAAGTTACTTTTTCCACGCGGACGACAGTCGCGGGCGGCCCCTGCTAGTAAGGTATATGTGTAGCCAACCCATAATAACTGTTCCACTTTTCTATCCAGTTCTATTTGTATACACTTCGTTCTAATAGTTTTTCATCATTTTTTTCAGGCAAGTGATGTAGAAGAATCAAAAGATGAGGGTGGGTAAGTTGACGAAATTAAGTAATCTTTAGGTTCTAATAATTTTGCTCTGTTAAACAACGAGGTTCTGGGTTCGATCCCCAGGTCAGGTCAAACATTTGTACTTACTTGGGTTTATCTGTTTAAACATTCTCAGTGTGTCAGCCCAGCCAGTTAATTCTCGTGCACTCGATATACATTCGAATTAAACTTTTATATGAACGAATGTATGGATCTAGACACGCGGGAGATTGTCAAGCCAAGGTTAAAAAAAATTGGCGAGTAAGCGAACAAGGGTAGTATTACACGAACCATTTCGAGCGACTTTTGACCCCCTCATAACTCGAAATATCTCTCATTCGATATGTATGTACTATGTATATACTTGTCCCATCAAAATATGAGGGCAAGGGACTAGGGTGCTTTTGTTTGTGATATATATTTTTTATGTGAATGGTGGCAAACGAGCAGACGGATCACCTGATGGTAAGTGATTACCGCCGCTCATGAAAACCTACAACACCAGTCGAGTCACAAGTGCGTTGCGAACCTTTAACCCCTTCCCCCCAATTGGGCCTCCAGTACCCTCACTCACTCGACGAAAAAGCGCAGGACAACATTTCTCAATACTCAATACTCAATAATTTACTCGACGAAACAAGCTGCCGCCAGGACAACATTTATGGACGATGTTAATGACTTTCTCAGGGCCAGTGGCAAGGATGACGGGTTCTTCGCATTCCTGATGGGAGACGAGCAGAGGTTCGAGGTGGAGGGAGTGTGGTCAGAACCGGCCCACGCTATTGTGAACGAGGGGGAGTTTATGAGATAATGCATTAAATAAAGTACTCTTTAATCGATCATTCATTTTAGTCCTAGACTTTAGTCCTAGACTTTAGTCCTAGACTTTAGTCCTAGACTTTAGTCCTAGACTTTAGTCCTAGACTTTAGTCCTAGACTTTAGTCCTAGACTTTAGTCCTAGACTTTAGTCCTAGCCTTTAGTCCTAGCCTTTAGTCCTAGCCTTTAGTCCTAGCCTTTAGTCCTAGACTTTAGTCCTAGACTTTAGTCCTAGATTTAGTCCTAGACTTTAGTCCTAGACTTTAGTCCTAGAATTTAGTCCTAGACTTTAGTCTTATACTTCAGTCCTAGACAACCTTTAGGTAGAAGAAATGAGATAGTCTTTTTTTAACATTATTTTGTACATTATGGTTTGACCATAAAATATAGACTAAGAGTAGGTAGGTATTTTGTCTAATGAAAGAAAATAATATTTATTAATTTGGACACCACAACACATAAGTACCTATTACCTAATATGCTACAGATAATTGACATAAACACAAGAAAATACAAAACATAAGACAAAGGAAAAGTAATAAAAAAAAACACCGCAAAACAAACTTTAATAAACGGCGGGTAACATCGTGGGGTTTAGCTAGTCTTTCTACAGTTTTAAAAAATGTCAAAAGGTAAATAAGCGAATTTCCATAACCTGTATAATCGATGTTTCCCTGCGCCATTTTGGAATTCATAATTTTATAGTTAAAGGCCTCGTTCACCACCCCTGAGTAAAGTTTCAAGTAATTTACTTGTCAATTAAAGTGGGTTGGGTTCCGAGGCATGGGGGTACAAGACCACTAACTTCCAGATTTCGGGCTGACGTAGAGAATTTCTAAACAGAAAAACGCAGGTGCCAATTATTGCCTGACCCGGGGGTCGAACCTGGGACCCCAAGCGCAACACTGCGCCACAAAGGTAGTCCGCTGAACCAATCAAGTTTTTTTTATGTGATAGGTAGCAGACGAGCAGGCGGATCACCTGATGGTAAGCAATTGCCGCCGCCCATGAACACATGCAACACCAGTGGAGTCACAAGTGCGCTGCTAACCTTTTATCCCCTTCCCCCCGATGGGCCTCCGGTACCCTCACTCACTCGGCGAAACACAGTACAGGAGCTGCTTCACGCCGGTACCGCACCGCATTTTTCAGCGAAATAAAAAAAAAAGGTTAGAGAGTAAATATGCAATTCAGGATCAAAACCTCCCGGGCCACTGCATTTTAATCTTGCATCCACAAAAAGTGCAGCACGAACGTGCCTGTTCCTCACCTCGATAGTGTCAGGTGCGGGCGTAAATCTAAACGTAAGGCGGTTCATTCGACACTTGCGCCATTTGCAGAGCTGTGTAACACAAAAACGTGCATTTTAAAATGGCGACTCGAGTTGGGAGAGGAAGCGGTTTAGCTTAGGATGATGAGTATTGTTTTAAACGTGGTTACTAACGTTAGAATAGTATTTACGGGATGTCTCGTCCTCATCATCAGCAACCCACGCTCGTCCACTGCTGGACATAGGTCTCCCCCAATGCACGCCACCGCTCCCGATTTTCGGCCACTCTCGTCCAGCTCACTCCAGCCAGCCTTCGAATGTCGTCATCCCATCTTGTAGCAGGACGTCCAACACTACGTTAACCGAGTCGCGGTCTCCACTCAAGGACTTTATGGCTCCAACGGTTGTCAGTTCCGCGGCTAATGTGACCAGCCCACTGCCACTTCAGTTTGCTAATTCGGTGGGCGTGAGGATCCTTCTGTTCGCCAGAGAGCATTATGCTTCAGGCGAGAACTTGTTAGAAAATCCTGTGATTAAGGCCTTGGCATGTGCCTGATATGTCGATCTGAGCCAGTGCTGCTTGCTCTGTTCGATCGACAACACCTGTAATGGTAGTTATAGTTGATAGCAAAATAATTGTTGGTGGCAAGCCTCTCGGTCTTCTACCGGATTCATTTCGGGGAGTGTGCGGAGGTTCTGCATAATTTGATTCCCCTCAGCCCATTCCACCACCGGACGACAAGGCGCGGCGAGAGCTTTCACAATTATGTGATTTGCCCCCTGCCCGTACGAAGCGATTCACTTCCACATTTATCATACGGACAGCTAAGGAGTGGAACTCCCTGCCGAGGTCTGTCTTTCCCGACCACTATAAACTGTACATCTTTAAGGCAAGAGTGAACAGGCATCTAGGCAAACGCGTGTCATTCTATACCTTATCGTCACTTTCCATCAGATGCGATTGTGGTCAAGCGTCGGCCTTTTTTTTTCATATTGTTGCGGGTACGGGGTACGTAAGATTCAAGTAAAATGCTAAAGTCACAAAAAGACGATTAATTTATTCGACGAGTAACAAAAACACAATTAAAACACTAAATCACACTTAAACGCACTAAAACACTAAAATCTTCCTTAAATACTTCGCAGGTAATACACAAGATCACTCTTAGTTCGCAGGAGAATAATCGCTTTCGAAATTGGAACTCACTTCTTCGCTTTCCAAATCAGAACTGACTCGTCGGCTCGCCCGTCCTGCTTTTATACTAGCACAGGCGCGGGCGAGACCTTTCCAGTAACTTCCACAACGTTCTAGTAAGTCCTACCAGAATGTTCCAGAGTCTTCGGGGGCATGTTAGCAACATATTAGGGCTTCGAGAGTCTTCTACACAGTTCTGGATGTGTGTCGTACATTCTCGAATGTTCGATAAGTCTCGATTTCGTTCGACGGGTGCGTTCGGCCGACCGTGCGTATGTAACGTAGTGCAAGGGAATATAAACCTTATCCTAGATCGAGATAAGCTCTAATTCCGCTTGCACGGTACCCCCCCGTGGTCGTAACAATATATTATAGGAAGGCAAACGAGCAAGCGGGTCACCTGATGGTAAGTGATCACCGCCGCCCATGGACATCAGCTACACCAGAAGGAGTGCGGATAAATTGCCGGCCTTTTAGGAAGGTATAGGCTCGTTTCTTGAAGATTTGAATATCGTACCGGTTCGGAAATACCGCTGGGGGAAGTTGATTCCACAATGAGGAGGTGCGTGGGAGAAAATGTCGAGTAAAGCGCACGGTAGTGGATCGCCATCCATCCAGGTGGTATGGATGTAATCCGAGTTTATGGCTTGTAGTGCGGTGGCCTATAGTCTAATAGAAAAAGAATATATTAAAGAATTGGCGTAGTCTTATCGCTTATGCCCTCCACGAGCCACCGGCCGGGGTCAGGCTGTTTCGCTTACGATTCACGCCTCGTCGAGGTCAATACCTATCTCTCCGTGCCGCGCATAGAAGATCCGATCCAAATTGGGATATCGTGCTTATTTGTCATCAGTTTTATTATTATCTTTGATTGCTAAAAGTTAACTGTAAATAGGTATCCATACTTAATATTATAAATGGGAAAGTGTGTCTGTTTATTTGTATGTTTGTCTTTCATTCACGGCAAAACGGAGTGACGATTGGCATGATTTTTTAAGTGGAGATAGTTGAAGAGATGAAGAGTAACATAGGCTACTTTTTACCCCTTTCTAACCCCCCATTTTAGGGAAGTGGGGAGCGCGAGCGAAGCCGCGGGCAAAAGCTAGTTACAAATACACAACATCTCATACTAACTGACTCCGTATTGAGTAGCTTGAGCACTTGTACTGAGTATTACACCCAAGCACAAAACATACACAAGTGTTCGAAAATCCGCTAGATGGCGTCGTGTAGAGCTGAGGTCCATCTACATGGTGATTGGTTATTTTTGATGTGAGACGTCAAAATGTCGGGCCGTGATCTCAGGGTCCCGGGTTCGAATCCCGGGTCGAGCAAAAGTAGGTTTCGAATTTTTCGAACGTAGCTCGGATTTGTGATCACCAATCCGCATTAGGCAAACGTGGTGATTAAGCCTAATCCCATCATAGTAGCGATGACTTGATTTCTATGATGAAGGCCTTTGCCCTGCAGTGGGACATTGGCTGATATTTTTTTCCTTTTTATGTCAAAATGTCAATAAACAACCACTGACGTTGAAGTTGGATTTCAGTCTAACAGTACGCCATCTAGCGGATTTTTCACACGCGATAACCTCCATCGGGTCAGTCGTCAACATAAGGCCATCTATCAGATTTTTAATTTACAAAAACCGCATAAAATATCAACCTTTTAAATTAACCTACGCCATTTGAAGCCATAAACAATTTCTATGGTTCGCCAATTCGCCATACTTCTCATATGGCGGACATAAACCAACTGGCAAATATCAAAGTACCTTGATATAATACTGCCATGCCAATGCGCACTGGCAGGGAGCCAAGTCTGCCTATTGTGCCATTTTTAGGGTTGCCAAAAGGAATATTTTAGCTGAGGTCAGCAGGAACATGGTACGAGCATAAAATAATTAAGCATAGAAGGATGGATGCCTACATTGCGATAAAAAAGGGCTAAGCATACATTCATGCAGGAACTCTTCCATGTCAAGGTCATCATGAATCGTCCCTGTGTAGCTAGATACTATCTCGCGTTTTCTCCATATGTTCCCCACCATCAAATCTCTCAAAAATTTAGGTTTTAAGAGAAATCCCCCCAAAACTAAATAAGAAAATCCGACGAGCAAAGGATATTATGGGATCGGATTTAGAGCAATAGCGAAATCTTTATCTGTAAAATCGATCCAAATATCAATGGATTCGTTTCCCAACGCATCTCACTCAATTGTCTCATTGATTTCGTTATCGGTTAACATTTACCCTAATCGGGCCTCTCCGGTACGTGCAGCCACACATCAAAGTATACAAAACTGTCAAATTTCTTCAATCGACTCTCATCTTACTGTCATACACATTAGGTTGAATATCAATTGAGGAAATTTGACAGTTTGTGGTAACCTGATGTGTGACTGACTGTACCTACCATAACTCACTCAGCCAAACACAGCGCAGGCGCTGCTTCCCGCAATCACGCCGGTCTTCTGGGAGGTCGTGGTATCTCTCCTATGGAGCCGGCCTATTCATGCCGTACCCATAGTTATATAATAAAATCAGACCGCCATCTTTTTTTCTAAATTTCTCTAAGTCGGTAGCCCTGACAATTTGGCATAAGTCCCGCGCTACACTTAATCTGTGGACGCAAGAGCCTACACTATTTTTAGTTCATAACTCTTTTATGGACTTAGTAAGTGAGATCACTTACTAGATTAAACGATTAGAGGCGAAACTCCGAGGCCACGTTGTAGATTGGATGATAACTATGATTGGGATTTTGAAAATATTGTCTTTGATTGCTTTTCTCAATAACCTGGTAATATCAAAAGAGCTAAAGGTATATTTGGGATGGGTATCAAAAGTAAGAATCAACCGTTGATTACATATTTTGACGACCCATTTGGCGCAATGGTTTGAACGCCGGTTGAGACGCAAGGGTCGCGGGTTCGATTCCCGCACCAACACAAATGTTTGTTGATGAAACAGATATTTGTGTTGGGTCTGGGTGTTTGTAGTTCCTTCGTTGTTTCTGGTTTCCATAGTACAAGGGAAAACCTTAGTTTGGGACCAGGACAATGTATGTGATGTTGTCTCAATTTATTATTATTATTTATATTTGTTTTTTTTCGGTATAGCCAGACATTTGGCCGCAATCTCACCAGGTGGTAAGTGATGATGTGGCCGAGGGTGTAGCATGTCTGTCTAGCAACAGCCTATTCACTCTTCTCTTGAAAACTCCCTAATCATAGCGCTTAGTCACTCCTTGGACGTACGCAATAGAAATGTAGTATACTTTCGAACCATTTTGTACAGTCAAGGTCAAAAATATGTTTACACCTTAGGACCTTGTCACAGTACATATGTATAACAAAACGACTTCCACTTTCTTATAAATATGTATTGTGACAAGGTCCTAAAGAGTAAACATATTTTTGACCTCGACTGTACGAAATATTGGTGTTTCAACAATATAAGGGTGGTAACCTCTTCTGCGTCTTATGTACCGATGATATTCATAGCTCAGAAGTGTCCTATATTAAGTTTAATTGTGGGAGAGCCATGCTTCGGCATGAATGGACCGGCTCGACCGGAGTGATACCACTGCCTCACAGAAAACCGGCGTAAAGCAGCTCCTGTGCTGTGTTTCGCCGAGTGAGTGAGGGTACCGGAGGCCCATCGGGGAGGAAGGGGATAAAAGGTTAGCAGCGCACTTGTGACTCCACTGGTGTTGCATGTGTCTATGGGCGGCGGCAATTGCTTACCATCAGGTGATCCGCCTGCTCGTCTGCTAACTATCACATAAAAAAAAATATATATATGAACTTAAACAATATTTTATTTGATTTTATACATATCTATTTTTCTTGGTTTTACATTTAATCCGTACTTTATCCACCTATTCCATGTGCTTTTCCCAAGTGTCTCGCTCTCTTTACGGCAACCGAAATACACTTGCATGCAAGAAAATCGGTACCTAATCGCCCCTTATAAATTGTTATACTTAGAGTAATTATAATTTCCTTACTTTTTTTACGAGATTTGAGGCATTTGAAATGGTTCAGTAGTTAATTAAATAGTAGAGAGAATATTAATTAAAAATAGTGGCCCGCCCTCACTTCGTTTCGGGACACCAGTTCTATTCCCAACCAATAGATGGTTTGATGTTTCGATTACCTACATCGCACAAGCGTTTCGCCGTTTAGTTTTAACTATAAGTGAGCATTGTCTCACTGTCTTGAGCATTGATTCGCTTCCACTTTTACAATAGGAATAGCTAAGGAGTGGAATTCCCTGCCGTGGTCTGTTTTTCCCGACCTCTATCACCTGGACATCTTTAAGGCAAGAGTGAACAGGCATCTTCTAGGCAAACGCGTGTCATCCTAGACCTCTCGTCACTTTCCATCAGGCGCGATTGTGATCCAGTGTTGGCCTATAGTCTAAAACCGTGGTCAAACTTTATATTTCTATACTATTACTAGGTGGGTATTTTCTTTGATCTCAAGTGTAGTTTGCTAAGTTATTATTATAATAAATCCTCTTTTTGCAATACAAGCAACCATGCGCACTTAAAAAGATTAATTTAGTTAGCTGCGTTGAAGTTGGCTCTCCTTTATCTAGATTCGAAATAACACTTTCAGAAAGCAATTTTATTTTAAATGGAGATAAAGTAACTGAACATAAATGTCGTATAAATAATTTAAAACTTAGATAATTGGATCGGTACATCGAGAAAATATTCTACAATGAAATATAATGGGAAATTCTTTTCTTTATTTGAGGGGATAGCAAAGTATTAAAGTTAGTAAGAACTGAAGAAGAAGTACATATACAAAAGGAACATGTGATCCTAGTTTCTCCTCCATCTGGGGGCACGGCAATTTTGATCCAGTTTGCTAGATATATGAACTTCAAAATAACTTTGTAAGCCTTTATAAATATCATACCGACATATAGGATTACCACGTTATATTTGCAGTTCAATAGATTTTAAGAATTTTCTACAAAAAGGAATGAGATCACATCAAAACAAATACTTGTCAAAAAAACCAAGTCTCGCAACTACCATAAAAAGTGGTGAGATCATGTTTTGCCAGTCGGTTATTCTTTATTGACTTGCCACGCATCGCATAAATGGGTCGGCTTGACAGGAGTGATACAGGATTAGGTTAGGTGGCAATTCGTCCAAAAAAAAGTTGTCCCATAATTTATAAAAGTAGTCTCCAGTCTTAGAGTCGTATGGATGCGAAAACATTCAGAAAATATCTTAGGTCGCTTTTATTGAGATGCGTGGATGACTATAGAATATAATACAATGTACTCTGTGCTATAGATGCACATCGTGGGGTAAACACCTAGGGATGTTACGAATGTCAAAATGTTCACATTCGCGAATGCGAATGCGAATGTTTACGCCGCGAATGTGCGAATGCGAATGCGAATGTTAAGTAGATACTTAAGACATCAGTTACATCAAATGTAAAAAAACAACATATAAATCAATGATTTTATTACTTAAAAGACAAAACATACTGATGCAGCCTAGATCTAGCAAGATCAAGAGTCACGAGTTCACACAAGCACGACTTGCACACATTCGCATTCGCATAACATTCGCATTGATTTAAGCGAACGCGAATGTCGATGCGAATGTTAAAAACGATGCGAACCATTCGCATAAGCGAATGCGAATGCGAATATTCGTAACATCCCTCACACGACTACCAACTTTTCTCATTCCTTTTATGCCCTCAGGTAGATACAAAAGATATAACTTTCTTTAAACAGACAGGAATGAGTACTACAAATCTAAGGAACGAACTATCACCTGCGGTATATCCGGACCGATACGACCAGCAAACTTTTAAAAAGATAGCGTTTTCCTTTTTAAAAGGTTGGCGGCGCACTTGTAACTCCTCAGGGTAGCAATACTTGTCCACTCGACATTGAAGTCGAATTAGAAATTTGTATGGACGAATGTATGAAATTTCAAAATTCGACATCAATGTCGAGTGCACGAGAATTGCTACCCTGGTGTTGCTTACCATCAGGTGATTCGACTGCTCGTCTATCCTCTATTTTTTATAATGATAAGAGGCAGACGAGCAGACGGCTCACCTGATGGTGTGCGATTTCCGCAACACCAGTAGAGTCACAAGTGCGCTACCAACCTTTAACCCTCTTTCCTCCCAATTAGGCCTCCGGTACCCTCACATTAATTAATCGACAAAATACAGCGCAGGCCTTCTGTGAGGTCGTGGTATCACCAGACAGTTGCAATTACAAGACTCCACCTTAATTAGCAGTTTTTATTGTAATATTCATTAAAAATACCCATATGAAATTTAGAAAATCCAATCCAATGTATTAAATCAGGAACATCATCAATACTATTCATAAAGAGATAACTTCTATAGACAACGACAAGGCTCATACGTAAACCAAAAACACGAAACGCTTGCGCGATGTAATTGGACACAGCGCCATCTATTAGTTCATTTCTGAATTACGGTCCCGAAGCGAAGTGAGGGCGGGCCACTAGTAATAAATAAAATGCAGTTTCAAAGAAACAAACATAAGAAAATTCCTTTAAATTTTCATCTGTACTCTACGATTTTTGTAATGAATGACTTCTTTCACTAAGCCAATGAGATGGTAATTGGAATGCTACGCCTCCCTCTTGACTTGACATTCACGATCAAAGGCGCGTTGCATTGATTACTCCATAAGGCTATTACGGTGTCAAAACGAACAGACAGACAAAACGTGTGGATACTGTTAAAGGGTTACAGCTGTAGAGGAATGCCAAAATATGCGCTAAAGATGTGGTCACAAATGTATGTAGTTTAAGTGACTTTCAATGGTAGAAACCTTCGATCAAATGGATACTGGAATATTTTAGGATTTACTGCAGTTCGAGCTTTTGCAGTGACATAATATATCTACTTATGTATATTTCAGCAGCAACCCACGCTCGTCCACTGCTGGACATAGGTCTCCCCCAATGCACGCCACCGCTCCCGATTTTCGGCCACTCTCATCCAGCTCACTCCAGCCAGCCTTCGAATGTCGTCATCCCATCTTGTAGCATATTGTTTGTTTGTTGTTGTATGTATATTTATTGAAGTTTAATGCCCTAATACAGGGTGTATGGGTAAAAATTTACATTCCTTTAACTATCTCTTCTTTCAACCACTTTGGCATAAATGGGCCTGTTAGACCGGAGTGTGTGTGAGTGAGGGTGCCGGAGGCCCAATTGGGGGGAAAGGGGTTAAATGTTGGCTTATGACACTACTGGTGTCTAATTATTGTTTGACTTTTGGAAAGTCGAAAGCTTTTTTAACTCTACAATATAATTAAGACACGTGACCGACTCTGAATTTCCGTTTTTTTTTAAATAAGCCTAAGTGTGTCTGATACAAACAAATGGTTTGAATTACAATAATAGACATTAAGTAAAAATTTGAAAATTATTAAAATATTTAATTCACTTCCACCTATCTCCCATGTAAACAACACCTAACTCCTCATACCCAGACTCATAGCGTCATGCAAAACCTTATTCCAAATATTGGGTCCTGCGATAAACATCCCAACAAACGTAACTCTATCACCTTGTATTAAAGTTCAAATTGGTCCCCAATTCTTGGTCCTGACCATGGGCGGTACAGGCGCGAACAGAATGACAATAGGGATCGCTATTGTCTATAAAAGCTGTGCGCTCGCGCAAGTGGACAAACGAAAGTGACAAAAAATGAAGGTGATTACACGTTTTTGTGTTGTGTTGTGATATAATTAATAGTGTTTTAATTAAATCGATTTATTGAAAATAAATTAAAAAAATGAGTTGAATAAATCAAGAAATAGATTTTTTAAATGTGTTAAGTGCATAATAATTTGAGGATAAAGTTATTTTTATTAATTTTTTAACTTTTAGTGTAGGACTTGCGTATTTACCTACTTAGTCTAAAAATTACTTAATTTAAACCTGAATTTAATTGTTTGTTTCATATAAAAAGTGCTCCAAACTATTTTTTTTTATATTTTTAAAACATGTCCGGGGTACGAATACGACTAATCATTAAAGAAAAAAAAAGAAAAAAATACGGTCAAAAATTGTCCAAACATTAGATATACCTAAGTAGGTACTCCAGTTACGAAGATAAAAAAAAAAGAAGTGTAGTTTGAATATTTTGTTTTACGAGTATCCCTATTAGCTGAACCGGCAACCCCATCATAATGCATTTTTTCTTATCTTACAAACCTCCCCTAGGCTTCCATGAATATTGACAGTCAAATATTAGCAATTCATTTTTATTTAGAAAATAGAAGATTTGTCACCGTATAAAAACTAACATAATTTTTGCTTGGACAGTTTGGTAGGGTACTGTGCGACAAGTCTTTTTTGGCCAATAGCCAAAATCGGAACTAATACTGTCTCGGGAAGTGGTACCTACATCAGTGACACTGTTTTTAGCACTTCTCTTTAGAAAAGGGGTTTACGACTTAGCCACTTTTGGTCCGCCATTGAGATTTTCTCTCGAAATAGTGGCAAGGACAACAAAACCTTTAGAAAGTGATAGTGTCACCATCAAAACACATCGAAAATGTTCTTTGGTTTAGAAACAAAATCACACATTTTTTTAGTTTTTTGATTTTAATTGAATTGTTTTTCTCAATTATGACCTTACTTGGGGAGTATGGGATGGTGTAACATGCCCTTAATGTAACAAACAAAAAAATTGCATTTTTTTTTGTATTTACTTACCTACTAATAAATTGGTAAAGTTTTTCGCGTAGGTAATTGATAAAGTTTTCAGTCCTAATTAGTTCAATATCACCAACCATTAAACAATGGTAGTGAAATCTCGTAGTGAAATCTATGTTTTCCATTTTCGAAATTTTGTGACTCGTTTGCCTTCCTGTGGGAGAGCCACGCTTCGGCATGAATGGGCCGGCTCGACCGGAGTGATACCACTGCCTCACAGAAAACCGGCGTGAAGCAGCCCCGTGCTGTGTTTCGCTGAGTGAGTGAGGGTACCGGAGGCCCACTCGGGGGGGAAGAGGATAAAAGGTTGGCAGCGCACTTGTAACTCCACTGGTGTTGCAAGTGTCCATGGGCGGCGGCAATTGCTTACCATCAGGTGATCCGCCTGCTCGCCTGCTACCTATGACATAAAAAAAAAAAAAATCTTTCTGTCATACACATTAGGTTGAATATCAATTGAGGAAATTCGATAGGTTGTGGTAACTTCTAGTTCAGCAGTAGACGTCAGATGGCTGATGGTTGATGTTTCCCTAGGAACTGTTGGCTGTGATCCCCCTGCTGTTGAGCGGAGTGCTGGCGGAGGCGCCCTACGCCCCCAGTGGGTTCAGACCCAACGGACCCGCCTTCGAGTTGCCGCAGAAGGTAACCCTTGTTTTCAAAAATAATCCTACTACTATTATAAAAGCGAAAGTTTGTAAGTATGGATGTATGGATGTTTGTTACTCTTTCACGTAAAAACTACTGAATGGATTTGAATGAAACTTTACCACAATATAGCTTATACATCAGAATAACACATAGGCTACAATTTTTGAAGTTTCTAATGTGAGGTCGTAAAACCTAAAGTCCACGCGAACGGAGTCGCGGGCAAAAGCTAGTATAATAATAAGTATTTATTATCCTATACCAATTCAGGTAGGCACTTACAACTATAACAACCTCGAGAGTAAATTACGAATGACATAATGCTATAGCCCGAATAGTCAAGGACTGGTTCCTAAAATAAGTAAAAAGATGAAACCTGTGCTACAGGTCACTTACAATGTTACTTCATTACTTTTCTAAATATTGCCGTGGTAAGGCCACGCTTTGGCATGAATGTGCCGGCTCAACCGCAGTGGTACCACGGCTTTACTGAAAACTGGCATGAAACAGCGCCTGTGCTGTATTCTGCCAGGAGTGAGGGTACCGGAGACCCAATCTGGGGTAGGGGAATATTGGTTTAACTGTGAGTCCACTGACTGGTGTTGCCTATGGTATCCAATCCATCATTACCGTCAGGAGATTCTGTTTGTCTGCTGCTAAAATTAATTTACAGTTGTTTTTTTTGATCTGAATGAATTTTAATGAAACTTTTTTTTCTATAGAGCTGTTAAGCTTAGGCAACATAGGGTATACATTTTTGAAATAATCTCTAGCGTCTCTACTAGGATGGTATAAACAAACTTAAACCAAAACTCTTTCGCCTACAGAACCAAAACCCTCAGCAGGAGTACTTACCACCCGTAGACCCGCGCATACCCTCAACCAAGTACGGCTTCCCTGAAGAAGATGTCTCCGTCCAAGGTCTGCCCAGCGTAGACCAGACTCCAATCTTCATGGTCTCGCCCATTAATGGACAGCAATACGTCGGTTCGGAGTTCAACAGGGATATTCAGGGGTTAGATGAGAGTTATAGGCAATCACAGGTGAGTTTAACCGAGTATCATCATCGTCATCATCAGCCCGGCTATACCCACTGATGTATAATAGGCCTCCCTTACTTTGCGCCAATGTGTACATACCTGGTCCGGAGCTGCTCAGAACCATGAGGTCCTAGCGATTTTTGCGATTCTGTCAAGCTATCGAGACACCGTTGAAACGAGAATCCATCTAGAATTCGGTTTGATTCTCCGTTCTTGCGTTGCAAAACTTACAAAGATTAGGTGGCAGTGGTGGTTCATGGTAATTACTGAACTACTTGTTTACAGTACCAGCAGCAGCAAGAGAAATACCGTGAATTCGAGAGGCAACGCCAACTAGAAGCAGCCCAAGCGAGGTCCCGCGCCAACCAGGTGCCAACCCCTCAAGTGCCTCGCCAGTTCGTACCAGATGCCGTCAGCACCACAGAAGCTACCACCAGGAACCCTGATGAAAGAACTACTGAGTCCACAACTGAAACCGACTTGAATGAAGGAGAAACTTTGGACGACAAACGTGATGATAAGAAAGGAAAAGTCACGGTTGAAGTTTCAAGACAGAACATCCAAGAGTATCCAGGAGAGTTGTTCCTGAGTGGCTTAGCACAGCTGCAGTTACAACCCCAATTTGTGCCTTTCGGACAGATCAGAGCTCCCCTATACTTCCAGCCGATTCAACAAGAGCCTTCTCAGAAGCAAGTCGCAGGTTATGACGCTGCTACTCATTTTGCTGCCTTACCCTCAATATTAGCTCAACAGCAGTACCTTCAAGGGATCCAAGCCCAAGGGTTTGTGAACCCAGCTTTCCAGCAGCAGGTGGTCGTGAGTGGACAGGATCCTAACGTGGGATTTGTGGCTCAAAGTCCTCAAGGATTTAGCAATCAATATCAACCAGCTGTTGCGACTCAGAATCCACAAGTCTTCAACCAATACCAACCTCAACCATTCCCGCAATCTCCAGTACAACCGCAAAACGTACAGCCTGAATCAAAAGCTGAAGGCGACGATGAGCAGAAAGATGACCAACAGCAACCTCAATTCGTTTATCAGCAATCCTACCAACCACAGGAGGTGATCTACCAGCCCGCTCCTCAGCAGGTTGAGACCCAATACCAGGTCCAACAAGGGTTCCAGCCTCAAGGGTTTTACCAGGCACCCTTGGCTCAGGCACCAGTGAACCAGTATCAGCAAGGTTTCCAACCACAAGGAGTGCCCCAAGCCCCTCAACAGACGCCGGCCAATCAGTACCAACCACAGGTAAGAATTGGCATGATTCCTCTGTTAATATTGATCCAAATGTATCTGTCAGGTGATTCTCAACGAGATGTGACTTCCGTGGCAGTTTTTATAATCCGTATTCCTGTGAAATTGAGAAATATTAGGATACTAGTGGCCCGCCCTCACTTGGTTTTTTGGGACAGTAGTTCAACTTCCTACCAATAGATGGCGCTGGGTTTCTATTGCAACGCGCTAGTATTTCGCCTTTTCGGTTTATACGTAAGGTTTGTCTATGTCTATGGAGTTTGTCTCTTTATAAAAGAAAGAAAGATTAATAAAAGAAGCATTCTATATGATCGATAAATTTTAATTTTCCGATTTAAATTGCGGAGGAATATGGATTAAACAACGGGCACGAAGGTCACATCTTGAGAATTTACCCTCTCATCTTTAGCGTGTAAGTCCCGGTTGCATCTGAACCTGTCCCTTTGGAGGCCGGGGTACGCTTAAACCATAATTCAGGATTTGAGAAGTCTAGTAATTACAATGAAGCGACCTACGCAATCCAAACAGGGGACCAGCCCACGTTTCAGAGATTCAGAGATAGCCAATTCAAAATAACAACATTTAAGCTCATTGTTCATTTAAAAAACCGGCCAAGTGCGAGTCGGGCTCGCGCACAAAGGGTTCCGTAGCAGCAAATATAATAAACTTAACCAAAATTACAGTTAAATCAACCTATCTCAAAAACTATAAGAGATACTTTGATCAAACCAAAAATCGTTGAAAGAGTTAATTAGCATGCATCACCTCTATTTTTTTTAGAATTTTATACCCCGTAGTTATAAAAATAGAGGGGGGGGGACATACTTTTTACGACTTTGAGAGCTGATATCTCAAAAACCGTTCACTTTTAGAAAAATGTTTTTTAGAAAACTTTATATCATTTTAAAAGACCTTTCCATTGATACCCCACACGGGTATGTACATCGAAAAAAAAATTTCATCCCTCAGTTACATGTATGGGGGGCCCCACCCCCAATTCTTTTTTTTACTATTTAGTGTCATATTTTTGTAGCGGTTCATACAACACATATTCCCATCAAATTTCATCACTGTAGTACTTATAGTTTCCGAGTAAATCGGCTGTGACAGACGGACAGACGGACAGACGGACAGACGGACAGACGGACATGACGAAACTATAAGGGTTCCGTTTTTGCCAATTTGGCTACGGAACCCTAAAAAAACAGACACCTAGTTAGCCATGTTCCCGGATCTAGATGGAGCAAGCGTTCTGTTTCAGATCCTGAATAAATTACCTACGTACACACATGCCACTTTGCATAAAAGGTTGTCCTAATTCTGAATTCGGGTAAGCATAAAGACAACAATCTATTTCATGGAGATACCCCACTAATGTTATGTTAGGATGACATTTTATTAAGGGGAGATTAAAGCCACTATTTCACTTGATAGGAAATGATAATGGTATTAGAAAATTAATAGATAAACGAGATATAAGTATAGATACTGCATTCGGCGACACATATCGCATCGGCTGATGCGATCTAAAGGTTTTTTAGTGTAATAGTGGTTTTCAGTGCGCAAACTTGGTGTTATTTTGTGCAAAGAAATGCCGCAAAGTGATATTGATAAAGCAATAAATAACATAATATGGGAAATTGTGTCTGTCTGTATGTTTGTCTTTTTTTACGGCAAAACGGAGCGACAAATTGACGTGTTTTTTTAAGTAGATATAGTTGAAGGAATGGAGAGTAACATAGGCCACTTTTTACTTCTTCGTGCTGCCCTGAATTTTACGCAAGCGAGGGGGGGGGATTTGGCAGCTAACTTCCCCTGCCCCCTCCCCCTTAGTACGCTCATGCTCTCCAAAGTACAGAAGTATGATGAATACGAATACAGAAGTATGTGAAGCAGCCCCAGTACTGTGTTTCGTCGAGTGAGTGAGGGTACCGGAGGCCCATCTGGGGGAAGGGGATAAAAGGTTGGCAGCGCACATGTAACTCCACAGGTGTTGCAGGTGTCAAAAAAAAAATACGGTAATGACAACCTCTCACCAAGGTACTTCTTACAGGCCCAGCAGAACGTGTTCCTCCAAGGCTCCCAGGCTCAGTACCAGCCGCAAGAACAGCCTGCCTTCCTCCCACAAGCCCAGCTGGTGAGCTACCAGCAGCCCCTCATACAGCAGTACCAGAGCGGGTTAACCTCCCAGTACCAGAATGGACTAGTACCTCAGCAGGTAAGCTTTTCAGTCATACCGAAGCATAGTTCTCCAATCATAGGTATTTATAAGTGGCAGACGAGTAGACGGATCACTTGATGGCAAGCGATTCCCGCCGCCCATAGACACCCGCAACAGCAGCGGAGTTACAAGTGCGCTGCCAACCTTATACCCCCTTCCGAAGCTATAAAAAAATTTGGTAGTTGTGATTCTACTGTTGCTATAGGTGTCTATG
This sequence comes from Cnaphalocrocis medinalis, assembly GCA_014851415.1. Classification (NCBI taxonomy): domain Eukaryota; kingdom Metazoa; phylum Arthropoda; class Insecta; order Lepidoptera; family Crambidae; genus Cnaphalocrocis; species Cnaphalocrocis medinalis. The sequence goes on along the minus strand of CM026296.1, from coordinate 6,786,468 downwards.
AACAGCAATCGCTTACCATCAGGCGATTCATCTGCTCGTCTGCTTTTAAACTCGTATGACACCTACCACATACAAAAAATAACTACGAGTTTCTCTATAATGCAAATGGCCCTGACTCATACGACAAAGGTTGTGGGTTCGATCCCCACCCTGGAAAAATATTCGTGTGATGAACACTTGGAGACCGCGTCTCGGTAAACGTAGTGTAGGACGATGCCAGATGGAGTGATGATCTGCGCAAGAGGGCTGGCTGGAGCTGGATGCAAGTAGCCGAAGATCGATTAAAGTGGCGAGCATTTGGAGAGGCCTATGTCCAGCAGTGGATTGCAACAGGCTGATGATGATGAACACTTGTGTTTGTTCAGTGTCCGGGTGTTATATATTATATGTATATAAGTAATATACTTGTGATTCTCTGTAGTCTGATATCTGTAACATAAGCGCATTTTAGTACGGAGTTAGACCAATGTATGAGATGTAGTCATCTAGACAACATGATAGATGGACATCTAGCTAGACGCGCTGATGGCAGGTGGAGCAAGATTATGACCGAATGGTGTCCAAGAAACGGCCGACGAAGTCCAGGTCGTCCGGTGGCGCGATGGGTCGACGACATCGCTAAAATCGGAGGGGCTACATGGATCCGAGCAGCTCAGGACCGGGCACAGTGGCGAAAGGGAAGGGAGGCCTATACTCAGCAGTGGGTACTACCGGGCTGATGATGATGATGATGAGATGTTATGTGAATTTAGGTACTTATTATTTATTTATATTACAGTTTGCCAACCAGATCCCACAACAGATCCAAGCACAAGATGCTCTCCAAAGTGGCTTTGGACGTGAACCAGCAGGGAAACGGAGTGGAACAGCCAGAGGATGAGGAAAATGATGAGAGGAACCCTCAAAACGACGGAGCCACTTCTGTAGCGGTCGCCACGGCTTTCGGCACCCGGTGAGTCGTCATGAGTGAAACTGTATCCCACTATATCTTTACTATTAATAAAGAGGCAAATTAGCTAACGACAAAGCTTATAGGCAAACCGAAAAAACAAAACGCTAGCGTGATGTAATCGACGGCCAACGCCATCTATTAGTAGCGTTTGAAACTAATGTCCCAAAACGAAGTGAGAGCGGGCCACTAATAATATTATAAACGTGAAAGTTTGTAATTATGGATGGATAGATGTTTGCAGGGGTATGGTTTTCAGGCGCAACTCTGCGAAAAAGACAGAGGCCCTGTAAGATTTAAGTTAAGATTTAAGTACGAGTATAGGGCCGACATAATTATACTATATAATTGCTACCAAAATTGGAAGGACCTTACAATCATAAAAAAACACCGATCGGAAAACAAAATAAGAAAATAGACCTACTTGCATTGAGTGCAAGGCCACTCGGCTCCCTATAGAATATCAATCGCCATATTATGTTTCGGTCACGTAAGCCAGGGGTATGGTAATGAATGATGGTAATGACGATGACGATTGTTTTTATAAATCACAAATACCGCTTTATTTTCTATTGGACAAAATAATATAAATACACGAGAAAACAATAACTGAAATCTAAACCTAAAGAAACTACAAAATGGAAAAATTAAAACAGAGTAGGCCTCTATGGCTATGTCCCCAAAATGGCAGGCATTACCTCATTGGATAGCGATGGAAATTCGCTGGGCGAAGTAACTGTCAGCCCTTTGGGTCTCCCGTGACCTCAACTAAGCGCTTATCTAAGTCCCGGAAGAAATTGAGAACATCGGGACACCACGGGTCCAGTGTAATGGTTATTTTTTTTTGGTTTTCGCCACTTTAATAAATATCGATACCAAAAACGAATAGCTCCTTGCATTGAGCGCAAATCATATAGTAAAGTAGTAGTCCTTATAGCGCAAGGTCACTGGATCCCTGTAGAATATCAATCGGCACCATGTTTCGATCACGCAAGCCAAGGGTATGGTAATGAGGATGGTAATGACGATGTAACAAAGGTTGGATTTGCATTAAGCTGCATTGATAGAATAAGGATCGCGTGACTCATATGTTGCAGGATCATTATTTTGATATTGATATGTCGCAGTCAAGTAGGTTAAATTGCCGTTTAGTCAACAGCCTAGGCTCTTCACTAAATAGCTATCTATACTCTGATTCATAATCATGTAAACTGACAGATGAAAATGACAAGTTTCTATGAATTTTGACATTTTGCATGCGTCAAATTGAGTGATAATGTATGGGGATGACACATTGACATCTGTTTACTTTACATGATTATGAATCAGAGTATAACTAGCGCAGTTTTAGACACAGCATCGAAATAATTCAAGTGTCCTAACCTACCAAAAAGCATTTGATAAAAATCAGTTTTAAATAACTTGGTATCTTAATTTTTTCGTAATTTGTTCACGAACAAAAAATTAAATAAAGATGCAAAAAATCTTGGCGTAAGAGTTGTTGCCTTTTGTCGAGTGCTTAGTTATTTTTGGTAGGTTTCAGCGCTAAAATCATTTTTATGCTGACTGTATGTATGTGATAGAAAGTTCTTTGAGAAACGCTCAGCCACAAAATAATTACACACAGAAGGTAGACTCAGCCTGATTTTGAATTTAAAAGGGTACGTTGACATAATATGCTAGGGTTGTTGCCCGGCATGAGTACATAAGCGCGCGGCCTCTACCACAGACCTCGACAGTTCGACAATCTTATGTCATAGGCTAGGATTAATGTGGTCGAAAAGGCGTATTTCCCCGTTAGTGCGCATGCGTGAGTATATGACACGTTTTTAGCTCTTAGTGGGCAGCCTACTTTCTGTGTGTAATTATTTTGTGGCTCAGTACTTGACTACCATACCCGAATATCGGTTAGAGGATTATTTTTTATTTATATTTTGATATCAGGACCCAACCCCGCGTGTTCACGCGGTATGGAGCACCGGTGCTGCCGCCAAGAGGGGCTGCCAACCCGCAACCCACTACAGAATCTGCTGTCAATGAGGTATGAACAATACAGGGCGTAACAAAAAGGGGGTATTAAAAGAAAATAATGTGTACCTTGTGTATATTCTATGTGCAAAGTTTCAAATTGATAAAAAATAATTTAGAAAAAGATACACAATCTTACCGTAATTCATTTAGACTTTTATCAACTTTCCATACCAAATGAACAAGTCACGTGACCGACTTTGTATGAAAATTTTTTTTATGCGAATTTCCAAAAGTCATAGAAAAGTGGTTCAGAATGGTTGGTAGAAGGCGCGGTTAAAGGAATGTTAATGTTCATAGATACACCCTGTTTAAACCTATATTATCGTCAGAAAAATATTTTTCTCTATGTGTCATAGGTTGATTGTTTGGGAATATTCCCAGTGAGTCACAGTGTGACAGATTACAGGGTGTGTCAAGTTACAATTTATAAAACATATTGTTTTTTTTTCAGCAAGCGACTGAAGACACCGGGGCTGTAGCTGAAGCGAATGCTTTCGCCGGTAGAAGAAAAAGTGCCAAATTAAGGTATTCTATCTTTAATCTGAATAATATAAAAGTCTCTAGACTCTGATTCATAATCATGTAAACTGACAGATGAAAATGACAAGTTTCTATGCATTTTGACATTTTGCATGTGTCAAATTGAGTGATAATGTATGGGGAATGACACATTGACATCTGCCAGTTTACTTTACATGATTATGAATCAGAGCACCTATATAAACTATTGGCTGGATGGCGCATTTGGTAGTGACTCTGCCTTATACGTCAAACGTCGTGAATAGAATTGCAAACATTACGAGTTATTACGTACAGCCACACATTTTAAAGTATACAAAACTGTAAATTTCTTGAATCGACTCTCATCATACTGTCATACACATTAGGTTCAATATCAATTGAGGAAATTTGACAAGTTGTGGTAACCTTGTGTGGCTGACTGTACATCGGCATATATTTCAGCATTAATGACAGAGATAGACGGTTATAATTATAACGAATTATTCAATATCATTACCTAGGTAACTTGAAAAAATCCAGCCTAGGAAATACTAACATTGTTTTTTTTTTCAGAAGCCGTAGAGTTCGCCCCATCTTTACGCTGGACCGTTCGGGACATCTCGTTTTGGCTCAAGAACAGAACTAGGAATATGGATAAATTTATATTTAAAAACGAAACGCTTTCTAAGTATTCCTTTTGAAATACGGTTTTCAGTTTGGTTCTAAAACTATTTTTTGTTGCCAATTTACACAATTTTTCTTTTTTTTCTTTTTATTTTTTGTTTAAATTTTGGCTTGTTATTTATTCCTTCAAGTTTCTACACGCTCGATTAAAATATGAAATAACTTATTTTACAACTATGCATTTCATTTATTTTTAATTTTCATGTGCTGCTTTCCGTAGCACCAGAGATCCTATATGATAATGATAATGTACTTACATAAGTCGTAGGAAGATTAAAAATCCTATAATGCGTAGAATATATAAATAAAACAAAGCATCATCCCACACATCACCATGGCTTCATTAACAGAACAATAAGTCCATAAATACACAATAACATGACAAGAAAACTCGGTACACTCGTCAGCACTATCATGTTCTCCCACAGAAACGTCATCGGCCCCGAAAGAAATGATTTGACGCGTTGCGCCGACGCAACTTCCTCGATCTCACTGGGAGACGCAGTCGAGACAGTCACCGTATCACCTTTGCCATCCACCAAAGAACTCTCAACGTTCGGAGGCTTCAAAACTTCAAAATAGTCTCTAAAAATCTTAGGCCTTTTAACTTTAGGAAATGACTTAGTCACAACTCCAGAAATCGCAGCTTTCGGATCTTCAACACTAAATTTAATCATTATATCGTCAATCACTTGATTTCCAACCAAATTACATTGAAGACTTTCATCAATTTCTTTTTGAATTTCTTCTTTCTCTCCTAGCTCTTTATTCGATATAACTGTATCTCCTTCACCTTGCATTTTCTCCATATCAAATATTTCTTCTTTTATACCAGTAGTTTGTTTTTCAAAAATGGGAAGAGATTTTTTTTATTTCAGTTACGATTTTCTCTACCAACGATTGTTCTAGTCTTCTTATGGCTGAGTCTATAACTAAGACAAGTCTATCCCAAAGCTCAGCTAAGTTTCCAGGATAATTTCCCAATTCTCCAGTACCAAATTTAGCTTCAAATTTATCCGTTTCATTGATGATTGCTTTGATATCGGATTCATTTGGCAAATTTACATTCCTTAAAATATTAGTTTCTTTGTAGGCATCAAAGGATTTCTTAAGTGCGTTAAGAAATTCAAGTTTTGTACAATCTTTTGGATTTTCTGTAAACTGGTCATCATTATATTTGGCATTTTTTAAGTATTTATCAGAGTCTCCAGTCACAAAGACGTTATTTAAATCATCGTTATAATTGATGGCAGAACTAGTAGAAGGATTCGTTTTGGGGAAAATGCCCATATTTATTACAGTATCCAATAATGCTGCTCTATTATAATGTGTTCTTTCTTTTTCTTGGTTATCTATAGCTGGAGGAGTTTGCCTGAGATTCTCTGAATACATGAATTTTTCAGAATTTGGCGTCAAAGTACTCTCTGATGGCATACTGTCATCTGCTTCCGAGCTAGTATTGCCAACTACAAAAGTATTTTCACTGTTTATGATCGGTTTTAGTGTACCATCACTACTATTTTTTATACTAATACCTTCCATATAGGCGTTTGGAACATTTTCTGATGCTGCGCTTGATGATCCAGAATCTGATGTGAGCAGAAGAGCAGGCCTGACTAATGTTTCCGTGCTAAGCAAATCCCTGTCAAAAATTGACCGGTATGGCTCAGCAGATAAATTATCTTGCGCATTGTCGTTACTTGAGGGATTATATGCAACGGCTACAGACACATTGATCACTTCTGTTTTATAAGGCGTTACTATTGGAGGAGGTATTTTAATAACAGAGTTTATTGTACCAAGACTACTCAGGTCTTCATTTTTTGAAGAAATACTTCCTTTACCTGTTAATGTATCATCACTGGAGTAACTGATAAAAGATTTCTTGGCTGTGGATGGTGAAGAATGTATAGATTCATCGTTATTATTATCTTCATCGGAAAATATTGAGTCCACAGCTTCAAGTATGTTTTCTTTTGCTGCAACAGTTTTGAGAAGAGATGTTCGGGATACCACTTTAGAAACAGAATCAGAATAAAAAGTTTCCTTAAATTTTGCAGCACAAGCCGGTGTTTTGCTTGCCTTTTTTCCTCTTTTCAGAGTTTTTTTATATTTAAAATTGACATTCATAATTCTACAGTTATTTTGATGTTTTTTCTTTAGTAGTCTGTTTGCTTGTTTCTTTATGTGTTTAGATTCAATTACAATAATATTATCATCTCGATTCATATCCTCCTTCTCTCTGTTATCAACTACAATGTAGTCCTTTGTTTCAGGGGGTTCATCATTACTGTTGTCATTAATATCTTCATTTTTATCAACTATTTCGTTTATAGAGTTTTTCACTTCACTAGGAGTTTCTATCTCATTTCTATCTTCATTTTTATCAATCACTTCGTCTACATTGATTTTAACTTCACTAGAAGTTTCCATTGGCTCAGTGTCGAGTATTTTCGGTGCCGAGTGCTCTAACGTGATAGTTTTAGAGGATAATGCAGGGGATACAGAGCTGGTACTGCCTTGAATACTTCGCTTATTGCAGATCATCTGCTGCGCGGTAGCTATGTCATCATAGGTCTCATGCACTGCAAAAGCTACAATATAGGACGGCATCTGTTTTGGATAACGCATGGAAGATGTTGGTCTTCTGTTAGTCTTCTTTTGGTTTTCCTTAAACGATTCCTTTAAAGTCTGCATGTTGATATACTTTTCTGTAAGAAAAATGTTCGATAAAAGTATTGTGGCTTTACGTAAAGAAACATCTAAAGTAATATAACTAGTTATTGCGTAACAGATTGAAGGTAAGACAGCTTAGACCTTGCCAGCGAAACGGTATAGAACGAAATGGTAATAAATGAGTCATCATCATCATCAGCCTGTTGCAGTCCACTGCTGAACAAAGGCCTCTCCAAATGCTCGCCACTTTGATCGATCTTCGGCTACTCGCATCCAGCTCCAGCCAGCCCTCTAAAATCCTCTAATAAATTAGTAATAAATGACGAATGCTGGTGTTGGCCCGAGCTAGTGACAGGACTGACAGGTGATGCTTCTCAAAAGTCTCACCATGTCCCGCAAGCAAAGTCTAAGAGCTCCTAGTATGGTAAAATTAAACGCAAATAGCACTTCCAAAATATGTTTAGTAACAAAAAGAAAAAAAAATACAAATCAAAAACCAAAATCAGCAAGTTGCAATAATAATCTCGAGGAAGTATCATTCTTCTTCGTAGTCTTAGTAGAAGTTTTGTCAGTTTTATTTGAGGCTAATCCTTTCCTCAGTTCATGTATATGTGCGGAGAAGAAGTAAATAATGACAATCAGTGGAATCCACAGCAATATACAGTACAGTAAGCCTTCCCAGAAACGAATGCTACTTCTTCTCTTGACGGTTATTGTTGGGTTTGTTTTAGCTATATCGTAGACTGAAGAACAATATGTATGATTACAACCCTGAAAATGAGATAAATTCACCGGTAGCGTTAGTTGAGATGCCTTGTTAGAACGGCTTTTATAAGGACAGGTCATCGCATGTGGATAGTCCATACAAGGTGGTAGCCTAGGGGTGTAACATGATGAGGAAGTAGGGCACATTGTAAAAACCATTTGATCATTTTTATTCTTTTCAACTCTACGTGCTTCCTTGTTAATGAAAGCTATAAGCTTTTGCTTGTTTTTCTCATCAGTAATTTGCAATAAAGATTTAGATTTCTCCGGCTTTGCTTTATTGCTTTCTATAGACTTGTCTGGAAATGCTGTCATATCAGTCACTTTTAATATCGATTCGCTATCAATAATATGGTAAGATGAACTTTTCTTTTTCAGCCTGTTCAATGAATCTTCTGTTTTCTTTGGCTCTTTGGATAATTTTATACCAGACAACAGCTGCACTTTTGGAGCAGGTTTTGTAAAATTTGAAAACTGGATTCCTTTAGACACATTTGCATTTTTCACTACTCTTTTTTCACTTTCAATGAGTGTAGCTTTCTGTTCAGAAGATGAGTTAACTTCGTTTTTATTTTTTTCATTCTGTCTTTTCTTGTGTTCGAGTACAATTTTCTGAGCCGTTGCCGATAAATCATTTATTGCTGATTTTAGTTCGCTTAGTTCTTTAGAAACTTCTAATCCTGTCATTGTTGTGCCTTTTTCGGTGCTGTCCAAACATTTCAAGGAATTATCAGATGTACTAGTAGAATTTTCACTTTTGAATATATATTTTGCTTGACTAGCAGCACCATCTAGTAATGCAATAATTTCAGGCTTCTGGATAGGTTGTGTTTGAATAGCATTTAGATTATTTCTTTCTTTGAGGTCAGAATCAGTGGTCGCAATTGCATGAACTATGGTATGAGCTGCTGAAGGGATAGTTTTGACTTCATATTCTGGATAAACTTTGGTGTCGTTAATGATCAAATTAGAATTAGAATATTTTTCTTCTATGTCGAAAAAAGGATAAACATTACAATGTATTTCAAGTTTGATATCTTTGTTACTTTCATAGTTTGCAAAATATTCAAATATATTGCGGAAGTGACTGAATATCTCGTCATTTTTTCTTGTGTTTTTGAACTTTTTATACAAATAACTGAATTGTTTGAATTTAATGCTTTCATAATCGTATTTAGAGCTATGTTTACGAGAGGTTTTTTGAAGAGGTTTCCGTTTACGAGATAACTTTTTGCGAAATTTAGGTTTAGCAAAATAAGATTCTCTAGTGAATTGTTTTGTAACAGAATTTTGTTCGTGTATCGTAATATTTGGAAATTCAATACTCTGGTTGACGAAATCTATCTTCGTGTGACTTTTGTATGTTTGGTTTACATTAATTGGTGTTGACTCTTTACAACATTCGTATTTTGCTTCATGATGTTGTAAATTAGATACACAGTTGATTAATTTTTCTGAGCTAAGCCGGGGTAGGCTAGTCGTAGTAAAATTATCCTTTCTATTATCATTAACGACTTGGTCAGTGCTTGTAACATTGGCTGGATCATCTGCAAAGATACTTTTCACTAGACTCGGCATTGTATCCAGATGGTTTTCATGCGTCACTACATTTTTCTTTACTCCTTCTATTTCTGTTGTAGATGTGCAATCAGTCGCACTCTTATAAAACATCTGAGGTAAGAAAATAATTCCCCTCTTTTTACTTGGTGGTTTCTTCTCACTTCCTTTCGGAACATGTTCCCAACTTTTTTTAGAACAGGTTGACATTCCGCAACTGGAAACATTAATAACAATTTTCCGATCTTTCTTAGCATTCATTGGCGGTGCCTGCTTTTTTTGTTTCTTTACTTTGTAAATCATATGCTTTTCTTTGTTCTTATATTTTTTATTCATATTCCTTGGTATACTTAGAGTTGATATTATCCTAACATGCTTATACGGGAATGGTATCGTGAATCGAGAAAATCTTTTGAAAATAATGCTGCTGCTTGCATCTGTGATTACTGAAGTTAGTTTCTTATTACAATATTGACAAGTTACAGCAGTAGTTGCAGTCTTCCTGTCCCTAACTCTGCATCCAGTTCCATTTCTCTCAATGACGTAAGTCGAACAGGACGAGCGAACTTCGCTTACTTTACTTCCTAGAGATTGTAAAATTGAATCAAGGACACTAATAAGTTTCTTCTTTGTTTGTGTATCTTCTAAAACATGTTTACGAATCCATTCGTTGAGTAGGCTTTTTAAGTTTTCTACCATAAGTGACGTTATGTCTATGTTTAATGCGTTCGCTTGATCGATGATTTCAAATTTGTTCGTGCTGTCCCCGCAGGCAAGCTCAGGTTTAAATTCTGCAAACTCCGTGTCAGCTACTGTTGAACATTTGGATTTGACTAATGAAGTAGGTTTAGAACACCTGTCTCTCTTGTGTTTGCTCTTGTAATATCTTCTGAGTATACACACCCCAGTTTCTACACTCAAGTCTCTTTTGATTACGTTTCCGTCTGTGTAGTAATCGTTACATTTTGACAGATTCTTCTTAATATGTAATACGCCGCTCTTAGTGATTTGCGATGCGTCAGAGCAGGTCCTTGAGTGGGTGCGAATAGTGATGTTAGACTTCTTGAATAGTATTTTAGTGTCTGTTTTATTTTTACTGGTATATCCATTGTGTTTTCCCATTGTTCAGGTGGACTTCTCTTTCTCGCACCTCGGGTGTCTTCTGCAATCAAAAATATCAGTGCTCTATTCATCAGTTTAACATCTTCAGGGTTGTTTCGGAGGTTTTTGTCTTGTGTATTTGAGTAGTTTGAATCATAAAGTTCATCAAAAGACAGTCCAGTATTAAGAAACGATTTTTTTTTCTAAATATGTGACTAGTCCAATGTAAAAGTAATTAAAAATGTTCGGTCACCCAACAAAGATTATCGAAAAATATCAGAACCCATTTTATGGACGAAAGGCTGGGAACGGTATGGCGTGGTCGAGCGAAAACCAGCAATGGTTTATTCACGTTGCAGGCAAATAGTAAATTTTGACATTTTATATTTTAATAGAAACTTATAGAATTTCATTTGCAAGAATGTGGCACTAATTCAATGTCTCATTTATGTTACCGAACTTCCCATGTTCATAATTTAGATTGATTAGGTATCAATTTGGTATTATAATAATTAAGATTTTTAAGATTATAAGTGAGAACCTAATAGTGGCCTATTTTTTCTTTAACGATTTGGAAAATTATTTTATCACCGTTTAGTTTCATGCTATAGACGGAAAACTACCAAGCGGGTCATTTATGGTAAGTGACCATTTGCAAGATCAGAGGATTCGGTGATATGCAAATTGTAAAGAAAAGGATCTGCCTCGTCTGTTGAAATTTCTTCGTATAACAAATCACCGAGTTTGTTTCGAGAACAAATAAAACAGTAATTTCCCATAATGTCCAATTTAGGGATCTGCCTGCAACGAATGAAATAATTTCAAACAAAATCCGAACAAATTGTAAAGACTCAAATTGATGGTCGCGGTTAAAGATGATTTTCAGCGGTTTCCCGACAGTTTCCATGAAAATTTCTGTGAATTCCCCGCTTCAGCGTACCGTAACGAATCGGCGGAAAGCTTAAAAGCTCTTTGTGGTCTTCGGTCAATAATATTAAATTTATTGATACTAAAGCGTAAATTATTTTCCTTTCCACAATTTCAGCGAGGAAAAAGCTTACCATAATACTGTTTTTTTACATATATTTTGAATGCCAATATTTCGAAAAGGAAATTATCAGATTGCAAACGTAGTTTTACAATAAAATTTATGGAAAATTAAACCGAATTAAAAACAAATCTATAAAGATTAGACTTGTCTTTAAGGGGCTATACGAATAAAACTAGCGCCGCCAACCTATTTACACTGATTGTGGCAAAAATATGATATTTTTGAAGAAAATAAAACATTACAGACTTAGATCCAAGTAAATTGGATTTTTCAAGATTCAATGCAATATTTCTAACATGCGACAAGTAACAATAATGTTAATTATTGCTAAAAACGGCCACTTTTAGCAATAATTGACATTAAGTATTGTTACTTGTCGCGTGTTTTATATATTGTATTGCATCTTGAAAAATTCAGTTTTTTTATCTAAGTCTGTAATGTTTTGCTTTCTTGAAAATATAGTATTTTCGCCACAATCAGTGCAAATAGGTTGGCGGTGCTAGTTTCATCCGTATAGCCCCTTAAATACTAGAACAAAATTGTTACTTTTCTGGTTCATACTTAATGCACTGCTGTAATGTGGACCGTTTCTTATTTTGGCTATGGCGGCCAACCTCAAAGATAAGCTAAGAAAGCAGGAGGCATTTTAGTGCACAAGTGTGTGTTCAAACACAAATGGATTCTAGGTTACCCTCATACTGGCTTTTCTATTACTAAGTAATATACTTAGTAAGGGAGCGGGAAATTATAAGTTTAGGCAAATTTTAGGATTAGGGGGCGGCAAAGTTAAGGTTTAGGGGGCGGCAAAATGTAGCATTAGGGGGCGGCAAATCGTAGGATTAGGGGGCGGCAACTTGTAAAATTAGGCGGCGGCAAATTGTAGGATTAGGGGGTGGCAAATTGTAGGATTAGGGGGCGGCAAATTTTAGGATTAGGGGGCGGCAAATTTTAGGATTAGGGGGCGGCAAATTTTAGGATTAGAGGGCGGCAAATTTTAGGATTAGGGGGCGGCAAATTGTAGGATTAGGGGGCGGCAAATTGTAGGATTAGGGGGCGGCAAATTGTAGGATTAGGGGGCGGCAAATTGTAGAATTAGGGGCAGCAAATTGTAGGATTAGGGGGCGGCAAGTTTTAGGATTAGGGGGTGGCAAAGTGTAAGTTTAGGGGGCGGTAAAATCAAGTCTTCACCCGGAGGGGGCTCTAGGAAGAAAATGGGGCGGTAAAATAGTTTTCAGCCCCGGGCGGATGATATCCACTCTACACCAGACACCACTATTGTTAACTATGATGCATAACGAACAAGGTTCAGTTTTTTACTTATAAAATTAATACCCGTTTAAGTATGTCCAGCCAGTGGCCTTACCATGAGTTTGAAATACTATCCTCGCTATCGAAAACTATCGCTTTGTCTCTTTAATTGTGATGCATTTGAAAGAGACAGAACAATAGTTTTGGATAGCGAGGATAGTATTCCAAACTCATGGTAAGGCTACAGATGCGTCAATTCTCAGTGTTCGCCAAGTCTGGACTAACCATTAGTTACTGCTCGTGACATTTCTCTGTAGAAAATTTGCAGAACAACGGGCCCTTGTCAACGTCGTCTACGCGCCAAGAGATCCTTGTCAGTGTATTTGTGCTACCACTAATTTTGTTGGGAACAATAGGGTGTCGACGTAAAATGATTTGGGCCGAAAGTGACCCGTTGGGTTTAGAGCAAAACAAAGATGCAATTGGAAAAAACCTGCTCTTTTGTAGAGCATTCGAATGAATTTATCAACCACGCGTTTGTGAAGCGCTTTGGTCTGAAATTTCTTGGGAGTTTACAACGAAATTTCCATATGGAACGTGAATATATCTGACGCATCCAAAGAAAAGAGACGCTCAACACGTGTGAAGGGACGGGGATAATAATTTCGAGGGTAAATTCAGTTTCATTTTAGGCCCTCTAAATACCAGCATTATTGCAGGCCCCTGTTCTAGGTACGGTTACACATGCCAAGTCTAGCATGCATTTTTAGCATGTCAAATCTAGCATGCATTTTTAGCATGTCAAATTTAGCATGCCAAATCTAGCATGCATTATTGAACATACATAATTATTAAGTACTACAACGACCCGTTCAGCATAGTGAGCGCTAAAGACACAAGGGTCGCGGGTACGATTCCTGCACCGTCACAAATGTTTGTAGATGAAACAGATATTTGTATTGGGTCTGCGTGTTTGTGGTCTCTTAGTTGATTCTGGTTTCCATAGCACAAAGGAAGAACTTTAATTTAGGGCCAGAACAATGTCTAATGTGATGTAATCTCAATTTATTTTAAATAATTATTTATGTTAACAGTTTACACTTGCTAATCCTTCCCCCCTTCCAACCCCGCAGCAGGCAGCATGCTTAAAATTTGTATGCGAAGTTCATAGCACGTATTCTGTGATGTTACTTAGAACAATGCTCAGATGTAGCATGAATGTATGGGTTTAAAATTAAGCATGTGTAACAGTACCTATCTTCAGAAAGACTTTTGTGAAGTGAATTTTTACAAAAATATCAAGAATCCGTATTCAAGTTAGGTCATACAGACATTTACGAATATCAAAACATAATCTACCGCAATGTCGATTTCTTATGAGAAGACACCAGCAAGAAACTCAGTACCTATAGTTCCGGTTGTTTGTTTTCTATTGTAAAGGTGCCTAAATCATTAAGAAATAATTAAATAATGAATTACTTACAAATTTGTTTTCCAATAATGTCATTTTACATTTATAAATTTATTTTGTTTAGCTCATTCTTTGCTCTTAAGGCTCGGGAAATGTTTGTGAAAAATTTTGACAAAACATCAACTGTCAATGTTTTTCTTTAAAACTTCTATATTATGTTGGTTAGACGATAAAGGATTTAATTTTGGACATTGGATCTTTTTGATTAATTTTATTTTATTAGAAGATCTAAGAATAGAATAGAATTGAATAGAATCTAAGGATGTAAAAGGACTTAAAGGTGCTGGCGGAGTTGAAAGATGAGTGGAGGATACGGTGTCATACATACTTAATATTATAAAAAGGAAAGTCTGTCTTCCTGTCTGTAATGTTTGTCTTTCTTTCATGTGATTTTTTAAGTGGAGATGGTTGAAGGGATGGAGAGTAACATAGGCTACTTTTTGCCTCTTTCTAACCCCCCATTTTAGGAAGTGGGGGGCACGAGCGAAGCCGCGAAGCCGCGGGCGAAAGTTAGTATTATAATATTTACAGGATGTATCTGTAAACATTTACATCCCTTTAACCACGTGTTCTATCAACCATTCTGAACAACATTTGTTCAACAACTTTTCTAAATTCTTCGAAAAAATTTTCGACTCCCCAATATACAAAATGACCAAGTCACGTGACCGACTTTGTATGGAAAGCTGACATTTTTTTATGCAAATTTTCAAAAATCATAGAACAACATTTGTTTAGAATGATTGGTAGAACACGTGGTTAAAGGGAGGTAAATGTTCACAGATACACCCTGTATAGTTACACGAGCAGACGGATCACCTGATGGTAACACCAGTAGAGTAACAAGTGCGCTGCCAACCATTGACCCCATTTCCTCCCAATTGGGCCTCCAGTACCCTCACTCACTTGATGAAACAGCACAATCGCTGCTTCAAGACGGTCTTCCTGAGGCCGTCGCATCACTCCGGTTGAGCCAGCCCATTCATGCCGAAGCGTGACTCTCTCACGGATGCAAACTAAGTAAACACCGGGGCCTTACCTTCCTTAGCTCTGTAGCGTTACCATGAGTTGACATCTAAAACTGACATAACGTAAACTATTACTCTGTCTCTTTCAAATGCACCACAATGAAAGAGACAAAGCGATAGTTTTCGATAGCGAGGATAGTATTTCAAACTCATGGTAAGGCTACTGTGCTGAGTCTGTTTGCCTTTCAGTTTCACGCATTACGACACTCAGCGCCTAATCCTATTTGAGCAATATCGGAGAACTGTGCGGAGACTTGGGAAAAATAGTTCACTCACTGTCAATTTAGCTGTGGGAGAGCCACGCTTCAGCATGTATGGGCCGGCTCGACCGGAGTGATACCACTGCCTCACAGAAAACCGGCGTGAAGCAGCCCCTGTGCTGTGTTTCGCCGAGTGAGTGAGGGTACCGGAGGCCCACTCGGGGGGAAGGGGATAAAAGGTTGGCAGCGCACTTGTTACTCACTGGTGTTGCAAGTGTCCATGGGCGGCGGCAATTGCTTACTATCAGGTGATCCACCTGTTCGCCTGCTACCTACCACATAAAAAAAAATCTCATATTTGGATCTCACGGACTGCTTACCATCAGGCGGAGTGGGGTCATCTTGATTGTCCTCAATTTAAAAAAAAACTCACTGAAAACAAAATAACGAAGGAAGAGAACCACTGGTGATGCGGGTGTCTATGGGCGGCGGCAATTACTTACCATCAGGTGATCCGTCTGCGCTTCTGCCACCTCATCATCATCCTCCTGCCTAATATGCATAGTTTTTCAACTAGCATTCGTTTATCAACTAGGGGTCGGCGAAGTATGTTTTCTTCTTCTATTCGTCCCGGTCATTCGACATTGTGTCACTCACCCCCTTTTCAGTCATGTCATTCTTCATACAATCCATCCATCTCTTTTCGGCCGTCCTCGGTTCTTCCACCCATTTACATTCATGCCCATTACACTTTCGCGCGTATGCCACCTATCACAAAAAAAAAATGTAAGTAACAGCTATCATTTCGCTTTTTTTACGATATAGGTGGCAGAAGAGCCGGCGGATCACCTGATGGTAAGTAATTGCCGCCGCCCATGGACACCTGCAACACCGTTTGGTGTCACAGTGCGCTGCCTACCTTTTAACCCGCTTCCCCTGGATGGGCCTCCGGTATCCTCATCCACGCAGCGAACACATGCACTGCTTCACGCCGGTTTTCTGTGAGGCTTCGTAATCTTTTTGCAAAAGTGCTATAACTTTTTGAAATGAGTGAGTTAACGGAACTAGCAAGTGAGTGAACTGGTTGAATTGAACCAAACACTGTACCTGGAACTATCTAATAGTTAGCTGCGTACACACGCCAGCTGTCTGGAATTAGATCGGACATGGGTCTCTGGGCACTAACCTGTATCCTACGGTTAAGCGAAGTATTTAGATGATCTGAAACACAAACTGTAGATATATTATTAAAAGATAGTTATTTACGAGATTGCTACCATGTAGGTGTACCTACTCAGCGAAACACAGCGCATGCACTGCTACACGCCGGATTTCTGTGAGGACGTGGTATTACTCCGGTCGAGCCGGCCCATTCAAGCCGAAGCGTGGCTCTCCCACTGTTAAATATACTAGAGCAATTTAGAAAAAGTTGGAGCAATTTTTGATGAAGGGATTGAGGGATTGAAAGTCCTCAAAACCAGGCTTGGGAAAAGATTGCTGCCTACAGTAACTATTTGGCTTGTATCAAATTGCAAGTCTATTACCCATCAAGTTAATCAAATACAGGAAAAAAAAGGAACCGTTTCACGCGAACGAAGTCGCGGACACAGCTATTATCACATAAAAAAAAACCCCAACCATATTGATGTTAACCAAATTAAGTTTATGAATACAATACCATACATACTTGAGAATTTTTCGCCGGAATTTAATAAAGCGACCGGCGGCGAGTATAAAACCTAACCCGGACATATTCCACATATTTTCTAAAAGATTGCATTAAAAATCATCTGTTAGTGGCTTTCACGAGTATTTGAGCGGGTTATTAGAGTTTTATTTGAAAGAAACAGTACATACTAAATTGTTATTGTCATTATAGCGTTTTTGTTCCAGTTGCGTCCAAAGTTGTCGCTTCGGTGACCGTGTTCGCCAAAACAATACCAAACTGCATAATTAATAAATTATCTTTTAGAGTTTTGTTATGTCCTGGGAGGTGAAGTAAGATTCATATTATCAATTAAGTATTAACATATTAAAATCAAATAAAATTTATTATTGTACTATTGTCATTTAAAACTAACAATAAATTGTTGAACAATGTACAAAATTGACAATAAATTGTTGAATAAAAGGTGGCAGCGCACTTGTAACTCGACTGGTGTTGCAAGTGTCCATGAGCGGCGGCAATTGCTTACCATCAGGTGATCCGCCTGCTCGTTGCTACCTATACCATAAAAAAAATGACCACTAAATATCCAATCCGTAGGTATTTTTACTTCTACCGCAGTATTTTTACACTGAAAGTATCGATTGTACAGAACTAATTAAATTTTTCGATTACACTTGGGTGTGATCACCAATCCGCATAAGGCAAGCGTGGTGATTAAGCCTAACCCCATCATAGTAGCGATGACTTGATTCCTATGATGAAGGCCTTTGCCCTGCAAGTGGGACGGTAGGTAGGAATATAGATTCATACTTACTTATTTACTTACTTGCATAGTAATCGATTGAAAGGAAAATGTATAATTTTTAACATTCCTATATCCTCCCAACCTCTCGATTGCTCCTTCGATTTACCCTCAGCTTCGCACCTACATTTCCACTAAGGTACTATTTCCTCGAAAGGAAACCCATTGAAAACTCCTCAAGTCAACAGCCATAAATTGATTCCAAGTGTACATTTAAAGCCGACAACTTAATACTTACCTTATTGTCTGTACTCTCTCAAAATGTCTTATTTGCTCAGAATTTCATTTGAAATCGAGAGTTGATAGAATTTCCATTGAAACTTGGCTGAATAACGTCAGAAAATTATAAATAAGTATCATTAATATACATTATTTACTTAAGTTAGCCCAAGTTTACATTTTGATCCACTGAGCTACATTCAAAATCCACTTCAAATTTGACATTTGGTGAATGCTTTTGTTCTAACAGATGTAAAAATACAGGGTGTATGTAGATATAGTCCGCGGCATCCAACTACCTATAGCGATGACCGTTATCTAGATACCAATTTATTCGTTCTATGACTTTTGGAAATTCGCAAAAATAAAATGACGCCTCGTTTGGTTCATGACGCCTCGTTTGGTTCAGTGGTAGTGAATGCTGAGTCTGGGCCACGGGTTGCAGGTTCGATCCCCGCACAGTACAAACATTTGTGTGCATGAACATGTTTGTTTGTATAGGTCTGGGTGTTTTCTATGTATTTACAAAAGAAAAGTATTATACGTATATATTTGTAATTCCACTGTTGGTTCTGATATCTGTAACACAGGTGCTTGAGCTACCTATCTCAGAGTCAGACCAATGTATGTGATGTAGTGAAATTTATTATTATTATGAAAATTTATTAAAATACTTTTCATACAAAGTTTACGTTTTCATACAAAGTTACGATTTCGTAACGGTAGGTAGTCGTAAAAAAAAATTACTCCTATAAGTCATAGAAAAAATGGTGTTTAGAATGGTTGGTAGAACACGTGGTTAAAGCGGTGTAAATGTTCACAGATACACTCTGTATAAGTGATTACCTGTTACCTAGATTAATAAAAAATAAAATCAATTTTAAGTGAAACATGTTACATACTATTTTATCTATCTATCTTCTTCTATGCTATTTATAAAGAGATAACTTCTGTAGACAACGACAAGGCTTATAGGTAAACCGAAAACACAAAACGCTTGCGCGATGCAATTGGACACAGCGCCATTTATTGGTTCATTTCTGAATTACGGTCCCGAAGCGAAGTGAGGGCGGGCCACTAGTTTTAACTATAAAATATTAAAACGGGAAGATTTACTGCCAGGCCCTAGCAGACGTGGCCATGCACCACCAGTCCGCTTGTGACCACGGCTGCTGAAATGTAGCCGAAACGTCAAGTGCTTAGATAGATATAGACACATCAGGTTACCGTAACCGGTCAAATTTCCTCAATTGATATTCAACCTAATTTGTGTGACAGTAAGATGAGAGTCGATTGAAGAAATTTGACAGTTTTGTATACTTTGATGTGTGGCTGTACGTACAGACATCCACACATAAGGTTACCAAAACCAGTCAAATTTCGTCAATCGATATTCAACTTAACGTGTTTGATAGTAAGATGACAAGCCATTGAAGGAATTTTACATTTTTGTATACTTTAATGTGAAGCTGTATGTACAGTAGAGTTCAAAAATATGTATACACTTTAGGACCACTTAAGGACCTTGTCACAATACATATTTATAAGAAAGTGGAAGTCGTTTTCTTATACATACCTATGTACTGTGACAAGGTCCTAAAGTGTATACATATTTTTGAACTCGACTGTACAATACAATGAACTTAACAATAAACGTCGCGTTAATTCCCGTTTTAATATTTAAAAGATACAAGGGGTAAGTCGCACATCGCCTTAAGAATTAAATATCTCTCCCTAACCGTCTCGAATTCACGATGTAACTAACTTCCGTTACGTCCCGTTACTTCCGTTAAAGTTGTGCTGAACTTCGTCCGTTGTTTGAGCTTTGTTGCCAACTTTGAGATCTGGTTTTTGCTTCCCTTTTAACGCTTTTTCTGTGCCTTTATAAGGGTATCGGTTGGATAGTGTTGCCACAAATTTGGTTATTTTTTTAATATTTTTTTTATGAAATATGTGGAAAGAAAGAAAGAAAGAAAATACATTTATTAATTTGGACACCACAACACAATACATATTACATACTGCAGACAATTGACACAAGACAACACCACAGCAACGCTAGCAGTTGTGGCAGACGAGCCGATGGATTACCCGATGGTAAGCGATTACCGCCGCCCTTGGACACCTGCAACACCTTTTAACCCCCCTTCCGCTGGATTGGGCCTCCGGTACCCTCACTCACGCACCGAACATACAGCACATACACTAACCCAAGATAATATCGTGGGAGTGAGAGAGAACACTTCAGCATAAAAAAAAGGCTCAATGTAGTACAGTCAGCCACACGTCAGGTTACCACATCCTGTCAAATAAATAAATTCACACAAATTCACACAACATCTCATACATTGACCTGACTCCGTACTTAGTAGCTTAAGCACTTGTGTTACAGATATCAGACAACAGAGGATCACAAATATAATACTTAAATACATATATAACACCCAGACACTGAACAAACACAAGTGTTCATCACACGAATGTTTGTCCAGGGTGGGGATCGAACCCACGACCTTTGGCGTATGAGGCAGGGTCACTACCATTGCGCCAACCGGCCAGTCACAGTCAATTTCCTCAATGGGGTCTACCGTATCATACTCATTAGGTTGAATATAAATAGGGGCTACCGCATGTGGAAAATCCGTTAGATGGCGTACGTGTAGACTGAGGTCTTACTTCAACGTCATTGGTCGTTAGTGATATTATTATTACACCTCACATCAAAAATAACCAATCACGGTGTGTTAACATGTAGGTTATTTAAGTATAGTATTTGTGTTTCCTCTGTTATCTGATATCTGTAACACAAGTGCTTAAGCTACTTAGTACGGAGTCAGGTACATGTTGGTATGAGATGTTGTGTAAATTTATTTAGGTACTAGCGGCCGCCCGCGACTTCGTCCGCGTGGAAAAGTAACTTTTTACCCCACTTTTAACCCCTTACAACCCCTTTTTCGCAATAAAAAGTAGCCTATGTCCTTTCTCAGGGTGTAGACCATCTGTATACCAAATTTCATTTCAATCCGTTCAGTAGTTTTGGCGTGAAAGAGTAGCAGACAGACAGACAGACAGAGTTACTTTCGCATTTATAAAATTAGTATGGATTTTACTAAAACTGTAGGTATCTGCTTTTAGACACAACCGAAGATGACATGCGGAGATGAGACGGTTAGCAACAAAACCTAGACTCGACTCTCGTATACAACTTCCCAACTTAACCCAAAGTTTCCCTGAATAGGAAAATTTCCCGTTGGTAGAAACCCAGTGGAATATAGGAGCAAAACTTCGCCTTACAAAAAGCCAATGTTGACTCTATGGTTCTAATTGAAGAGTCCGAGGCAAGCCGCGGGCAGAAGCTAGGCAAACAATTAGGCTTATAATGAAACGTATCCTGTAGTGAATGAGAATTTTTACCGTGGGAGAGCCACGCTTCGGCATGAATGGGCCAGCTCGACCGGAGTGATACGGCTTCACAGAAGACCGGCGTGAAGCAGCGCCTGCGTTGTGTTTCAGTGAGTGAGGGCACCGGAGGCCTAATTGGGGGAAAGGGGGTTAAAGGTTGGCAGCTTGTGAGTCTACTGGTGTTGCAGGTGTCTATGGGCGGCGGCCATTGCTTACCATCAGGTGATCCGTCTGCTCGTCTGTCACCTATCACCAAAGTATATGTAGGTATAGCTGGAGGCACGAAAGTAATAGCGATGACCGTTATTTTGCGCACTCGTAAAAAAGAAGACTTTCTATGAAAATTGGTTTCTGCGCACTCAAGGTCATATTACACTTTCTTGCGGCAGACTATATATACCTGTCGCTTTCAAACAAAAGCGCTTACAGCGAGTGTGAAAGGGAGGGGAAATCCGATTCGGTAACACCCGTTTCAAATTAGGCCCTCTGGATGCAAACCGTAATGGATTCTCGCTAATCTAAGATATGACTTCAATAACGAGGTGCTGAGTTCAATTTCCGGTCAGGGTTCAAAATGTAAGTTTGAGTTTTCGAGCAACTAATTTGCAATCATTTTCTTTTGAAGTTATTGGAATTCTGAACGGGTTACGATTATCCGGGATATTATTACCCTAGTCATAGATATAATATCTATACTCTGATTCATAATCATGTAAAGTAAACTGACAGATGTCAATGTGTCATCCCCATACATTATCACTCAATTTGACACATGCAAAATGTCAAAATGCATAGAAACTTGTCATTTTCATCTGTCAGTTTACTTTACATGATTATGAATCAGAGTAATAGATTGAAAGTTTTCTAGACTGGCCGGAAGGCGCATTTGGTAGCGACCCTGCCTTATACCTACGCCAATACATATATCGTGGGTTCGATCTCCACTTTGGACAAACATTCATGTAAAGTAAAGTAAAAAAATGTTTATTTGCCCCTTCTACAAACATAATTATAAATTTTACACATCAAAGGTCAATTCGGTATGACAAAAAGGATAAGTTCAGCTTTTGCTGCCACAAGAGATTACAGTTCTCTTGGACCGCGCTGGTTTTCAACTTACCCCAGCTCTCTAAGCTGGTGTTTGAGAGCATAGAAAGTACCATGCTAGCTGACGACATTAGAAACTTACACTTATTAATACTTAACATAATAACAGTTATAAAAAACAGTAGAATAGGGCATTTGACCAACTCCAGATAGCAAAAAATATTAGCATAAAATCAAAATATATCTACATGTGGGAGAATAAGCGTTATTTAATTGATAATATACCAATTTTTCAATTACAAATTAAAATAATGACAAACAACGCTACGCGCAAATGACGTAAGCGGCGCGTCAGGCGACACCCCACTACCAGCTTGTTTACTCGGCGCTATAAAAGGCCGGTACGCTTATCGACAGCTCAGTCGTTGTCCAACTGTCGGGCACAGCACATCGGAGCTCTGAACTGTCTGGTAATATTGTTTCTATCTTATTGTGATTTTAATATTGTTATTATGTCGTATTATATATAATTTATGCTTATTAATTATATAACACCTAGACTAGGTGCTGTTCGTAAGTTTTTGTACATAATTTCATAAGCTTTCGATGCTTATTTATTATTGAAATATTAATTAATGAAATATAAATAAATTAAGTTAAAATAATAATTACAAAAGTATATTTTATATAATTAAATAATTATACCCATAAAACTTGCATTTTTTTTTACCATTCCGCCACATACACATGTATGAAGTTTTCCCAAAAGAAAGTGATTTAAAAATTTTTCAGGTAATTGAAATAAGAATCAAGTGATTCCTTCAACGATGCTTCTATTTATTGAGAGGTCATTTGTTAACAAACATAAATAATATTTGAATGGTCAAATACCGTATTAACAATTTATACATTTTATTAAATTGTATGTGCGTGTGCAACTGTGTATTTTTAATATGTGTCACGTATGTGCGCGCGTGTGTGTGTGCGTGTGAGTGTGTGTGTGTGTGTGTGCGTGTGAGTGTGTGTGTGCGTGTGAGTGTGTGTGTGTGTGTGTGTGTGTGTGTGTAATGAACACATGCGTTTGTTCAGTGTCCGGGTGTTAGTTATATGTTTTAAGTAGTATATTTGTGTAACCTCTGTTGACATATTTGTAACACAAGTGCTTAAGCTACTTAGTACAGAGTCAGGTCAATGTATGAGATGTTGTGTGAATTTATTTATTTATATACTTAAGCCCCGAATCGAAGTGAAAACGGGCCTAATTGATAATAAAAATATGGAGAACATTTTTAGAATCTTGTGGGAGTTAGCTAACAAGCCAGTTACTATTGTGTAGATATTTCTGTACTAAGTTATGCCCGTACATGGATCGCCAACCCTTGTTTGTTGTGATAAAAATAGATAGTATATTTTTATTTTTGGTATAGCAATTCTTTGTAATTTATTCTAAAGTAAATATAGCACTTAAAAAAATTCTCGGAAGGTTCAGGTGGGACTCGAACCCACAACCTTCCACAGTCCTGTCTGCCCTTCGGTGGCTGCCCTTTAACATGTGGTTTAAGGGATGTAAATGTTCACTGATACACCCTGTATAGAGCGTCTATGAATGTCAAATTTGTAATCTACCGCTGTTTCTGAAAGTCATTTTCTAATAAGAAGAACAGCAAGAAAGAAGACCAAACTTTTTTACGCTAACTCCTAACGCACTCCAATCTTAAATATTACAATGTTTATTGGTAAACCGAAAAAGCGCGTTTGCGCGATGCAACACATACCCAGCGCCATCTATCGGTACTATTTGAAACGAATGTCCCTAAACGAAGTGAGTGAGTTGAATCAACCAAGCAGATTTCCTGAACTATTCCCTGTACACAAAAGGCCACAAAATGGCGTCCATATTTTGAAATATCGACCGGAAGCCGTCGTGTCCTTTGAGCGCCACTTCCGGCGACGGAAACGGAAATACCACTTCACTGTGAGCAAACACCTCGCCGGTGGGACTGACGATTTCGATTTCAAGGGCTTTTTATTGCTGAAGGAATATTTGTGAGATGGCGTATTTTGTTCCGTTTTGTAAGGAATTCTGTGGGCTGCTTTCAAATTTTCGGTTCACGGATTTAATCTTCATATTTTGTATAGACGATGTGTATGTGGTATGGGTGATCGGTAGATGCGTGATATGGAACGTGTAAGAGAACGATGTTTGAATTAGGATGACGTGTGAGAGTGAGAGGGAAGACGAATGGCTGCGGACGACGGAAGACGTGAAGACGAGAAGTTGTAAGAAGATTAAATAGAAGAAATTGATACTCAAACCTGGTTTCCTTGCCCCACCATCCTACATGTATGTATAGACATTTGTATCCATTTAACCACATTTTGTCATTTTGAACGACATTTGTTCAATGACTTTCGAAATTCGCATAAAAACAACTTTTCATACAAAGTCGGCCACATGACTTGGTCATTTGATATGGGGTGTCAAAAAAAAATTTCGACGTATTTTCAAAAGTCGTAACTTAGTACAAAGTGAGTGAGGGAAAGTATGGGAGGCCCAATCGGGGGCAAAGGGGGTTAATAGGTTTAGAGCATTTATTTAAATAAAATTTTCATTTAAAATAATAATTAAATCGAAAAACTCGTAAGTAAGTATTACTAAGTGAAAATGAGAAGAAAAAACAAGCTTCATTATATTTTCATGTCAAAGATATAAAGAGGATACTTACTTACTTACTACAGTGGCTTAGCCTTAGAGCATTGTAGAGCTCTAAGGGCTTAGCGATCCAAGGTGCTTTGCCACGCTTTGGCATTAATGGGCCGGCTCGATCGGAGTGATACCGCTGCCTCACAGAAAACCGGCGTTAAGCAGCCCCTGTGCTGTGTTTCGCCGAGTGAGTGAGGATACCGGAGGCCCACCCGGGGGGGGGGGGGGGGGGGGGGGGGGGGGGCTTGTAGCTCCACTGATATTGCAAGTGTCCATGAGCGGCGGCGGTAAACGTAGTGTTGGACGCCCTGCTACAAGATGGGATGACGACATTCGAAGGCTGGCTGGAGTGAGCTGGATGAGAGTGGCCGAGAATCGGGAGCGTTGGCGTGCATTGGGGGAGACCTATGTCCAGCAGTGGACGAGCGTGGGTTGCTGATGATGATGATGAGGTGATCCGCCTGCTCGTCTGCTACCTATCACATAAAAAATGACCCTAGGATTGCACCTCAAAAGAGCACCTTGCAACATCAAGTGATGTTCGTCAAAAATGTTCACAAATCCTCGCTGAAATCTCCAACAAAGTACGCTGAAGTGCTGAAAGTGTTTCAGGGCAGGGATGCGGGTAAATTGTGCGCTTAGAGGTAGATGTGGGCAGCGCTAACGTGTCGCGAAGGTACACTTGGCCTGTTTTCCGGGGCCGAAACGTGGGACAAGCGATGGGCGAAAAATATCGTTTTTGGCAGAGGACCGAACCGGGTTCCTTCGTTGTTTCTGGTTTCTATAGCACGAGGGAAAACCTTAGTTTGGGATGACAATGTATGTGATGTTGTCTCAATTTATTTATTGTTTAAGTAAGAACTTTTTAAAGAAATCGAAGTATATAAGTGTCGTGAACTATTTGTATGAAAAAATTAACAGCTCCTTCTTTTTTATAATACCTATACCTATCAGCCTATACTGTCCCACTGCAGGGCAAGGCCTCCATCATAAAAATCAAGTCATCGCTACTATGATGGGATTAGGCTTAATCACCACGCTTGCCTAATGCGGATTGGTGATCACAAATCCGAGCTATGTTAGATAAATTCGAAACATACTTTTTTATAATATGGCTCTTTATTTTATGCTCTGCCAAAATTTAACCCCCTTTCTTTTTCTTTTCGGTACCCTCACTCACTCGACGAAACACAGCATCTAGGTATATAAAAGTATCATAGATACCCTAGTTCTATGATACGAGTAGGTGCCTACCGATTGACATTGTTCTTTTTGTATGTACCTACTTACATTATTATTATGTGTTATGGTATAAAGAATTGTCCAGGACTATAGCTGGTTTCTTATGACTTAAAACTAGGTTTTCGACTTTAAGTCGGGCGTCAAGATTTTATTTGAGAACTACTTACGGACTGGTGGCTTGTCACAAAACACACTTTTTATTTTTCCATATATTCTGCCTTCTGCCTCCATATTGGTTTTACGATGGCAACCTCAGGGTTACACCACAGTTATTTTATAGCCAGTGGCTTGAAATATAGGGTTATTTATTTTTTAGTTAATAATAATAATGATAAAATAATAAATTTCTTTATTGGCAAAATTAGAGGCAATTTATATAAATACAGTGAATAATAAGTTATTATGGTAAGTTTTGCGACTTAGGAATTATTTAGTAGTAACCTTATAAATCCACTCGATATTTTTGGTGCCTACCTACATTAATTCCGTATAGGGAATATTAATTCCGTCTCTATGTATCTATATCTTAGGCTCAAAAAGCAAAAGTATCAGCTTTATTATACTTCCCACTGCAGGGCAAAGACCTGCATCATAGAAATCAAGTCATCGCTACTATTTTATTTTTTTTATGTGATAGGTAGCAGACGAACAGGCGGATCACCTGATGGTAAGCAATTGCCGCCGCCCTTCAACACATGCAACAAATGCGCTGCTAACCTTTTATCCCCTTCCCCCCGATGGGCCTCCAATACCCTCACTCACTCGGCGAAACACAGCACAGGAGCTGCTTCACGCCGGTTTTCTGTGAGGCAGTGGTATCACTCCGGTCGAGCCGGCCCATTCATACCGAAGCGTGGCTCTACCACGCTTAAACAATATAGCATGCAACACCACCAAAACTGCGCTAGTAACATCCTACTGATTTAATTTACATTGCGGTTATATGATCCAATGGAAATGTGGAAGTTTTATACGTTTTAGTATTATACTTGGGTCCTCGTGTAAGTATGGAAATCGAGATATCCTTGTCACTATCTGTGGAGGTTGGACCTTCGGTTCTGCTAAATAAGTTTTTATTGGCATTATTGGAGCAGGGTTGCCGAGTAACACGAGATAGAGTTAAAAGAGTTACAGTTTCTGTACAGGATGAGATATTGGGTATCTGTGAGTATTTGCATCCCTTTAAAGACTTCTACTACCTAATCATTTTTAAAAATTCGCATGAAAAAATTTCAACAATTGACACTAACACAAGAAAATACAAAAGACTGTATGATACAGGAAAACTAATGAAAATTAAATAAAACCAAAAAAAAAACAAACTGTCCTTCCCCATTGGCCAGCAGCATAGAGTAACTTATATATCTGGTCAGCAGTGTGTGTTTATATGCTGTGTTGTGTTGAGGCAATCCAGCATAAATGGCCCTCACTCAGCTTATGTCACGACCATAGGCCGTAACGCTGGTTTTCAGTGGGACTAGTTGAACCTGACAATTCATTAACTAATACACATGTTTCCTTCCCACTCTGGCAAAGCAGGGAGCGTCGTTGGGGGTTTAGTCGGTAGGCCTTCAGTCTAGAGGAGAGTCCGACATAACCCGTTCGCCCCCCGGCAGATGGGTATGCATATGGACGTCGGCCTATTGCACATCGGGCCGGCAGCATTTCCCTAACGCAAAAAAAGAAAGAAAGAAAATACATTTATTACTGTGGACACCACAACACATAATATACTACAGACAATTGACACAAACACAACAACACGTTATTTATTTATTTAAAATACACTCACTCAGCTTATGTCACGACCATAGGCCGTAACGCTGGTTTTCAGTGGGACCAGCTGAGTGAGTACTGCTAAACCTGACCAGCAGAACAAGAGAGGGGGGAGGGTTAATCCCTTTTGGAGAGATCTGGATTCGCACCTGAACGTCGTATCAATGAAAAGCCGAATTTATCTGAAATATTAAGTTTCACAAATACCCTCGTCTGAAAAGGATATTTTTTGACAACAGCCTATCAGGATGAGCCCCGTTAAAACTGCCTGAAATAAACACTGAAAAATGCGAGTCGAGGCTTACTGTACGACTAAGCCTGTATTTCAGTGCAGTCGACGTTTTTAAGACCTAAGGGATGAATGAATAAGGGCGGATTATAATGAGCGTTCAGTCACAAAATACATATTGACACAAAAGGCTGACTACCCACTAAGAGCTAAAAATATGTCATGTACTCAAGCAAGCATGCGCACTAACGGTCAAAAACGCCTTTTCGACCACATTAATCCTAACTTATGACATAAGATTGTCAAACTGTCGAAGTCTATGGTAGAGGCCGCGCGTTTATGTACCTACTCATGCCGGGCAACAACCCCAGCATATGTCAACGAACTCTTCTAAATTCAAAATCAGGTCAAAGTCTAACTTCTGTGTGTAATTATTTTGTGGTTCAGTCATATATTTTTTTGTGTAATGTGGTTCTGAAATTCTGTAGAGTTTTTTGGGTTCCGCAACAAAATGGCAAAGAGATGATGACCCTTATTTATCTTCGTCATTTCTAGATGGATGTCTGTCCGTCTGTATCTATACTGTTGGCACTTGGGAACTAGGTGTAAAGTAAGTAAAGTATCAGTACTGTCCCACTGCAGGGCAAAGGCCTCCATCATAAAAATCAAGTTATCACTACTATGATAGGATTAGGCTTAATCACCACGCTTGCCTAATGCGCATTGGTGTGCTGGGAGTCAACCATATGATAGAGTAGGTAATGCCTATGGTAATAAACTAGGGTTCAATACTCAATCTCTATTTCTTCTTTATGGCTTAATCACCACGCTTGCCTAATGCAATCCGCATTGCGGTGTGCTGGGAGTCAACCATATGATAGAGTAGGTAATGCCTATGGTAATGAACTAGGGTTCAATACTCAATTCTCTATTTCTTCTTTATGGCTTAATCATCACGCTCGTCAAATGCCGATTGGTGATCACAAACCCGAGATGTTCAAAAACTTCGACACATACTTTTGCTCGATTCGAGAATCGCACCTAGGTCCCCGAGGTCAAGAACCGGTATTTGAACCATTAGACCAACGGAAGTTATACTTTTTTTTTAATGTGATAGATAACAGACGAGCAGGCGGATCATCTGATGGTAAGCAATTGCCGCCGCTCATGGACACTTGCAACACCAGTGGAGTTACAAGTGCGCTGCCAACCTTTTATCCCCTTCCCCCCCGGGTGGGCCTCCGGTACCCTCACTCACTCAGCGAAACACAGCACAGGGGCTGCTTCACGCCGGTTTTCTGTGAGGCAGTGGTATCACTCAAGTCGAGCCGGCAAATTCATGCCGAAGCGTGGCTCTCCCACAGTTACTATTTATTAAACTTCAGACTAAAGTTTTGATACTTTTAGTTAGTTACGTCTTCGTTAACAAAGTTAGTCCAAAGTCGCAAATTGAATGGTCCTTTGAAGTAAGTTAGGTACTATTTCAATGTGTGTCAGACTATAGATACCCACTTACGGTATCAAGACTATCAAGTCCATAAATAGATTTACATTTATCCCCCCTTTCCCCCAATTGGGCCTCCGGTACCACTCACACGACGGAACACATAGGCATAGCCATGGACGTATATAAGTTTGACATAAGGTTGTATCGGCTATAGCCAAGGGTGACTTAATTAAGGGGTCTGCAAGGTTGGTGGGGTAGCAAATTGTAGATAGCCCTGGGACGGCAAATCAACAAATCAACCTCACGTTCTTCAAGAATGCGTAGGTACATGTAATATCGCACGCTTAGGGAAATTGTTAAATCCGAGCACGGGGGGTTGATTCGTAGGTAATTGTTTTGCAATGTGGGACACCCCCCTTGTCAAAGCTATATATACGTCTGTGGGCATAGCGCTGGCACTACTCCGGTCGAGCTGGCCCATTCGTGCCGAATCGTCACTCTCCCAAGATGTACCTACCTATGAAAACAATTTTTTGTGTAAGCAACACATCACAATATGTATTATGCTTTTAAATTGTAATACTTAATAGCAAAGATACGGATCTCGAGTATTTAGTCAAAAATTATACCTGCTTAGAGCGATGAGACCGGTAGCCACTAAGCCACACATTCGGCATGAATGGGCCGGCTCGACCGGAGTGATACCACTGCCTCACAGAAAACCGGCGTGAAGTAGCCCCTGTGCTGTGTTTCGCCGGGTGAGTGAGGGTACCGGTGGCCCACTCGGGGGGGAAGGGGATAAAAGGTTAGCAGCACACTTGTAACTTCACTGGTGTTGCAAGTGTCCATGGGCAGCGGCAATTGCTTACCATCAGGTGATCCGCCTGCTCGCTTGCTACCAATCACATAAAAAAAAGTATACAAAAATGTAAAACTTCCTCAATCGATTCTCACATTGTTTGAATATCAATCGAGGAAAATTGACAGCTACAATTTGAAATTTCCTAACATGATATTGAACCTAACATGTTTGATATTAAGGTTGAAAATAAATCAAACATTTATATTCATTGATGTGGCTATCTGTACAAATCGTAACTAATGGAAACATTCCCGAATACAATTTCCATTTAAACATTGGTTCAGTATAATTGACCCCCCCCCCCCTCCCCCCCCCTTACCCTACGCATCCCTCCATTTTAAATGCCTCACCGGGTTCAAACTAATTCAATGTCTTTGAGTGCTGTTATTATATTAAACTTGTCATCGGCCATTTTGAGCTTTTGAATAGGGTATTTGACAATTTTTTTTATGTGTTTAATCAAAAGACCTCTCAATTTAAGAAACATTATTGTAAGAATTACTCGATTCTGATTTGAATTAACTGAGATATCATAACTTTAAGAGCACATATTTTGGGCAAGCCCAAAAACGCTTTATACAAAATGACTACAGGCAAGTGACGTCACATGCTCGTATCCTGTATGCGCGACTAGTAAATTTTGTTTGGTAGCTATATCAAATGTTTCGTTTTAGTAAATGGTTTAATAATAAAAGTTGGTGGAAAATGTACGGGTAGTTCAATGATATAATTATTTTTTTAAATTGTAATACTATAAAAATGGACTTGCCCATGAAACTTTGAATGCTCATAAAACCAGTTAGACGTTATATTTTTAACTGAAAATTTTGGCCATTGGTTCTTATTTACCAGTATTTTGGAAACGTATAAATATTTTTTACTAAATCGAGATTAGTCAAATACCCTATTGGGAGAGTGACGCGCTGCCTTGCTGTACCTAAAAGGTTAAGCCGCATTTGGTTGATTTTGTATTTTCAATCTTATAGGGATTATTTGACTAATCTCGATATAGTAAAAAATATTGATACTTAATCAAAATATTGGTAAGTTAGTGGTTCAAGTTCGTAATTCAGAAATGAACCAATAGATGGCACTGTGTCCAATTACATCGCGCAAGCGTTTCGTGTTTTCGGTTTACCTATAAGCCTTGTCGTTGTCTAAAGAAGTTATCTCTTTATAAATAGTATATATAAGAACCAATACCCATCAGTTAAAAACATAAAGTCTAGCTGGTTTTGTAAGCATAACGAAACATTTGACATAGCTACCAAACAAAATTTACTAGACGCGCATACAAGATACTATCGTGTGACGTCACACGACAGTAGCCATTTGTATAGAGCGTTTTTGGGCTCGCCCAAAATATGTGCTCTTAAAGTTGTGAGATCTTAGGTAATTTAAATAAGAATCAAGTCATTCTTTCAACGATGTTACTTAAATTGAGGGGTCTTTGGATTAAATACATAAAAATATTTCAAATACACTGATAATCAACAGCGGTTCCTT
Organism: Cnaphalocrocis medinalis; assembly: GCA_014851415.1. Classification (NCBI taxonomy): domain Eukaryota; kingdom Metazoa; phylum Arthropoda; class Insecta; order Lepidoptera; family Crambidae; genus Cnaphalocrocis; species Cnaphalocrocis medinalis. Next base: position 6,754,301 of record CM026296.1, on the reverse strand, counting down.
ACTCTACTAGGCGACTGAGTATACTCAGTAGGTAAATTAGATTTGTTCTTATTATCACACGCAAAGCTAGCCAAATGTAATATGAATAATGGCGACAATAGAATTATATCATCCATTATGATTACAATTAACTCTCCCTTATAATACTGTGTTGTCTTGTCAGTAGGTCCGTTTTTACTTGTATATAGTCCGAGGCAAGAAAGTGTAGTTATGACCTTGAGTGCGCAGAAACCAATTTTGATAGAAAGTCTTCTTTTTTACAAGTGCGCAAAATAACGGTCATCGTTATACTTTCGTGCATCCAGCTATATCTCTGAACATTTACATTTTACCGACCATTCTGAATAACACTTGTTCTACGACTTTTGGTTATTTGGGACCCTAAGAGCCGCCAAGACTTTTTCAAAATGGTAAGACGTAGACATAGTAAGTGGGATGTAAATATTCACAGACAATACGCCAGACAATCACACCAATCAACCTGGTCTCAAACTAGGGCAACCCGCTATGACCATAGACGCTAATTAACTGGGGGCGTCAACCAAAAACAACCAGATCCAAGAAAATTTTGTTCCATAAATTGAATTGAACGGGAATCAAACCCGGGACCTTTCGCGCTTTAGCCACTGCGCCATCGAGGCCGTCAAAAGATACAACCTCTTTAATCATACCCGTCTGTTCTAGAGTAGAGATAGTTCACTACAATCTGCTACATTGTCACCTTGTCTTGAGTAATCGGTGGCGCCACCTGCCGGCTATGCATAATTACGACAACGTGCCCCGGAGACCTGTTCGTACGCGGCTTGCTTCAGAATTCAGCGCTGAAGTGCTGAAGTTAATCTGATGCAAGATGCTACACATGAGCTAAAACGGATGAATCGGGTCGACGATGATCATCATAACATAACATAATAAATAGGTAGGTATTTAACGCCATTGTTGTTGTCATGTCTGTACCTACATATAATGTGTAGCTAAATTGCGAAGTTATGAGTGATTTCGGAGTATCATTATACAAGCACACAACAGTAACACTTATATTGAAAAGCTCAAATAATTAACAAGACACACAGTAGGTATTAGGGACGGGAGGGCTACAGCTAACTGTGACCTGTAGAAGACAGTTCTTATAAAGGGTTGTTTATGGTTGAGGAAATGTTATTTTTTATTGCAAGAGTTCTTTGAAGATAAAAATAGTCATAGTCATATTATTTATTGCATCATATTGTAGTTACATAAGATCTTAAACAATAAACAGGTTCACAACATACTATTAAATACGCTGAACAACGTTAATTAATTTTATTTTAATTTAGAATCCTATAAAATGACATTTTCTTAATGTACGCCGAAATGGCAAAACGTGAAGTAGCGCCTGCGCTGTGTTTCGCCGAGTAAGTTAAGGTACCGGAGGCCCGGAGGGCCTTCTATCACATAAAAAAAGATACCTTCAATTAGCCCAATTGTTAAAATACTTTAACGTCATAAGGCCCAAAAGCCTCATACTAGGCAAAAACAATTGATTTTCTTTTGTTTCTGTTGTCTGGGCCTTACGACGTTAAAGTAGTTCAAGAAATTGCATTCCTACTTTCTCCTTTTTGGAGTCAGTTAAAACTACTAAAAGTATTGCAAGATAAACGTACCTACTGTAAAATATTAACAAGTGTTTAATAATAACTTTGGGATAGATAAGTCCTGACAAAGCGAAATTTTAACTGTAGGTACAGTTAGTTCGAAAATACATCCTTGCTTGCACTGTTAATGAGAGATGAAATCGGCTTAAGCTTCGATCCTACTGGAAGATATGCTATCTATCTATAACTATGGTTATGGACATTCAAGATATCCATCCATACAGGGTGTATCTGGGAACATTTAAATCCCTTCAACAATACAACTAAATTGGTTACGTGGCGTGATTTATTCTGTATGGGCTGTCGAAAAAAATCAAATGGATTTCGAAAAGTCATCGAACAAAAAGTTGTTCAGAATGGTTGGTAAAAAACGTGGTTAAAGAAATGTAAATCTTTAAGGATACTTACATCCTGTATACTTCGCCATGTTATTATTCACGGCATTGAGGAAATAAATAATTACCAATACAACCATAAGTAATAGTCGAAAACCACTGACCTTTCACATTGGCCAAAATATCAGAACAATTGCTTTGGCACATTCAAACCGTCGTTGGGTAAGAAAAATTGATTGACGTTTACAGTTGTTCCGATATTTTTAACCATGATGAATGCTCTGTTAAATTTGGCTACATTGGCTGTGTTGATGTTACCGCATACCGTGAATATTACTAAGTGTTTGGACATCTTAGGTGTAATTTTATACATGACGGTGATTCTAGTATCAGCCAATATACCGTCCTATTCCATACTAATATTATAAAGGGGAAACTGTATGTTTGTCTTTCTTTCACGGCAAAACGCAGCGACGAATTAACTTGATTTTTTAAATGGACATAGGGATTGAGAGTAACATAGGCTACTTTTTGCCCCATTCCAACCCCAGATTTTAGGGAAGTGGGCAAGCGAAGCCGCGGGCAAAAGCTAATATTGTATATTTGGCAATAGCTTAGCTTGTTCTATAGAATCAGTCTAATGGTGAGCGGAAGCGGAATCACCCCTTTGTAGACTTTAGAATAGCGATGTAGCTCTGTGCATTATAGCTTAGTTTCATATTCCGGCTGGTGTGACCACACTGAGCTGCAATCAATGGGAATTCGAAGCGAACTGTACTAACTTTTTCTTTTTGACCGTATACGTGACAGAAAACCGGCGTGAAGCAGCCCCTGTGGTGTGTTTCGCCGAGTTGCCAGCGCACTTTTAAAGAACTCCACTGGTGTTGCAGGTGTCCATGAGCGGCGGCAATTGCTTACCATCAGGTGATCCGCCTGCTCGTCTGCTACCAATTACATAAAAAAAAAATACAACGTATTATTATTATTATGAAAAGTCCCGTCGTGTCCCACTGATGGGTAAAGGCCTCCCTACCCTTTCTCGACATTTCACGATTTTGGGCGACTATGGTCCTGTTGGGCTATAGAAGTCGAGCTCATCCCGCCATCGCTTCCTCGGTCTACCTCGTGGCCTATAACGACAAACATTCGTGTGATGAACACTTGTGTTTGTTGTCTGGGTGTTAATATATGTTTTTAAGTATTAATTATATTTGTGTTTGCTCTGTGGTCTGATATCTGTAACACAAGTGCTTAAAAGCTACTTAGTACGGAGTCAGGTCAAATATGGGGTATTACCTATGTGATTTATTTATTATTATTTTATTATTTATTTATTTTAGATGATATTCTCTGCGTCGGCTGGATCCTCTAGCTCTGCTGGTATACTTATCACTTCCTTTGTATTATGTATTTATCGCATACGTTCGAGTATCACGGGGAGTTCTCAGAATAACTGTTCAGGGATTTTCACATGTGCCAGCACACATTCGGAAATGTCCTAACTTTTCGAAACACTCAACCACCCGAGCATAGCAAATACCTGCGCGGACTTCATTTCAGCGAATTCGAGGAGGTCGCTTCATGCAATTAATTTCAGCTTGTCGTATACAATGAATACAGGTATTGCGTTTCAGTACGTAATTGGGTATTTGACTAATCTCGATTTAGTAAAAAATATTGATACTCTATTAAAATATTGGTAAATAACAACCAATGGCCAACATTTTCAGTTAAAAATGTATCGTCTAGCTGGTTTTGTGAGCATTCAAAGTTTCATAGGCAAGTCCATTTTTTAAGTATAAAATTAAAAAATAATAATTATATCATTGAACTACCCGTTCATTTTCCACCAATTTTTATTATAAAACCATTTACTTAAACGAAACATTTGATATAGCTACCATACAAAATTTACTAGACGCGCATACAAGAGTTTGCGTTGTGACGTCACAATACAATAGCCATTTGTATAGAGCGTTTTTGGGCTTGCCCAAAATATGTGCTCTTAAAGTTGTGATATCTCAGGTAATTCAAATGAGAATCAAGTGATTCTTTCAACGATGTTTCTTAAATTGAGGCGTCTTTTGATTAAACACATAAAAAAATTTAGTCAAATACCCAATTGATCCAGCTTCTGTGGTATAGTAATTACTCCAACTTGTAGGTACTGTAGGGTGTGGAATATAGGTGCATACGACTAAAAGCACAAAATATAAAGGACACAGAAAGTAGATTGCCCACTAAGAGCTAAAGCATGTTCGCATGCGTGAGTACATGTCATGTACTCACGCATGCATATTATATGTATATATTTGTAATCCCACCAACAGTGGGATTACAAATATATACATAATAATACTTTTCCTTTGTAAATACATACTTATAATACATAGAAAACACCCAGACTAATACAAACAGACATGTTCATGCACACAAATGTTTGTACTGTGCGGGGATCGAACCCGCAACCCTTGTCCCAGACGCAGCATTCACTACCACTGAACCAACCGGGTCGTCATTCGGTCGAGGGTAAGGGAATAGAGAGCACCTGTGTTTGCGCACATACTTAAGCACTTTCATATATCCTGCGTAATTGCGTACGTGGGTGATCGTTAAGATTGCCTGCCGTAGCCGAATATCGGCTACAACAGCTAGTTATTTAATATATCTAACTAGCTAGTTATTTAATAGTCGCGGACAACAGCTAGTTATTTAATGTTTCATCCTAACTAATATTATAAATCCGAAAGTAACTCTGTCTGTCTGTCTGTTACTCTTTCACGCCAAAACTACTAAACGGATTTATATGAAATTTGGTATACAGATGATCTAGACCCTGAGAAAGAATATAGGCTACTTTTTATTGCGAAGAGGGGGTTGTAAGGGGTTGAAAAAAAGTTACTTTTCCACGCGGACGAAGTCGCGGGCGGCTGCTAGTTTTAATATAAAATACTTTTCATTTAATAAACTGGTGGATGAAGGTTGGTTTTAACCGTATCCCTTACGAGAATATGTTAATACATTTTAAATTATCCCAACAGTGTACCAGCCACACATCAAAGTATACAAAACTGTCAAAATTCTCCAATCGACTCTCATCTTACTCTCATACACATTAGGTTGAGTTTCAATTGAGGAAATTTTACAGTTTGTGGTAACCTGATGTGTGGCTGACTGTACCTTTGTGTAAATAATTAACGACAGAAACAAGAGTATTAAAATCTGTAGACTTTATTTGAAACACAAAATTAAGACTGAAAAGTAAATAATTATCAGAACATTCTGCCTGGGTGAACGCTGTTTTGATAAAATAACGTTTGTAAACGTGAACAGATATTTTCGCTTCTTTATAGTATTACTAGTGGCCCGCCCTCATTTCGCTTCGGGACCGTAATTCAGAAGTGAACCAATAGATGGCGCTGTGTCCAATTACATCGCGCAAGCGTTTCGTGTTTTCGGTTTTCCTATAAGCCTTGTCGTTGTCTATAGAAGTTATCTCTTTATAAATAGTATAGAAGATAGATATAGATAATAACAATGTGTTGTAGGTATGTTGGACACCATTTTTGAATATTTAGGGAAACGAGAAGTTAAAAGGTTAGCAGTGCACTTGTGACTCCACTGGTGTTTTGTGAAAGGTCTATATGGGTGGCATCCAATGTGTTTCTTATCAGATAAAAAAAACAGATAGTAGGTACCTATGGCCTGTATCTCTATCCTAACTTCCTAACTAATATTATAAATGCGAAAGTAACTCTGTCTGTCTGTCTGTTACTCTTTCACGCCAAAACTACTGAGCGGATTTAAATGAAATTTGGTACCTACAGATGATCTAGACCCTGAGAAAGAACATAGGCTACTTTTTAGTGCGAAGAGGGGGTTGTAAGGGGTTAAAAGGGGGGTAAAAAGTTACTTTTCCACGCGGACGAAGTCGCGGGCGGCCGCTAGTAATCTATAATCTCAAAAAAAAACATTATCTTATCAAAACAATTCATCTTATCAGAAAACCATAAAACTATTGTTTCATACAATCGGCCATGTTGGGGACCCGCCGGAAGTTCCGCCGCCACCGGAAGTTGTCGCGCTTCCGGCGATCGTCACGCCGGAAGTGGGTCTGTTTGCGGCTCGTTGGCGGGGATTAACTGCTTAATAAATGGGCCGTAATATCTGAGATGAGGAGGCGGATGTGTTAAGATAGGGTAACCGAGATAGTGATTGCCCAGTGTATAGTGATTGCCAGAATTAAGGTTAACATACATTTTAACTTATTTACAAAGAAGTAGTTTTACATTAAATCCGTTAAATAACACTAGGATACTGTTAACTAGAGTTCTAAATAAGACATTTGGCAAAATTTTCAATACAAATATTGTAATGGCAGTTTTTGGACAGCGGGTGTCCGTCACTTCAAAAAATGCGAATTCCTTACAGAATTTGTTAAGGATACATTTTGTAGTTTTGAAGTTTGTATCACTATAATTTTCTTTTTTGAGCGTTAAAGCACAACGACGTGATAGTTAAAGCTTTAATGTTTCATTCGAAGCAGTTATGGCGGCGTAATTTTATTCCATTAAATATTTTAAGAGGGTGGGCAATCACTGTACCTAAAATATGACAAATTCAGTTATTGCCATACCAGAATTCAGTTATTGCCATGGGTATGAGACAGTGATTGCCCGGGTAGGTATTTACTAAATCACGTGAGGGATATAATAATCGGACCGAATATTTTCTTTATATCCTGTATCTTTCTTTATATCTAGGTCTAGGTACAAGGAGTTTCGAAAAAACTGCTTTTTACAAAAAGTTGACCTAAAAATAGGGAAAAATTTGATCTGCTACCGAAAATCTTGGAGGAAAGGTGGTAAGAAGAACAACCAAATATATACCGTAATTATATTATGTATTTTACCGTGGGAGAGCACGTTTCAGTATGAATAAGCCGGCTTAAACGGAGTGATTCTATAATCACAGAAAACCAAAATCAAGCGGCGCTAACGCGTTAGTGTACCGGAGGCTCTATGAAGGGGGAAAAGGAGTTAAAATGTTGGCAGCGCATTTGTGATTCCCCTTGTTGTTGCGAGTGTCTATGAGCGGTGGAAATCGTTTACCATCAGGTGATCCGTATGCTTGTGAGCCACCTATCACATATAAAAATTAATTACCAAATGATGGTTGCAGTTAGTAATAATTAGAAAAAAACTTTCAAATTTCAACTGTGGGAGAGCCACGCTTCAGCATGAATGGGCCGATTTGACCGGAGTGATACCACTGCCTCACAGAAAACCAGCGTGAAGCAGCCCCTGCGCCGAGTGAGTGAGGGAAATGGAGGCCCACACCCGGGGGGGAAGGGGATAAAAGGTTGGCAGCGCACTTGTGACTTCAGTGGTGTTGCAGGTGACCATGGGCGGCAGCATTGCTTATTATATTTATAATGTGCAGTCAAAACACGCATCACTTGATGGTAAGCGAATGCCAACGCACATACTCAACACCAGTGGAGTCACAAATATGCTGCCAATGTTTTAACCCCTCCCCCCTCCCCTCACCCCCGATTGGGCCTCCGACAACCTCAAAACTGTATCTACTTACCTTTTGTAAAATTGGTACTTTCCAATTATTCGCTGAGATAACGAGAAACTAGATAGAACAATTTGACGATTTTACTAGATTTTGAAACTAAACGGGTTTTCTTAGTCAATGGTATCTTATTTGGATGATGTTACTGATTTCAATAGCTTAGAAATATATCTTAAACGCACAAAAACTTACGAAAGATCTAAAATTTTAAGTATTTAATAGTATTTTTATGGAATTACAACGTGCGGTATAGTTGGCAATCACTGTCTCATTTGGTTGGCAATGACTGTGTCAAGTGGGCAATCACTGTGTTTTTAGGAGATATTTTTGTTATACGTTATAATTATAAAATATTCTATAGATGTTTGAATTATTGCTAACTTATCTCAATGCTAAACTATTAACGTTGTCAAATAATTACATTCTGATTTCTTATTGTTAAAGTAAAGGATTATATTGAAATAAAACTAGTGTCAATTTCTTAAGTGGGCAATCACTATCTCGATCACCCTATCTGGGTCAGATATATTAGTGACTAGCGGCCGCCCGCGACTTCGTCCGCGTGGGAAAGTAACTTTTTACCCCCCTTTTAACCCCTTACAACCCCCTTTTCGCAATAAAAAGTAGCCTATGTTCTTTCTCAGGGTCTAGATTATCTGTATACCAAATTTCATTTAAATCCGTTTTGTAGTTTTGGCTTGATAGAGTAACAGACAAACAGACAGAGTTACTTTCGCATTTATAATATTAGTTAGGATTAAAAAGGAGAAAGATGACAGATGAAGTCACATCGAGATATTTCTTTTCAATGATAGCAAAACAAATAACTTAAAACTTACGGAAGACCAGAACTGTGGGAGAGCCACGCTTCGGCATGAATGGGCCGGCTCGACCAGAGTGATACTACGGCCTCGCAGAAAACCGGCGTGATGCAGCCCCTGTGCTGTGTTTCGCCGAGTGAGTGAGGGTACCGGAGGTCCACGCGGAAGGGGATAAAAGGTTGGCAGCGCACTTGTAACTCCACTGGTGTTGCAAGTGTCCATGAGCGGCGGCAATTGCTTACCATCAGGTGATCCGCCTGCTCGTCTGCTGCCTATCACATAAAAAAATCTTTCGCTCGAAATTAAATAATAAATAAATAATAATAAATTGAGACAACATCACATACATCGTCCTGGCCCCAAACTAAGGTTTTCCCTTGTGCTATGGAAACCAGAAACAACGAAGGTACTACAAACACCCAGACCCAACACAAATTTCTGTTTCATCAACAAACATGTGTTGATGCGGGAATCGATCCCGCGACCCTTACGTCTCAACCGGCGCTCAAACCATTGCGCTAAATGAGTCGTCGCTAAACGGTCCAATTTTTTTCAATGAATTTAGAAAAGTCGTTGAACAAATGTTGTCTGAAATCGTTGCTAGAACACGTGGTTAAAGGGATGTAAATGTTCACAGATACATCCTGTATGTAAGTATAATGTAATTTAATAGCCACTCCACGAAGCTAACTGCTTTTCACTTGTAATTTTTCCATCGTATTATCAAGAATCCTCTCCCACAAGTAGCGTCCCCGTTTCCTACCCTCCTTGCGATATTGCCGAGCGTTCTTTTTTTCCAATTGTCACTTCGGAATCCCAATAAAATCCCATATTCACATCTTGTGTGTTGTGCCCACGAGGCGGCAGGCGGGCGGAACCTTTTCTACGATTTAATAGCATTTTTTGTAAGAGATAGGTCAGCGGTACCATAAAATAAAAAAAAAAAAAATAAAATAAACTTTATTTCAGTAAATCATTTACATTTAAATCGCCGGGGCCTCCCAGAAAGTAATCAAATGATACTTGTGTAGGGAGAGCCTCGCTCTTCCTCCATAATCTTAACAGTATTGATCTACTCGTACTACACTAGGTTTAAGTAACTTCTTAATTAATACCCTTGTTTGTTAGTATGTGTGTGCGTGTGTCTGTTTGACTATGTGTGTATGTGTGTGTGTGTGTGCGTGTGTGTGTGTGTGCGTGTGTGTGTGTGTGCATGTTTGAGGATGTGTGTAAATGTATGTAGAAGTTGTCACTAAACCTACTTTACCTATTAGCACATTCATTTTATTCTTGTCAGGATATCTTCCACATCATCGTAACTGAGAGCAGAAAGCCACCTTATTAGAGCCTTCTTACACCCGTACAACGGTAATGAGTAAATGCCTAGCTTGCCATTGATTATGTTGTAGGTGCGGGGCGCTTGGGCTATGTTTTGTCGACAGGCAAATACTGTACGTGTGGGGACAGTGGGTGCTACGATGTCGCACCGTCTTTTCCTAAGCTTGGCTTTGTCAAATGGTAGTGTTTTGTGATAACTTAATGTAGAATGGAGAATATAAAGTTTCCTAACTGAGAGTAGCTTGGACATGGTATAAAGGCTTTCGGTAGGGAATCTAAATGGTTTACAGTACATAACTTTTATCAAGGATCTTTGCGCCCGTTCAAGATCTATGAAGTATGATTTAGCTGCTCCTCCCCATACCGGGATACAATATATTAGAATAGATTGGGCCAGTGCTACATATATATTATTCAGTAGCTCGGTATTCATAACGTGTCTCAGGGATTTGAACACCCACATAAGCTTTCTTAGTCTCCCGATGGTGAGTTCAAGATGTGGGTACCAACTTAACCTCTGATCCACAATGATTCCGAGGTATTTGACTCTAGTCACTTTTTGGATAGTTGGGCAGTTACATGCGCTAGACAAGAGGGTACAGCAGAAGTGAATTTTAATTTCATAACTGGTTGTGGGCTGTGAATTTACGTATGGGCCGAAACATATGTACTGGGTTTTTTGGGTATTGAGAGTGAGGAGATTTTCATTAAGCCATTGACTCACTTTAGCAAGTCCTCTCTCTGCCTCTAACTTAACCTTTTCCCAGGTTTTACCAGTGAAGATAATTGCGGTGTCGTCTGCGTAAGACAGTATCCTCCCCCCAACGCTGCGAAGATTACAAAGGCTATTAATATATATTAAAAAGAGCGTTGGACCGAGGACACTGCCTTGAGGGACGCCGAAGGTTACGTTTTCTTCTTCACTTAGAAATCCTTCAATTTTCACCCCTTGTACCCTGTTTTGAAGGTAGCTGCTAAGAAGAGAGAGTGCAAAGCCACGGAATCCAGCACAGTTTAGTCTGCGAATAAGAATGGGTATAGACACAGTGTCAAATGCTTTCTTGAGGTCAAGAAAGGCTGTTAGGCATTTGTTTCCTTTGTCCACCTCTTTTGTAATTGTAGATGTGAGTTCCATGATGGCATCCTGGGTTGACATTCCTTTCCGAAATCCATATTGAGAGCTTGACAAGATATTATATTTATTTAGGTAACTTATGATTCTAGAGTTTATGAGTTTCTCGATGATTTTCGAAATAGAGGACAAAACAGCGATAGGGCGATAACTGTTAGCATCGTCTCTATCCCCACTCTTGTATACAGGAGTAACAATTGAGCGCTTCAGGACGTATGGGAAGACACCAGTTCTAAAACATAGGTTTGCTAGGTCGCAGATCAGAGGGACTACGATCTCCTTGGCCTGTTTCAAAAAATGGGTTGGGATTCCATCCCACCCTGGGGCGCTCCCTGAGTCTAGTGACATTAAAGTATTTTCAACTTCTTTGTGGCAGGTGTCTAATAGAACAAAAGAAGATATTTGATTATTATCCTTGTCCGAGTTATCTAATTCCGAAGACACGGGCTTTTTTGAGATGTTCTCAGCTAATACTTGACCAATGTTTACAAAGAATTTGTTGACATGGTTAACTGAGGTTTGGGGACAGGGGTTTATATTAAGTAGGTCAATATTTTGGCTCCTCGGAGGCTTGTAGTTGGTGATCTCGTTTATGGTTGACCAGAGAGCTCGAGGGTTTTTGCTTGATGCTTTTATTTTATTTTGGTTATATTTTAGTTTTAGTTTTTTTATGAGGTTCCCACAGAAGGTGCGGTAGCGTCTATACGTAATAATTAAAATTTTATCATGGGGATTTGATTTAACTTTTGTGTAAATAGAATTTCTTAGTCTTAAACACCTCAGAGCGCCTATGGTCATCCATGGTTTTATAGTTCTTTTGTTGTTGGTAACAATAACTTTTTTTGTGTTTGCTAGAATAGTTGTCCTGATCATTTCTATTAGAGCAAAAGCGTAGGTATCAGGGTCTTCAAAAATATTGAAGAAAGATACATCAACATTTATTAAGCTTTTATAAGCGCCCTCATAGTTCACTATAGTTTTATATTTTGGAGATGTATTTTGTTGATATGTATTTGTGATGGCTAGCAATATAAAGCAGTGATCTGTTATTGTTGTGTTGAGGACCGCAGTTAAGGTAGTGTTATATTTCCTATCCAATTTCAAGAACACATGGTCGAGGCAACTATCCATTCTCGTAGGCAGGTTATGAGAAGCCAAGAGCCCATGTAGTGACATCATGTTTAAGTAATTCATTCTATTAGTTCTTTCTTGGTGTTTTTCATTTGAAGATTCGATTAAATTAATGTTAATGTCTCCTAAGATTAAGACGTTAGCACATTGGTTTATATTTTTTTCTAAATGGTTATTGAGAGACGTAATAAAGTCGCTTGCGTTTGAGAACGATGGGGAACGGTAAATACCAAGTATTGCATAATTTAAAATATTTAACTCCATACCAGTAGCATTTTTAAGGTTTAATTCTTTGAATTTAACTGATAATGTATTTTTTGTATACGCGACTACCCCGTCACTTTGATTAATGTGATGTTTCGTTTGAAAGGATGTGTAATTATCTAATTGTGGTGTGTTTTTATTAGGATTTAACCAGCACTCCGTGAGTATTAAAATATCTATTTCATATTTTAGTAGTGCTAAGTTGACTTGCAAGTCGTCAAAGTTTTTATATATACTTCTAATGTTTTGCGTTGCAATAATTAAGTTATGCGTAGAATTATCTGTATTAATTTTTAACTCTTGTATCTTGCACTTAATAGATTCTGTAAGTTTGATCTCGTCAATTAATTTCAATGTGTCTAAACTACTCATTAAAAATTAAATCAAAACTCTTGGGGTAACGTATAAGATGGTACGGATGTGCTAATGATAGCTGACTAAGGCGTAGCAGATATAAGCGATTGGTAGTTCCAGCACTGGGTTGTTTGGGTAAAGACGGTGTAAGAGTATGAGCTGTGCTGTGATGGTTATAGTGTTGGTGTACATGTTTACAAATAGAATAAATAGTGGCGTGAAAGTGTGTAGGTAAGTGTCCATTCAAGTAATACCAGAATGTTGTGTAGTGTGTACAATATGATAATTTGGTAATTAACATTTTTAGTGTATTGTAGTAGTTGTGAGTGTATGTGTGTTTTAGTAAAATAAAAAGGGTATGTTTTGTTATGTAGAAGGTATTTGACATATTATCAAAGAAGTTCGTTATTACGTTACAATTAAAAAATAATAATAGGAGACAAAATTTCAAGGTATACATGCAAGAAGTTAGTCATTCTTCATTCATTAGTTTTTGCACTTGGGCTTCGTGTTGGATGTGTACGATTCGAGACGTATCATCTTTCCGTACTAGTACTTTACCCATTGAGGTCCAGCAGTATTTGACCTTTTGAGCTTTCCTGAGGTCGCGGGCCAGGAAAAACAAACGAGCTCCTTTGGGGGTGAGTTGTTCACTGATAAATATAGGACAGTCCTCGCTGGTTTTGAAGCCTAGGTGTTTAGCTTGTAGTCGTGTCTTGTTTTTAAAATTAAAGTCTTTAGCTTTTTTCAGGAAGTCTGATCTCAATATTGTCGACCTTAGTTCCACTACAATTGTGGAGTTTTTCTCCCCATCACCTCTCGATTTTAATCGAAATATGTCGTTAATGTCCCGGTCATTCATATTGAGCTGAATGGAATTTGAAAGATGAGTCACCATCTGGACTAAGTCCTCCCTAGTTTCGTGGGATTTTTTGGGTACATTTTTGATCTCCACGCAGCTTTTGCGGGAACTCCTTTGGAGATCCTCAACTTTATCTTCTAATACGCTGATGTATTCTTGCTGTTTTTGAGCCTGTTTTTCAAGGTGTGCAATTTTTTGCCGGAATTCTTCATTTTGTGTGGTTAAAAGAGAGACTGCGGCATCAATTCTTGCATTCGATTCAGCTATTACTTGCAATTTGATGGTAATGTCAGCTAGCTCCTTTCCTTGGGCACAGATTAAGTCTTTTAGCTCGTCTTTGTAGACGGTAGACTGGTTTGGTGAGGAGCTTTCTTTCCTATACCGTTTGTTTCCCTGAGAGATTTTAGTTGCCGTAGGGAGTCCTTCACTACTATTAGTAGTCTGATGGGAAGGGTCAGAAGACAACTGTGGTGTACTCGTATTCTCGAGATTAGAATCCGTTTTCAGCGATTGTGGTGGAGGCGTTCTTTGCACTGACATATTTTTGTTGTTTTTCATTAAGTGTAGCTTTAACTGAGTCAAAGTCGTCGGCAAGTGATTTCTTCCGTAGGTGTTGTAGGCGCTCGTTAGTAGATGACTCACTCGTGAACTGATCGGGGCGTCCGCTGTCTATAGATGCGTATTTTCGTCCGCGCCGCACACTAGCAGGTTGGCTCCGTTGGTAGCAACGCGGTCTGAGATTCAAGAAGGCACCGGTTCGATCCCGGCACGGTTCCAAAAGTAAACAACGCTGTATTTACTCACTCAGCGAACTTTGGAAGTCAGGGCGCTTCGAAGACTCGGGGCGTATTCCCTGCAGCTGAGTAGATGGAGACAAGTTGGGGGGCGAAGTCTCGAGTATTTAATAAATTATCTTGAATAAAATTCGACACACGTCCGTTCCGTATAAGAGCCGGGAGGCGAGAGGATGGGAGACCATGTTTATTAAAAAGCGTGTGAGCATCTTCGCTTTTTATTTAAGTAGCAGGCGAGCAAGCGGATCAGCTGATGGTAAGCAATTGCCGCCGCTCATGGACACCAACACCAGTGGAGTCACAAGTGCGCTGCGAACCTTTTATCCCCTTACCCCCCCGCGTGGGCCTCCGGTACCTTCGCTTACTCGGCGAAATACAGCACGCCCCTGTGAGTGCTTCACGCCTGTTTTTTTGTAAGGCAGTGGTATCACTCCCACAATTAATCGCTTGTTAATAATTTGGGGTTTTGTCTCATCATTTCAGTCAACAGACGTCTACAGCTGGACTTAGGCCTCCCCCAATGTTCTCCATACAGGTCTTTCTTTTGCCGTGAGCATCTACGGAATTGTCGCGACTTTCACCAAATTGTCGGTCCATCTTGCCAGTGATGACATAAGGAAAGTGATATTAGACGCGGCTGCTTAAGAATGCTTAAAGTCACTCAGCAGAGGGAAATGTAGAGGACCATACTCGGAACCTCCCAGCGTGATCGTGTCGTGTGGGGAATTATGAGATCCGCAGGAGATGTGAAGCCGCAGACGTAGCTGAACTAAGTACTGTCCTGAAACAAAGTGAGGGCGGGCCTGGCCGCCGGCCCGCCGGCCCGCCGGGCCACTAGTAACGAAATAAAAAAGTTATGTGAAATGAAATATTTATTTTTACGTTTTCAAAACTCAAAATGTTACCGACCCCTGGCGCTGCGCTCCACCGGCTAATCTGTTTGTCTGCAGGCGCAGCGCGCGCGAATAAGTGTTCGTCTCTGATATTGCTTGGCAATTATTTTGCCACGCTCATCCATTTTGTATTCTGTAAGGAACTGATAAAAATACTGCGACTTTTTCTTTCTTTCTATGTGATAGGTGGCAAATGAGCTGACGGATGACCATTGATGTATTGCCAGTGATGACATACGGAACTGAAACGTGGCCGCATACAGCTTAAGAAGGCTCAAAGTCACTCAGAGGGCAATGGAGAGGGCTATGCTCGGAATCTCCTTGCGTGATCGTGTCAGAAATTATGAGATCCGCAGGAGATCTAAGGTCACGGACATAGCCCAAAGAATGGGGTATGGGAAAAAAAACCAAACATGTCCTAAATCGAAAACCATTTCGAGGCATTTGTCTATCATACCATATTTTATTGCTTTTAAAATTTAAAAGCATAAGATCAATGATATTTTCAATAAAATCGCGTTTGACCTTCATCTGACCCAAGGTCAGCAGAATTTTCAGTCATACTACACTAACAAGATAAAATAAATGCTACATCAGGCGACATCTACTGTGATTGACACTTAGTCTATCGGAAGAACCAACAGTTGGCGCTAGTTGTAATACAATAAAACCTTACCAACCAGTTGACATTTATTTGAAAGGTGGTATAAAATTGATTAGAGATACCTCTCTGTTTTTTGTTTTGCCGGAATGTTGTCAGACAGTGATGTAAAATTCCCCCGATTAAAAGGGATTTTGCCCACAAGTAACATTTTACATATAATTTATTTGCCACGATTTGGGGAAAAAAGCACGTGGTAACACTATTAATATGGTGTAGCGCACTTGTGACGTCACAAATACGCTTGAATTTAAAATGTTTAAAAATTAATTAAAACATAACTACTGTCTTGATTACAAAAATATTCAAATTGATTACTTGAAATAGTAAAACGTATTGAAATAAAATATAAAAAAGAATACCTAAAAATTAGTTCCCATACCCCATTGCGTGGCTGAAGTGGCAATGGGCAGGGCACATTGCGAGGAGAACAGACGGCCGTTGGGGTGGCGCGGTCCTTAAGTGGAGGCCGCGTGCGGGAGGCCGCAGCTGTGGCAGGCCTCCCACCAGGTGGACCGAGGATCTGGTGAAGGTCGCGGGAGTCCATTGGATGCGGGTGGCACAGGACCGATCTGTGTGGAGAAGTTTGGGGGAGGCCTATGTCCAGCAGTGGACGTCTATTGGCTGAAATGATGATGTAGGGTAAAGGCCCCCTTTTAGTCTTAAAAAAGGCACCCATTAAACTACGCTAGGTACTATTACCATGGGAGAGCTACACTTCGGCATGAATGGGCCGGTTCGACCGGAGTGATACAACGGCCTCACAGAAGACCGGCGTGAAGCAGCGCTTGCACTGTGTTTCGTCGCGTGAGTGATTGTACCGGAGGCCCACCCGGGGAGGGAAGGGGATAAAAGGTTGGCAGCGCACTTGTGTTGCAGGTGTTTCACAATCGCTTACCATCAGGTTATCCGCCTGCTCGTCTGCTACCTGCCACATAAAAAAAGCTCATTTAGTACCACAGTAAGTACCTCATCAATAATTTCACACTACAGAATCAGTAACCTTCCATTGTACCGACTAGTTAACACGTTGGCGTCTCATTTGCGGGTTAAACTCTGTAATGACACTAAAGGCCAATTACAGTGTTTATCAGAACCACACGCCGAGCGAACACGGTTATATGGCGCTTAAAGCGCTACCAATCATATAAGAGTGTTATTAAAGTTCCTAGGGCTGCGAGAAAAATATTTTACTTACACTCATGGGTTTTGACCTCGATGGCGCAGTGGCAAAGGTGTTCGACCGCAGCGCGAAAGGTCCGGGGTTCGATTCCCGATCAAGTAAATTTAGAAAACTACATTTTCCAAGTTTTCTTGGGTCTGGGTGTTCAATCAACCTGGTCCCAAACTAGGGCAACCCCTGTACTATGAGTACCAGATGACGATTATTAACTGGGGGCGTCAAACCAGAACACCCATACCCAATCAAGTTTAGAAAATGTAGGTAGTTTCCTAAATTGACTTGACCTGGTATCGAACCGAATCGAAATCGAATGAGATGCAAAAATGAACAATCACTTTTAGTAAAGGCTTCCATCATAGAAATCAAGTCATCGCTACTACGATGGGATTAGGCTACTTATATTCGAAAATGTTAAATATACTTTTTGCTCGACCTGAGAATCGAACGCAGCAATCCGAGATCACGGCCCGGTACTTAAACCACTAGACAAACGAGGCGTCAACAACCAAACATAACTTTTATATGAAAAAAATATGGATTGTGAAATCATTCACCCCTTACGTAAGTGTAAAAAATCTTCCCACTTTCTCAAAACCAAAACAAAAGGAGAAAATCATGGAAATCTCCAGGAAATTTGTGAGAATATGACCGAACACGAGTATTCCATTTTCCCAGCAACCCTGATCCCGTCATTTCCCCGCCATCAATCATCAAATCATCCCCTGCAAACCTCATCCCCTGCCACCAGACAGCGTCAATATGTCTGTAGCACTCAGAGACGACATTTAACCTTAATGTTTTCATTATCTTATTTATGGGTAGTCTTTATGTATCCATACTTATATTAAATGCGAAAGTAACTCTGTCTGTCTGTCTCTCTGTCATTCTGTCTGTCTGTCTGTTTCACGCCAAAACTACTGAACGGATTTAAATTAAATTTGGTATACAGATGATCTAGACCCTGAGAAAGAACATAGGCTACTTTTTATTGCTAAAAGGGGGTTGTAAGGGGTTAAAGAGGGGGTAAAAAGTTACTTTTCCACGCGGACGAAGTCGCGGGCGGCCGCTAGTATTAAAATAAGGGCAACGTTGGTTGTATATTGTATAGTCTTACGTTGTACGTACTAATTTTGTATGTTGCAAAACCTACTATGCTTTCTGACGTTTGTGGGATCAATTTTAGTTTTTAAGTAAATGTTGCACTTAAAAAAATCCTCGGAGGGTTCAGGTGGGACTCGAACCCACAACCTTCCACAGACCGGGCAGATATGGTATCCACTTTACACCATTCGTCGGCTTAGTAAGGGGTTCGGATGGTGTAAAGTGGATAGCATATCTGCCCGGTCTGTGGTAGGTTGTGGGTTCGAGTCCCACCTGAACCCTCCGAGGATTTTTTTTTAAGTGCTATATTTACTTAAAAATAAATTGCAAAGAATTGCTATTACTAAAAAATAAAAATAATTTTAGTTTTGTTTACGAACGATAGAATGCCATAAGTTATTTCTTTTTTTGGTCGGTCATTGGTCTAAATGAACCTAACCAATATTTTTGTAATGATAATACAAAATAAAACTTTACTAAACAAAAAAAATATTAGTGAACCTAGGTTAAAGCAGTGACTAGCAAAAAGTTTTCAAATTCTCCAGTTTTTTTCGGGCGAGTTTTCCCCTAACCTGCTGAATCCACAGTTAGCGTTCTAATGCCTTGTCAGCGTCCATGTTTAACCATTATTAAGTCAGGATTAGAGAAAACAGAAAATAATCTGATCAATTTAACCGAAATGAAGCGGCGTTTAAAGTTAATTCTCGCTTAAAGCACCATTCATCGCTGCAACAGCGCCGCGGAGGGCCATTATGGCACATTAGGGCTGCCAACATAAATAATCCATACTAATATTATAATGGCAATTGCTTACCATCAGGTGATCCGCATGCTCGTCTGCTACCTATCACATAAAAAAAAATGCGAAAGTAACTCTGTCTGTTACTCTTTCACGCCAAAACTACTGAACGGATTTAAATGAAATTTGGTATACAGATGATCTAGACCCTGAGAAAGAACATAGGCTACTTTTTATTGCTAAAAAGGGGTTGTAAGGGGTTAAAAGGGGGGTAAAAAGTTACTTTTCGGTCGCTAGTAAAAAAATAAAAAATGCGCCAGACAATCACACCAATCAACCTGGTCTCAAACTAGGGCAACCCCTGTACTATGAGTACCAGGTGACGATAATTACCTGGGGGCGTCAACCCAGAATATCCAGACCCAAGAAAACTTAGAAAATATAGTTTCCTAAATTGACTTGACCGGGAATCGAACCCGGCACCTTTCGCGCTTCGGGCGAATACCTTAGCCACTGCGCCACCTAGGCCTTCGAATACATACACCTCAAATTGTTGTTTTAGCTTACAATGTGTCAATTTGTTTATGTGTTAAGTAGGTGGCAAACGAACAGACGGGTCATCTAATGGTAAACGATTGCCGCAGCCGACAGATACCCGCAGCACAGTCAAAAATGTGCTGCCACCTTTTAAATCCCTTTCCCCCCATTGGGCCTCCGGAATCCTCACTTGGCAAAACGCGGCGCTGGTTTACGCCGATCTTCTAAGGGGCTGTGGTATCACTCCGGTTGAGCCGGCTCATTCATGCCAAAGCGTGGCTCTCCCATCTCCCACTAAGCGGCGTTTAAAGTTAATTTTCGCTTAAATCACCATTCATCGCTGCAACAGCGCCGCGGAGGGCCATTATGGCACATTAGGGTTGCCAACATATTCGTCAAATTGTTGTTTTTAACCCCCGACTTGTCTGTTTGTCTGTGGCGTCGTTCGTAGGTCCCGAACGGATGAACCGATTTGGATTTTGTTTTTGCATTAACTAAGTATGTCAACTTGTCGGGGGTTTTTATACATTTTAGCAGTTATAGGTTAGCTATAGCTCACAATGTGTCAATAGGCTGCGTCGATGGAGCAATAGATAGCGGGTCGTGCTTTAAAGCGACAACTGCGTTGGGGGTTGTCAGTTCGCTCCCCGGGTAAGTCTTGTGTACTTGAGTCTCTTTTTTTTTGGTATAGCAATTCTTTGCAATTTTGTCAGCTCATGGCGAGTTAAACACTTACGAAATTCGTCGGCTTAGTAAGAGGTTAGGGACCATTCAAGTATTACGTAAGCATCGAGGGGGGGGAGGGGGGTCTTGGCTTTGCTTACTTTTGGTAAATTCAGGAATAAAAAGTATATTTTATCGTCAATTTTTGCTGACAATGGGGGGAGGGGGGTTAAATTTCCCAAAAAATCTGCTTACGTAATACTTGAACGGTCCCTTATAAAATGGATGGTGTAAAATGGATAGCGTATCTGCCCGGTCTGTGGAAGGTTGTGGGTTCGAGTCCCACCTGAACCCTCCGAGGAATTTTTTAAGTGCAATATTTACTGAGACTCTTTGCTAAAAAAATTTCAGAGTCTAGTCAAGAGTTGTCAGTTTTGTAGTCCCATGATTCGGAAAGCACGTTAAGCTTTACCATGAGTTTGAAATACTATCCTCGCTATCGAAAACTATAGCTTTGTCCCTTTCATTGTGATGCATTTCAAAGAGACAGAGCAATAGTTTACGTTATGTCAGTTTTAGATGTCAACTCATGGTAGCGCTACTGCGCTTGATCCGTGAACAAGGCAAATGAAACGGCATTTAAAGTTAATTTTCGCTTAAGCGCCATCCATCGCTGTAGCACGCCGTGGAGGGCCATTACATTAGGGCTGCCAACATATTCATTAATGTTTGTCAAGTTGTTGTTTTAGCTTACAATGTATGAATACATAGAGTCAGTGGCGTTGTGGCTAGCGGGTAGTATTATAAAGCGACATCTGCTTTTGGGGTTCACGGTTCAATCCTTAAGTCACTAATTTTGTACCTGAGTCTCTTTGTTACTAAATTTTTAGAGTGACTCGGAAAGCACGTTAAGCTGTTAGTAGCGCTTGATCCCTGAACAAGGCAAATGAAACGGCGTTTAAAGTTAATTTTCGCTTAAGCGCCATCCATCGCTGTAGCACGCCGTGGAGGGCCATTACATTAGGGCTGCCAACATATCCGTCATCCCGCCGCTGTTTTAATTAAAAGTTTTCCGCGACAATTTGTTCAGCGCCTCTTTGTTGACATTGGGCAATGAATTAAGCCTACAGTTTCATCGTGACGTAAATATTTTTATATAAATATGGAAATTTTACACACTCATCATACTAGAATGAAGCGGTCGCCACAAAAATGAAACCTAGTGTAGAAACTACGGCGTTTTTATGAGTGTTAAACGAGTATACGGATGACGTGATGGTAAGCGAAGTAACATCAGAGTGATGGAGTCACAAGCCTTATTATATCTATCTTATTACCCTACTATCCTACTATACTATTTATAAAGAGATTAATCTCATAGTCCACGTCAGAGGTTATAGATAAACCGAAAACACGAAACACTTGCGCGATGATGTTCTAATCATTGTTAACAATTTCATGTAGGTTTAGAGCCTCTGTCTTTTATCCACAGGTGTCCCTGAAAATCGGCGCCATGGCATTATTTATGTCTTGGCATTATGCTGAGGGTCACCTTTTCGGCACAAAATGTTTTAGTTTTAAGATTTGATTGTTATTAGCTGTAAGATTGTTGCTGAATAAATATTTTTCTATTCTATTCTATTCTATGTAATCGACTACCAGCGCCATCTATTGGTAGACAGTGGAACTAATTTCTCTAAACGAAAGTGAAGGCGGGCCACACAATCCTAACTAATATTATAAATGCGAAAGTAACTCTGTGTGTCTATTACTCTTTTACGCCAAAACAACTAAACGGATTTGAATGAAATTTGGTATACAGATGGTCTAGACCATGAGAAAAGACATAGGCTCCTTTTTATTGCGAAAGTAGATTAAAAACCCCCCCTTTTATGGTGCGGACGAAGTCACGGGTAACAACAGCTAGTAGATTATAAAGAAATCCAAAGGTGCATGCTTGGATTGCCCTCCCTTATGGAAGACACATTTTTATCCAGCGACCATCACTCTCTTGAATATTGTCCCTTTAATTTTTTTTCTTCTTTGGGCTGTGTTATGCAAAATTCCGACATAAATGCCCAATTACCATGATAAAGTGGCAACCCTAATTCAAAGGGGAATCATTAACTGGCAACATTCCGCAAGTAGTGCTCTTTTATTGATTTAAATTACACGTCGGCAGCCGCCTTTGCGCATCGGTGTTGCCAGTAATCGGTGTGCACTTAATTTACCCCGATTTGCTTGTAAATGTATGATAATTTTACGATTTGAGTAAGTGCACAATGTAATTGATTGCAGTTTGGCAACATTGATCAATTAATGTTTAGGGTTGTTACAGAGGAAGAGTACTTAAATGTTACTCCACTGGTGTTGCTGGTGTCTGGGCAGTGGCAAGCGCTCACCATCAGGTGATCTGTCTGCTCGTCTGCCACCTGCCACCTATGTCAGATATCCAGACACTGAAACAATCAGAACGAGTTCGTCCAAAGAATGTTTGTCCAAGGTAGGAATACTCTTAGAACGTATTAGGAAGTTACATTACTGTAGTCCTACTATACTGTATGATAAATTATGTCGTTTTACACGAATTCTTGCGTGTATAATAAGAGTATTATTAAGAGTTATTATATGCTAATCAGAAGAAAAGTATATTTATGTAGATACATAGGTACTTTTACAAAATAATAGTTTAGGTAGATAGGTAAGTATTGTTATTACAAAGAAACTGGTTATGTGCGAGTTGGGTTCTCTAACCAAGGGTTCCGTACGTGTCCTACGTATCTACAAAATAAAACATTTAGAGAGGATCACATTTTTTTGTTTGGGGAATCGAACACGCGACCTTTGCATCTCTACTTGCGTACTTGTGACTCTACTGGTGTTGCAGGTGTCTATGGGCGCCGGCAAACGCTTACCATCAGGTGATCCGTCTGCTTATCTGCCATCTATCACATAAGAATAATAAAACGAGTCGTCGTAAAAGATCTTAGGCGCAAATAATTTCAAAACAGCCCTGTTTTTAAAACAGCTAGCCGTAATGTAATACTGCGGATTATACGATCCGACTGCGACATCTAGTTAATTGAAAGAGATCATATGCACCCCCCCACAAGGTGGACCGACGATCTAGTGAGGGTCGCGGGAGCTCCTTGGATACGGGTGGCACAGGACTGATCTATGTGGCTGAAATGATGATGAAGCGAATACCGGAAAGTTATGCCCGAACCATCCGTCATCATCATCATCATCAGACCGTTGCAGTCCACAGCTGGACATAAGCCTCTCCAAATGCTCGCCGCTTTGATCGATCTTTGGCTACTCGCATCCAGCTCCAGCCAGCCCTCTTGCGCAGATCGTCACTCCATCTGGCCTGAGGTCGTCCTACACTACGTTTACCGAGACGCGATCTCCACTCCAGAACTCGTTTACCCTAACGGTTGTCAGTTCTGCGGCAGATATGGCCAGCCCACTGCCACTTCAGCTTATTAATCCGGTGAGCTATCCTTAATATAATCAAATATTGTTTGCATAACTCAAGACTATTACTTACTTTGGAGGATATGAACGATGCAGGAACATTGCTCTTTAGTTTAAACTTAACAGGAATGCAAATTACGTCTGAAATGGAAATGCATATCGGAAATAAGAGAACTGTAGTGGGGCCGAAGAGTTATTGTACGGAGTTTAATAAATCGTGGGCGATAGTACGTCAGTGGACTTTTTTTATAGCAGAGGTAGCAGACGAGCAAAAACTTTAAAAGTCTTTCGCCTCTGCAGAGTGTATCCATACTAATATTATATATGCGAAAGTAACTCTGTCTGTCTGTCTGTTACTCTTTCACGCCAAAACTACTGAACGGATTTAATTGAAATTTGGTATACAGATGACCTAGACCCTGAGAAAGAACATAGGCTACTTTTTATTGCGAAAAGGGGGTTGTAAGGGGTTAAAAGGGGGGTAAAAAGTTACTTTTTCACGCGGACGAAGTCGCGGGCGGCCGCTAGTCTATACTTCTATACTTAATATAATAAAGCTGAAGAGTTTGTTTGTTTGTTTGTTTGTTTGAACGCGCTAATCTCCGAAACTACTGGTGCGATTTGAATAATTCTTTTTTTGTTGGATAGTCCATTTATCGAGGAAGGCTATAGGCTAAATAACATTACGCTATGACCAATAGGAGCAAAGACAGAGCGGTAAATGTGTAAAAAACGGGGAAAATTATTCATTTTTGAAGGCTTTCTTTGCGTGCGCTGCGAAAACGGTTCAAGATACACAAAAAATATGTATGAAAGAATTATTCCTCTATACATGATCTAAAAAAAGTCCGCGACGGCATATGTCTATCTTTTAAGGTTTAGTCACAATGACCGTTTTTATGGTACCAAATTTGGTCGAAATAATTTGTTTAAGTTGTATCAACATAATAATATTAAGGGGGTTGTAAGGGGTTAAAAGGGGGGTAAAAAGTTACTTTTCCACGCGGACGAAGTCGCGGGCGGCCGCTAGTACTTAATATTATGTGAATTTTTCGAACGCCACTAAGCGTGGTGATAAAGGTTAGGGGAAAACTCGCCCGAGAACTTCAAATTTTTTTGGCCGGTCACTGTTCTTACCTAACCTGACCAATATTTTTGTGATGATAATTCTGACTAGACTAAACTAAAAAATATTGGTCAGGTTAGGTAAGAACAGTGACCGGCTAAGCGAAATTCATCGCAAAATTGTGACTCCCTATAAAAAAGGACCAAGTCACGTGACTGTTTTTGTATCGGAATATGAAATTTTTTCATACGAATTCCCAAAAGTCGTAGCACAAATGTTGTTCAGAATGGTTTATAGAACACGTGGTTAAAGGGATGTAAATGTTTACAGATACACCCTGTATAGGCTGATACAATAACTTCCCGGGCAAGCTATTCTTGGTTAGCTACGTCCGGTGTGTGTTACACACACACAAGTAAAATGTGTGATTCCATCGCACTCCCATACCCATTTCCCATAAAACGCACGCGCCCTCAATCGAAACCCCATGGAGAAAATCTATTTTCTTATCTCAATTCCTCTGTACCTTCACTGAATCACTTAACATCTCATCATCATCATCACACAGAAAAAGTGTAGCTAATAAAAATATAAATTCCAAATCAAACGTACATTTTTGGACATTTTGATTTTCAAGTGTTGAACATATTTACATGTAAGATAGAGGTAAAGTATCGTAACTACTATTATAAATGCGAAAGTAACTCTGTCTGTCTCTTTCACGCCAAACTACTAAACGGATTTGAATGATGTTTGGTATATGTTTGCTCGACACTGACGCAAACAGAAAAAACAAGAAACAAAAACAGATGAATGACGGTCATCAAAGCACCAATACATGAATAAAATAGCTGTACAAATTTGAATTTGGAATTCCTTACCAAAGAAGAGAAAATCGTGATTTAAGTGGCCAGTACGAAAAACGCCGATTACATTATGTAAATGTAATTACATTGTGTATCTTGGCCGTGCTAACTGTCGATAAATTCGGAAAATTATCACTCTACTAGCGGCTGCCCGCGACTTCGTACACGTGGAGTTAATTATTGACACTTACCGTCATATTTTAGACAATCCACACAATATATTTTTATAAATTGTAGCCTATGTGTTATTCTGATGTATTAGCTACATTGTGGTAAAGTTTCATTCAAATCCATTCAGTAGTCTTTACGTGAAAGAGTAACAAACATCCATACATCCATACTTACAAACTTTCGCCTTTATAATAGTAGTAGGATTCATGCCGAAGTATTACTCTCCCATGGTCAAACCTGAAACACATAAACAATAGTACTGTCGACAAGTAATGTACAAAATATCATTATGTCAAAGAGCTAGAAATGTGAAATTGTTGTATAACTCAGGCGATCCATCATCCCAGTCTACGGACTAAATCATATTAAACAACCCCATCAAAACATGTAACGAAGAAAAAACAACTTTAATTTTATCTAAATAGGACCATGTCGTCTGCTTAAGTATCTTTGTTCTTGGTTACGCACTTTTCAATGCAAAAAAATTTACATTTGAAACTCTATTGCTTTGGATTAAGGATGATAAGTTAATGTAGATGAAAGAAAAAGTACGGCCGAAGTTTGGCCAGTTTGCAAAATTATTGAAAGTCAATTTTAAGTTCGGCCATTTTGGAAATCTTATTTTTGCGTTTATTAAGACAATGTTCGTTTGTAATTTATGACCTAACTACAAATTGGTGTAAAAAAAAATTGTTTGAATCTTTGACTTTGCCTAAGGTCCGCTTACGCTCGATGTTAAAGATTAATTACTTAATTGCGTGATAGTTAATTCCATGATAACTAATTTAACAACGGTATGGTGTTCTTTTTTTTGTATGTGTACCTATTATCTATGTCATTAATGTATTCTGTGTCCTATCTATTGTTGTGTTGTATCATATTGTCTGTGGTCAAGAAATGTTGCAGTTGCAGGTGTCTATGGGTGGCGGCAATCGCTTACCATCAGGTAATCCATCTGCTCGTCTGCTACCTATCACATAAAATAGGTATGCAATTGCCGCCGCCCATAGACACCTGCAACACCAGTAGAGTCACAAGTGCGCTGCTAATCTTTAACAGCTGCTCTTCTTCCAGGCGTTGTGAGGCCGTGGTATCACTCCGGTCGAGCCGGCCCATTCATGCCGAAGCGTGGCTATCCCACAAATTATACATGTTTTTATTTGGTATTTATTAAGGACAGCCAACAACTCTAAATCTACTTACATCGTATTTACCTACTTACATACTATATTATATGTATTACGGCTAAGTTATCTTTTTAATGGGACAAATCATTTTAAACTTTTACTGGAGTATCCATAGTTATACTCTGATTCATCATCATATATAGTAAACTGACAGATGTCAATGTGTCATCCCCATACAATATCACTCAATTTGACACATGCAAAATGTCAAAATGCATAGAAACTTGTCATTTTCATCTGTCAGTTTACTTTACATGATTATGAATCAGAGTATAGTGATGTTTGAGGGCATTGACCCTAAATTGCACTACCTAATCCGATCACTGAATATCAGTGAATAACTAGCTACTTCAGAAGATGCCGATCAGGGAATATTCCGCTCGCTGCCAAGATTGGCAAACAGGAGAAAAAATCTGTGGCAATCGTTGAGCGTCTATATTGCAGACGGAAGCCCGTTTCTTATCGCCACCCGGTATAACGATAGGCGGCGGATTTGCACTGTACTATCAGGGACTAACGCCCCGTTGGTCTAGTGGTTTAAGTACCGGGCCGTGATCTCGGGGTCCCGGGTTCGATTCCTGGGTCGAGCAAAAGTTTGTTACGAATTTTTCGAACATAGCTCGGGTTTGTGATCACCAATCCGCATTAGGCAAGCGTGGTGATTAATCCTAATCCCATCATGGTAGTGATAACATGATTTCTATGATGGAGGCCTTTGCTCTGCAGTGGGACAGTATATAGGCTGATACTTTATCAGGGACTGATTAAAACAACAATAAAGTATATC
Source organism: Cnaphalocrocis medinalis (assembly GCA_014851415.1). Lineage (NCBI taxonomy): Eukaryota > Metazoa > Arthropoda > Insecta > Lepidoptera > Crambidae > Cnaphalocrocis > Cnaphalocrocis medinalis. The sequence goes on along the minus strand of CM026296.1, from coordinate 6,726,725 downwards.
TTCATCATCATAATTTAATATCTTATTCCTACTGCAGAAGTGCAGAGTATAAAAAACGTGTAAATAAATAAAATAAAAAACGGTGTAAACATATACCACACGTAAATACTTTGTTGCCAAAATATGACCATCCAATGAGCGAAAAAAAAGCTGTTTCATACTTATTTGATTGCCAGCTGGTTTGTACGGAACAGCTGACTTTTTTTTCACACATTTGATGCTCATATTTTGGTAGCACTTTGTTAACCTAAGACTGTTATTTTATTCTAAAATGAATAGTGAGATAGGTAACACCTCTTGTATCCCTTTTTCGGCAGTTAAATGATTTCTGATAGGCGTATGAAAATGGCTGCAATATACCTACCTTGGTCCAACATTTTTTCGAATCCCGATACAAAATGACCAAGTCACGTAACCTGTGACTTTGTATGATTCTTTATTGCGCATTTCTAAAAGACATTGAACATTAATCTTGTTTAGAATGGTAAATAATATAGATATTTTTTAAGGTACCTATGTAAATGTTTACCGATACACCCTGTAAATAAAATTTTGTGTATTCAAATTATTTTGTCTAAATTCTTATAAAATCGGATCGTAAGGTGTAAATTGTACGGGGCTAGAACAAAAAGCACCACCGCAGTATTGGCTCAGTAACTTATATTGCAGCGCCGCGGGGTTCTCACCCCGGCGAAGATTTCTGATCACTACACTTATCGGTTTCTTACTTACGGTTCAATCTTCGGTCATATAAACCCTAGATACGAAATCGATACATTTAAATATGAAATATAATAATAATAAATAATGAATTCACACAACATCTCATACATTGAACTGATTCCGTTCTAAGTAGCTTATGCACTTGTGTTACAGATATCAGACGACACTCACGACAGAGGAACACAAAATACAATATCTACTTAAATACATATATAACACCCAGACACTGAACAACATTTTCATCCCTTTAATCGCACATAAAAAATTTCATCTTTCCATAGTCGGTCATGACTTGATCATTTTGTATGGGAAGTCGAAAATGTTTTCGAAGAATTCGGAAAACTTGTTGAACAAATATTATTCAGAATGGCTGATAGAACACGTGGTTAAAGGGATGTAAATATTCCTGTGAACATAAGCTTGTTTTTTAAATTTTCGCGTTGCATTATAACTACTATTATTATAGACGGGAATTAACGCGACGTTTATATTTAAGCAAATAATTTTGTATGTACGTAGGCAGCCACACATCAAAGTATACAAAACTGTCAAATTTCTTCAATCGACTCTCATCTTACTATCAAACACATTAGGTTGAATATCAATTGAGGAAATTTGACAGGTTGTGGTAACCTGATGTGTGGCTGTCTGTACTTTCTGCTTGACGTTTCGGCTGCGTTACAGCAGCCGTGGTCACAAGCGGACACCAGCGGTCAGTCCGCCGTCTATAATAGTATATATACAGGGTGTATACAGCAGATACACGTATACACCCTGTATATGTTCACAACGTGTTTAAGTTCAAGAAGCCTGTTATAATAAATACCAGTACATAATGAGCGGTCGGATGAAATATTTATGTTACCGAAATATCTGGATGCTGATATGAATCCATTTGGGAGGGAAATAATACGAATGTCAGTCATTTGTTACGCGCAGATTTGCCCGTTAGTATCGTAGGCCCGGAGACTGGGAACACGGGAGCTACGTTTCGCACATGACAACTTAAACAGTCATAACTCAAAATTAAGTGAATAGGCTTCTTCTGGGAAAGCACGCTACATCTCTCTCCATCAGGTGAGATGAGGTCAAGTGCAAACCCATTTAATATAAAAAAAATGAAATTCCCAGTAATTGCAATTTGAAAGTTCAAAAAATGTTCATTTGCGTTTTGTGTTATCTTTTTTTATGTGACAGGTGGCGGTGAGACAATTGAAGGTGAGGAGTATGAAGAATTGAAACGTTTTTATACGAATTTCCAAAGGTCATGGTACTAATGTTGTTCTGAACGATTGGTAGAAGACGTGTTTGAAGGACAGAATACCTAAGTACGTTTTGTATTGATAATTAACAATGTGGAAAAAGTCTAAGGAATTATAATAACTGTTAGTTGAAGTTAGTGTCCATATTAAAGTTAGTTTCTATGAATGAGGCTACGAAATTGTGATTAAAGTTTGGTTAGAGGAATTGTAGTGAAGTTAAAGAAATAAGTACAAAGACCTCTGTAGCAATTGCAGTTAGGCGGATTGCCAAAACAACGGGCAGCCGTACAAATATTTACCTAAAATTTCAAAAGCCCGGTACATAAGCCAATTCGTCCCTGTTCCAATCTGTTGGAGGGACGCCAAAGGATCACGAAGTCACGGTGTCCTCACCCCATTGTTAAGGATAAATTTGCTACATTGTCTGTACGCGGTCGAGAAATAGACAATTGAGTGAAATTCTGTACGATTTCTCATTGAATTGTTGTTCAAGTGAAATAAAAGATGTTGAGGATACCTTGAAGAGTTTACTTGAATTAATATACTGACAATAAAATTGTTATTTAATATTTTCTTGTTGTAAAAAAGACTGTACCTGTGAAAATTTACACCCCTTTAACCATGTGTTTTACCAACCATTCTGAACAAAAGTCCTTAGTTATATCACTTTTGGAAATACGCATAATAAATCTGGAGGCACGGGAGTGCCCCCGCCAAGACGAGCTAAGCGAAGCGCAAGGGCACCTATCTTTTCTCGAAGTGTTTCGCCGTTTTTTTTAACTCTCATAGAGTTGCTTTCTGATGTACCATATAGTTTATATTCTCAGAATATGATATCAATAATAGACTAATTAAACGTAAAAAGTCTTAATTGAATAACTATGCCTTGACGTTGCGCTATCATCTTGATTTTTTTTTCTATGTGATAGGTAGCAGACGAGCAGGCGGATCACCTGATGGTAAGCAATTGCCGCTGCTCATGGACACTTGCAACACCAGTGGAGTTACAAGTGCGCTGCCAACCTTTTATCCCCTCCCCCCCCGGTTGGGCCTCCGGTACCCTCACTCACTCAGCGAAACAGCACAGGGGCTGCTTCACGCCGGTTTTCTGTGAGGCAGTGGTATCACTCCGGTCGAGCCGGATTCGTGCCGAAGCGTGGCTCTCCCACAGTTTCCGTGGTTCTCCCACAGTCTTGTTTCTAAATAGTTTTTTATTCGATAACACTCTTCCTTGTTCCCCGTCCCCTAGACTAAACCAGTTTCGGCAAGCGATGGCGCGTCAGAAATTAATGAAAGCATCGATGTAGCAAGTGCCGCTATTTCTCACCGCGGCCATTAGTTCGCTACCAATTATATTCAAAAGGAAATGCCTGGAGCAAAATACGGATTTTGAGGCCGAAAATACCTCGCGGTTAGTGCGCCGGAATTTAGTTAAAAAGTTGATGTTCAGTTAAACTAAGTAAGTGAGTGGAGACCGCGTCTTGGTAAACGTAGTGTAGGACGACCTCAGGCCAGATGGAGTGACGATCTGCGCAAGAGGCTGGCTGGAGCTGGATGCGAGTAGCCGAAGATCGATCAAAGATGCGAGCATTTGGAGAGGCCTATGTCCAGTAGTGGACTGCAACAGGCTGATAATGATGATGATGGAAGTAAGTAAACGTTTATTAATTTCACGACTTTATTGACACACTAGTGGCCCGCCCGCACTTCGCTTCGGGACAGTAGTTATAAACTAAACCAATAGATGGCGCTGGGCATCGGTTATATCGCGTTTGTGTTTCGTGTTTTCGGTTTACCTATAAGCCTTGTCGTTCTTTATAGATGTTATATAGAGAGCTCCACCTCCTAACCTCTTTATGCAGAGTATAGAAGAAGATTATGTCGAGATCAACGATGTATAATCAAGGTACAACCTCAGTACCTAATTGGGTATTTGACTAATCTCGATATAGTAAAAAATATTGATACTCTATCAAAATATTGGTAAATAAGAACCAATGGCCAACATTTTTAGTCAAAAATATACCGTCTAGCCGGTTTTGTGAGCATTCAAAGTTTCTAGGGCAAGTCCATTTATAAAGTATAAAATTAAAAAAAATATATTTATCATTGAACTAGGTACCCGTACATTTTCCACCAACTTTTATTGTAAAACCATATACTTAAACGAAACATTTGATATAGATACCAAACAAAATTTACTTTTAAACAGAAGTTTGAGTTGTGACGTCACAATCCAATAGCCATTTGTATAGAGCGTTTCTGGGCTTGCCCAAAATATGTGCTCTTAAAGTTGTGATAATATCTCAGGTAATTCAACTGAGAATCAAGTGATTCTTTCAACGATGTTTCTTAAATTGAGGCGTCTTTTGAATAAACACATAAAAAAATTTTAGTCAAATACCCAATTCTCGTGCATTCGACATTGAAGTCGAATATAGAGATCTAATGATAATATATTGAGAATTGCCCCCCTGATGCTCGGATTCGAACCATGACTTATCCTTTGAGCTCCCACTTATGATAATAATACTGCGTCATCATTCTGTCGACGTCACGACATGTCCGACTCATGACGTCATCCGTGACGTGTGTATGGGCGCCGTAATTAATGGAGTCTGTTCATACAGAGATTATGCCGATACAAAGGACACGGTTGGTAAACAATTTTGGACTTAATAACAATGGGGTTGAGTTATTTTTTGAGAAATGTTGAAATTGTTTTGGTGGCGAAGCGTTGATTGAATTATATTGGCTTTAATATTTTATGGCGTCGATTTTTTGGTTAAAAGAACCAAAATATTTTATATCTTTTGGTTGGGCTGAGGTTGAGCGATGATAGCATGTGACATGCCTTTCATATGTCATTGTAAAAAAAAAGTAAAGTAAAGTATCAGCCTATATACTGTCCCACTGCAGGGCAAAGGCCTCCATCATAGAAATCAAGTTATCGCTACTATGATGGGATTAGGCTTAATCACCACGCTTGCCTAATGCGGATTGGTGATCACAAACCCGAGCTATGTTCGAAAAATTCGAAACAAACTTTTGCTCGACCCGGGAATCGAACCCGGGACCCCAAGATCACGACCCGGTACTTAAACCACTAGACCAACAGGGCGTTAACAAACTTTTGCTGGATTATGTCATTGTAATTTTTATTTTACGTGATAGGTGGCAGACGAGCAGACAGATCACCTGATGGTAAGCGATTGCGGCCGCCCATAGACACTCGCAACACCATTAGAGTTTCAATCCGAACATTCCATTTACCGCGGAAGAGAGACACTTCGGCATGAATGGACCGGTTCGACCGGAGTGATACTAAGGCCTCACAGAAGACTGGAGTGAAGCAGTGCCTGCGCTGTGTTTCGTCGATTAAGTGAGGGTACCGGAGGCCCATTGGGGGGAAGGTGGGTTAAAGGTTGGCAGCGCACTTGTGACTCTACTGGTGTTACATGTGTCTATAGGCGGCGGCAACCGCTTACAATCAGGTGATCTGTCTGCCCGTCTGCATAACATGATAAAACGAGTCTTACCTAAATATATTTTTTATTATTTATTGATTTGTAAGTGCTGTGTATTAATAATCCTATGCAAATAAAAATTATTTTGATTTCACTTGATTTAAAAAAGGGTGCACACTGTTCGCCTGCTACCACCTATCACATTAAAAACAAATTGTAGGAGAGCCATGCTTCGGCATGAATGGGCCGGCTCTACCGAGAGTGATCCACTGCTCACAGAAAAACGGCGTGAGCAGCTCATGTGCTGTGTTAGGCCGAATGTGAGTGAGGGTACGGAGGCCCTGGGGGGGAAGGAGGATAAAAGGTTAGCAGCGCACTTGTAACTCCACTGGTGTTGCAAGTGTCCATGAGCGGCGGCAATTGCTTACCATCAGGTGGATCCGCCTGCTCGTCTGCTATCTTAACATAAAAAAAAGAAAAAAAACACTTCTTCGAAGTACTTACTTCTCTTATAAAAAATGACTCGAGTCGCGTTGATATCCAGGAATATCCCGAGCCGAAAGTGTAGTAAAAGTTGCAATAATAAATAGGGTGGCGTGAGTGCACGGCTTAAGACCCTGGCATTTTTCACTGCGGCGCGGGAACATGTGATTGCTAAAGCGTAACGCTGGGTTACATTTGCACCGAAGGGTTAAAAGTACTTACTTATTTTTTGACCCCGACGCAAACGATATGGTGTTTATAAGTTTAACGTGTCTATGTGTGTGTGTGTCTGTCTATGGCAGTGGTTCTTAACCGGTGGTCCGCGGACCACTGGTGGTCCCTGGAGGCATTCCAAGTGGTCCGCGAAGACATCGTATTAACAAGTGACGTGACGTGATGAGTCGAGTCAACACAACGCAAACGGCGCCGCGACGCATCTCCGAAGTGTGTGGTCCCAGACGCGACACAATTTTGGTAAAATTGTCCCTCATGACTTAAAGGTTAAGAACCACTGATCTAGGGAGTAGTACTCAAGATATTATCTAGATACCTACTCAAGATATCTAGAACCGATCTAGGGAGCTAGTTCCTTAGATACTAGCACATTTATATCCTCTGTGATACTAGATACGAGTACCAGGTCCCACCAGAATACCAGCGCTGCTGCGGCACCGCAGATAATGCCGTAGCAGCAAATGCTGAGGTCGGGACCTGATTGACCTCACACAAACATATATATCTACTACCTACTACTTACATACTTAAGTTCTTTCCCCTTATTCATTCTCACTGTATGTGTTATATTTTGTATTTTGTGATGGTCAATAAATGTATTTTCTTTCTTTCTTTCTTTCTTTACTAGATAAAAACTCTAGATAAAAAATGTCGTCGCCAACGAAGGCTCCATTTGCAAAAAAAACGCTATTTGGCATTTTCGGAATTTAAAACCAATTACTATGGGCTGGAATTCAAGACCAAAAAAATCCATGACAGATACCACCGGTTAAGAACCACTGCCCTAGATGCTAGATACAACTCTAGATAAAAATTTCGCAGTAAGCATCTAGGTTTTCTATGATCGAAACCATTCAATGGATTTAAATCTATTATTAAATTCAGTATTAAAAATTAACATCGCGCTTATTCCCGTCTACAACAAGAATAGTTAAAATATTAAATGCAACGCTAAAATTTTATGGATTCAAATGTTGTCTTTTCATAACAAGCGGTGTGAATACAGTCTCCTCGATAAAAGACGGCGGCAAGTTGTCGTTTTTGTTTGATAAATCATCGACTGTACGCAAACTGCAGCTCTCTTGTAGCTTGTAAAAGCCTTTCTGTAAGATTATTTTTATGTGGTAGGTGGCAGACGAGCAGACGGATCACCTGATGGTAAGCGATTTTCGCCGCCCATAGACACTTGCAACACCAATAGAGATACAAGTGACAATCTTTATCCCTCTTTCTCCCCATTAGGCCTGTACCTTCACTCACTTGACGATACACAGCGCACGCTGCTTCCCGCCGGTCTTCAAAGGCCGCGGTATCAGTCCGATCGAGCCGGTCTATTCATGAAGTGTGGGCTTTCCCACGGTAAAACTTCATAATCAAGTATCATTTCAGAAGCGGTTTCCTCAGTCGCAGGACACAAGTTTTCATAGAAAAATCTGTCATTTATTTATGACGAAGGTTTAACAATGAGTCCATTAATGGTAGTCTATAAGCTTGAACTTAAACTTCCACGTTACATTTTGAAAACTTTGTGAGGAATTTTGAGTGGATGAAATTATATGTCTCATTCAGCGTGTACTTCCCAGTTGCATCCAAAGCTGTCGCTTACCCCGCCCAGGCTCGGGATACGCTCACATAGCTTAGGCATAGCCAGGTTTTATGGTGGGAATTTAGTTCAAGTGAATAAAACGAACAAAACTACATAATCCTATCCTTATAGAGAGAGACCTTTCCAAGCAGGGGATGATATTATCAGGCTAAATAGCAACAACAAGCTACTAGCAGTATTTTTCATAATGCTAATTGCTTGTGTCACAAATTCTCAGTGTCAGCCCGAAGTCTGGAAGTTGGCGGTCTTGTACCCCCGTGCCTCGGAAAGCACGTTAGGCCAGTCCTGCGCCCAACCTCTCTTCGGTCGTGTCGCAATGGTGTCCCGTCGAATTAAGAGGGTAAGGGAATAGAGAGTGCACCTGTGTTTACGAACACATTTGAGCACTATAATATCCTGCAAACGTGGCTAATCTTTAAGATTGTCCGCCGTAGTCGAATATCATTTGGAGGATTTACTTATTTATTATAGAGTTGGTCCATGGCAAAAAAGTCGCCCAGAAGGCTATGTCAATAGCCTTTACAATAGATTGGTACTTTTTCCCTCCGGCTGTTATCTGCAGGGCTGGTATATCTTATCACAGCCCGTCGATCCATCACCCGCCTCAACTTGAGTCATTTAAACTTTTTCTAACTTTTGGCGACTTTACACCTTGCGACCGAAAGTATAACTTATCTCTGGGCGCAGACCCTCCAGGGGCGCAGAAGTGACCAGACCGCCCTACTGTACTGTATCGCAATTTGAAGCAATATTGAAACAACAAAAGCACGCACCGGGTGCATAAAAGGCTAGTTACAGCACTGACTTTAAGTAAATATTGCACTTAAAAAATTCCTCGGAGGGTTCAGGTGGGACTCGAACCCACAACCTTCCACAGACCGGGCAGATATGCTATCCACTTTACACCATCCGAGCCCCTTACTAGGCCGACGAATTTCGTAAGTGTTTCTGTGGAAGGTTGTGGGTTCGAGTCCCACCTGAACCCTCCGAGGATTTTTTTTAAGTGCAATATTGCAAAGAATTGCTATTCCTAAAATAAAAAATTATCTATACTTTGTCCTAATAAAGCAAAAGGGACTATAGACGTTGAACTGTAGGTCGCTGGTGGGGTTATGCCAATAAACAGCTTCGTAGCTTTCGGTGTCGAAACACTGGGCCCGTGGGGTCCCGATGCTCTCTTTCTCTCTCTCTTAGGTTCCATTCCATCGCTATCCAACGAATATCCAAACTTAATGCTGCCAGCATTTTGGGGACATTGCCACAGGGGCCAACTCAGTTTTAATTTTTCTTTTTGATAGTTTTTTTTAGCTTTAAATTCTAGTTATTGTTTTCTCATGTTTCCATATTATTTTGTCCAATAAATATAGTTAAAAACTGGTATCGGAAGAAATAATTTTCATAGAAAGCCTTCTTTTTTACAAGTGTTCAAAATAACGGTCATCGCTATACTTTCGTGCCTCCAGCTATACGGGGATAAACTGATTGACTGTTCGACCGATTAAACTAACTAGTTAATCGGTAGAACAGCCACCCGGTATATGAAAGGTTGTTGGTTCAAGTCCCACCTGAATCCATCGATGATTTTTTAAAGTGATTATTTACTTTAAGTATACTTAAGATGTGTGAATTTAATACAGGTGTAAAGGCCCCTTCTATCTTAATCCGTCCTTTGTGCTAGACGGAGGAATCTCCCGTCAAAGTGATTCTTGATTTATAGCCCTAAAGGACTTTTAATTTAGGCCTAGTCGGCCTTCGAGTCTTGCAAGCCTTGTGATCTGATAAGAGGTTTGAAGGCCAGTTTGTGAGTAAGTAGTTATACTATAGTTGAAGGGGGCATAACAAGCTATTACTTAAACGTCTCAGTGTTATGGAAAGTTATTTAGAGTCTGAGCGTGTTAAAAGTGCTTTATTTATACTTACATTATACAATTTTTGTTGTTTTAATCCTTCACTCGACGAAACACAGCGCAGGTGCTGCTTCACGCCGGTCGTCTGTGAGGCCGTGGTATCACTCCGGTCGAGCGCTTCATGCCGAAGCGGTACTCCCACGGTTAACCAAGGTATATAAAATTAGATAGCTGAGTTTTAATTTCTTATTACTTATCGAAACATAAACGTCCCATTGGTCTGGTGGGTTAAGTACAGGACATATTGAATTAAAAATGTATATAATGAACGAATGTATGGAAATCTCTTATTGGATATCTATATCAAGTGCGTGAGAATTGGGCTCCAGGGCCGGAATCTCAAGGTTCGATTCCGGGTCGAACAAGAAGTCCATTTACAATTTTCCGAACATAGCTCGGTTTTGTGATCACCAATCCGTATTAGGCAAGCGTGGTGATTAAGCCTAATCCCATCATAGTAGTGATGACTTGATCTCTATGATGAAGGCATTTGCCCTGCAGTGGGACAGATATAGGCAATTTTTTTTCTGTTATCATATCGAAACTTATATTCTCTTAACAGGACAACATACACAGATAACCATAAAAGCCTACCCACACATACATAACACTTTACTGCAAATGCGTTAGTATTCAACGGACATTTGCTAGCCTCGCCTCAGTATACACGTACAGTCAGCCCAACATTACTTTTTATATTTACCGCTGGTTTTATGAAAAATAAAATTTGGGTACGAATTTTTTTATTATTATGGTGGGATGTGTTTTATGTTGTTGGGAGATAGGTATTTTTAATTATGATAAATAAAATATGGATAGATAAGGTCTTTGAGTGTAGGCCGCGTACAAGAAGTCGCCACCATAGTGCGCCCTCTACAAGGTTGAAGACTGTGAAATGAGGGATGATGACCAGGACGATGATAGTAACACTTATAATGAAAACATTTAATACTATAATACAGAGTTTTGGCACGGGATCGGGAGGGCTACAACAACTGACTGTTAGATATTATAGACATTTCTTATAAAGGGTTGAATGTTTTATACCTAGAACACTAGAATTTAAACTTAATCAGAGGCCAAAAAGGTTTCATCGATCTAGGTCGCCAACAAAGGTTGACCCATGTGTAGAATAGTAGAAATAGAATAGAATAGAATAGAATAGAATAGAATAGAATAGAATAGAATAGAATAGAATAGAATAGAATAGAATAGAATAGAATAGAATATATAGAATAGAATAGAACAGAATAGAATATATGTATAATAGAAAACATTTTAATGTTCTAACATTTTGGTGAAGGTCACGGGAATTTCATGGATGCGGATGGCGCGGGACCGATCTGTCTGTGCAAAGAACTTTGGAGGAGGCCTATTTACTCGTATGTCCAGTTGTGGACGTCTTTTGAAAATATTTTTTGCACTTGTGACTCCACTGGTGTTGCAGGTGTCCATGGGCGGCGGCAATTGCTTACCATCAGGTGATCCGCCAGCTCGTCTGCTACCTATCACATAAAAAAAAATACATGACCTTTATTAGCGATCGCTGTACTCGTACTAAATGTATAAAATACTAGTGGCCCGTCCTCACTTCGCTTCGGGATAGTAATTCAGAAATGAACCTATAGATGGCGCTGTGTCCAATTACATCGCAAGCGTTTCGTGTTTTCGGTTTACCTATAAGCCTTGTCGTTGTCTATAAAAGTTATCTCTTTGTAAATAGTATAGATAGATGATTTTGCAAATCCTCCCCAAACAGCATGTATGCAGAAGGTACGTTATAATTAATTGCGCAAAAGAGATGTATGTTGCACCTTTTGGCTGAAATGATGAAGTAATTTAATAGGAAATCGGGTGTGTCCACCAGGGTAGCATCACACTCCGGGGGTCAAACCCACGGACCTGTGTGTACGTTGCATACATCCGCAAATAACGGAACTGCCGACATCCGCTTCATATTGGGCGGACTCGACTATGTGCGATATAATTGCTATTGACCAATCCGATTGGACACACAAATAACTTGCTTTGAGTATTCCATTCCAATATGAATACTGAGAATTGTCTAAACCTCTATTTAGTTATGATGTTTCTATAATCATAGAAATGCAGTTCATTACAGGAGGCTAGAATTTACATAGGGCCTAAAGTTAAAATAAATAAAATAATAAATTCACACAACATCTCATACATTGACCTGACTCCGTACTAAGTAGCTTATGCACTTGTGTTACAGATATCAGCGGACGGGTATGCGTAACGCATTTCCCCTGGGTAACCAAAAAAAAAAAAGGATCACAAATATAATACTTAAATACATATGTAACACTAGACACTGAACAAACACAAATGTTCATCACACGAATGTTCGTCCAGGGTGGGGATCGAACCCACGACCTTTGGCGTATGAGGTAGGGTCACTACCATTGCGCCAACCGGCCAGGCTAAAGTTGGCGGGCTTGTACTCCCATGCCTTTGTAAGAACCATAAGACGTTGGTCCTGCGCCGAATCTCTCTTCGGTCGTGTCACACTTGTGTCCCATCGAATTAAGAGGGAGGAATAGAGAGTGCACTGTGTTTGCGTACACACTTCAGCACTGTTATATATCATTGCGTAAGTAGCTGTTCGTTAAGATCGGTAGCCGTAGACGAAATATCGGTTGAAGGATTTATTTATTATAGAGTTGGTCCATGGCAAAATAGTCGCCCAAGTCGACGGCTTAGTGCTGTGGTGTTTCACGCCCCATTTGGGGAGAAGTGACATTGAGACTGGGCTTAAAGACACAGACTTTGTAGGGAATGAAGAAACGCACCGGGGAAAGAGCCCTTAGCAAGTACCTGGTGAGCGTCTGCCAAGATTCGGTCCGTATGCCGAGACGGTAGGAAGGACCATGGGCTGGTGGAAGGACCTGAATTCGACGGCTTACTCAGTTTCACGACTCCGCGAGGCAAATTCTACTGGGTGACCTGGTAGGCAGTACTATCAGGAGGTTTGCATTCTGCCAAACAATTTGGCCTAAAGTGGCGAGCGCGATTCAGCGGTACGGTCCAAGTCCCGGCTGTGGGGTATCCGACCGCGATTGCGCTGAGATGGACACCCCAGGGGTTTTGGTTAGGGTTAGAGTTTCACACCCACCACCTTGTCCCCTACATGTGACAAGGTGAAGGCCATGATGGTTTCCCCTGGTAAAAAAACCTTAGACGTACTTTATTGTTTTCGTGTTACGAGTGCCACTAACAGCACGGCTAGTCCACAAGTTTAAAGTCGCTCAGCGGTCTATGGAAAGAGCTATGCTCGGCGTTTCTCTGCGTGATCGAATCCGAAACGAGGTGATCCGACAGAGAACTAAAGTTATCGACATAGCTCATCGGATTAGCAAGCTGAAGTGGCAGTGGGCTGGTCATATCTGCCGCAGAACTGACAACCGTTGGGGTAAACGAGTTCTGGGGTGGAGACCGCGTCTCGGTAAACGTAGTGTAGGACGACCTCAGGCCAGATGGAGTGATGATCTGCGCAAGAGGGCTGGCTGGAGCTGGATGCGAGTAGCCGAAGATCGATCAAAGTGGCGAGCATTTGGAGAGGCCTATGTCCAGCAGTGGACTGCAACAGGCTGATGATGATGATGATTACGAGTGAACATCTGAAGCAACAACAGATCAATGGCTCTTCTAACACAGTGGCATAAAGTAAATAAAATATTTGTCCCGTGTGTCATTACTAGTGCGCAATCTGTAGACGCACCCACAGGAATCTATCAATACGGATAATAGTGCGTATTTGTCACATAATGGCGCAATACGTAAGCATATAGCGAGAGGAGCAAATCAAATTATTGTTTAAATCAAAATATTATTTACTAGTTACCTCTTCCTACTAATGGTGCTAGTCTCTTTGACATACAGGGTGTATCTGTGAACATTTACATCCCTTTAACTACGTGTTCTACCAACCATTCTAAACAACATTTGTTCTATGACTTTTGAAAAGTTGTTGAACAAATGTTGTTCAGAATGGTTGATAGATCACGTGGTTAAAGGGATGTAAATGTTCACAGATACACCCTGTATACATACATATATATAACAACCACGCTTCGGCATGAATGGGCCGGCTCGACCGGCGTGATACTACAGCCTGCGCTGTGTTTTGTCGTGAGAGTGAGTACCGGAGGGGCTTAAATGATGGCAGCGCACTTGTGACTCTACTGTTGTTGCAGATGTCTATAGGCGGCGGCAATCGCTTATTCATCAGATGATTCGTCTGCTCGTCTGTCACTAAGCATATGAATAATAAATAAATAAAATAGTACAACTGTACGTACATTTACACATCAAAGTATACATAACTGTCAAACTTCAATCGACTCTCATCTTTCTGTCAAACACATTAAGTAGAATATCAATTGAGGAAATTTGACAGTTTATGGTAATCTGATGTATTATGTACATTACGAGTACTTACCTACTAGTTAAGTCATTGTTCCCTCCGCATCTCGATCTAGTTTACTTCCCATTTCCATTAGTCGAATGCAGAATTTTGTCTAAGGTAGAATCTGTTCGCATCCGTAAAAATGATTTACACCCCACTCACACAAGTCATACACGCCTCCGCCTATCTCGCGTATCCGCCCTAAGAAAAGCGTTATAGCTTTATCGACAAGGCACTAAATCACACCGTATTAGACCATATATATTGTTTGTACGGCGATAACTTTCGCACTCATACCGCACTGTTTTCTCAGACCCGCCATGACATTATACAGTGTATTCGAGTTTTTGGTGGTCAATAATAACTATCCTTACTAGTAAAGAAAAGTATCAGCCACAAAGTACTATCCCACTGCAGGGCAAAGACCTCCTTCATAGAAATTAAGTTATCACTTAGGATTAGGTTAAATCACCACTTTTTTGGTGATTGGTGATCACAAACCCGAGCTATGTTCGAAACATTCGAAACATACTTTTGCTCGACCCGGGAATATCATAATCAATTTCACCCCCCTTTTAAAACCCCTACAGCCCCCTTTTCGCAATAATAAGTAACCTATTCCTTTCTCAGGGTCTAGACCATCTGTATACTAAATTTCATTCAAATCCGTTCAGTAGTTTTGGCGTGAAAGAGTAACAGACAGACAGTAGGTACTTTCGCATTTATAATTAGCTAGGATTAGGATGAAAACGGCAATTAGCGCGACGTTTGTTGTCATGTTTATTTTTATCTGATAGGTGGCAGACGAGCAGGCGGATCACCTGATAGTAAGTGACTGCCGCCGACCATAGACACCTGCAACACCAGTAGAGTCACAAGTGAACTGCCAAACTTTAACCCAATTTCCCCACTATTGGGACTCCGGTACCCCCACTCACTCGACAAAACTCATAGGCTGCGGTGCTGCTTTACGCTGGTCTTCTTTGAGGCCGTGGTATCACTCCGGTCGAGCCAGCCCATTCATACCAATGCGTGGTTCTTATACGCAAAAAATCTCGCTCGTCTTCTACCAACCATTATTATGTAACAGTGATAGTAATTTGACACTGTTGTAGCTTGTGTGTGAATTCAAGTTAGCTGTACGAACCACTGGTTACGTTGAGGCGCGGCCTCACAACGATAAATCGCTAAACACCGGCATTTTGACGTTGATTGACTCCGGTTGTTGAGTACCCACTCTATCAATTAATTCTGGACATTAGCAAATTGCCCCCATAAAGTAGAGGATAAAGACCATTACAAAACCAACCAACAAGCATCTTTTCAACACTTAAGTATGCGAAATATTTCCTACCTTTTGAGGGGCAAATTGTAAACTTTTTTTTTAAATGCGCATGCTAATCACATCTATCATCCTGGTTTCAAACTACTGCAACCCCTGTACTATGAGTACCAGATGACGATAATTAAACTAGGGGCGTCATCCCAGACCTAAGAAAACTGAGAAAAAGTAGTTGCGTAAAATTACTTGACAGGGAATCGAAACCGGGACTTTTCGCGCTTTGGGTAAGTCCCTTAGCCACTGCGCCATCGCCTTCGGTCGACGATCGATAGATGGCCAGATCGACCCTAGGTTTTTTTTTTTTTTTTTTAACCTAGCAGACGAGCAGGCGGATCACCTGATGGTCAGCAATTGCCGCCGCTCATGGACACTTGCAACACCAGTGGAGTTACAAGTGCGCTGCCAACCTTTTATCCCCTTCCCCCGTCCGGTACCCTCACTCACTCGGCGAAACACAGCACAGGGGCTGCTTCACGCCGGTTTTCTGTGAGGCAGTGGTATCACTCCGGTCGAGCCGGCCCATTCATGCCGAAGCGTGTCTCTCCCACAGTTTCACAGGTCTTTGAAACACAACAAAAAAACTGCATCAATTAGGTGCGAGACGAAATCTAATTTACCTACGATTTTAATATCAGCATTCAATAAATAGGTATGTAAATGTAAGTCACCTTTTTTGTCTTAAAAATGTGGATCCGTATAAAAACGATTTTGTTTTGCAATAAAAATAAATTGAGAACGTATGCACTGTGCGTCTTTGAAGTAAAAATAAACAAAACGGGACAAGATCGAGCCGTCCATTATGATTGTGAGTTCCGTAGGTTATTTTAAGCTAGTTAACACAATATTTTCCAGTTTTTATGAGGCTTCATATATAATAATATATTACGTCACAAGTTATGGCGCTTTGCAGATTTGATGGCGCAAGGGAAATCAATACTACCAACGCATACGCCGGGCAAAAAAAACCGTGCTGGTATGTACATGGCGCGTAGTGGCGGCGCGGCTTGTCCGCATAATCATACAAAACAGTTTGTATGAAGTAGGCACACGGATGGTTCTGGGCTGCTAACCAGTCCACACTGCCCTTCACTAGAACGAACGTTGTGAGCCACCGACCCTCGTGTGCGTTTTATCCGTGGCGCAGGCTATCCCTGTCACGGTATCGACGGGCTGACGCAGTGTGTACTATTTTGGGGATAAAAAAAACAATTTTCCTTCCAAATCAAGCACTACCTATACTTATACCAATAATTCGTTGCAATACTATTTTTCTATTACGATTGATTCATTCCTGCAGACAGGACTACCGTTAGCCAACACCACTATGAATATGAGCAGGTATACCAATCTATTACGGCGAACTTAGTGATGGCGTTCTAAGTGAGAAGTTAGTTTCTTAAGTAGAGTTGTTAAAAAGTTGTTGTGTGGTTTTTGCCTTCTACTACGGAACCCTAACAAAAAGCAGCTAAGACAGCGGAGCGACACAGTGCTTGTAGAGGTTGAGTGATAGCGACATCGACCCGTGTTCACTCCACTGGTCCTCTACCAATGACTCTACTTCATTTAAAAGACCAAAAAGTGAAAAGCAAAAAAAAAAATTTTTTTTTGTGATATGTGGCTGACGTGCACACGGATCAGATGGTAAGCTATTGCTGCCATAGTCACTCCAATTGAGCCACCGGTATCCTCACTCACTTGGCGAAACACAGCGCAGGTGCTGCTTCACGCCGTAGTATCACTCCGGTCGAGCTGGTCCATTCATGTCGAAGCGTGGGTCTCCCACTCCTAGAGTTGCATGATCGGATTGGAACCACGACACCCCGCCCCCCTCCCCCCAAATAGCAAGTTAGGCTCCCACCGAGGTTGTAAAAAAAAAACTAATATTGTTCAGAATGTTATTAAAACACGTGGTTAAAGGGATGTAAAATGTCTACAGATACATCCTGTATAATGGATATCTTTTCAGAGGAAAATTTTCGTGCACTCGACATTGATGTCGAGTGTGGAGATTTCATTTCATTCGTCCATACAAATTTCCAATTCGACTTCAATGTCGGGTGCACTCGGAGTGTTGCTCCCTAGGTAACTGTTGATACTAAAAAATATTTTCACCAATTAGTCACACAGTTTTATAGCAATAAACGACTTTGATTCTGTTGGTTTTCATCGGTCAAATAAGTGAATATCCTTCGAGAATCCCTAGTAGTGTCAAGGATAGTCTAGGTCCTTTTGCAAGGTCACGGCAGCTTCTCACGTGAGTACTATTAGCACTTAGCACTAATCTTTGTAGTGTCAAAGGGCTTGCGATTTAGAGGACAAATTCTTAAGGTGCTTGTTTGGTCTCCTAGCGCCATTTGACAATTAATATTATACTAAACACTTTCTGCTGGAGTGCAAATGGAGTGGACTGACTGAGTGACATTTTTTTATGCGAATTCCCAAAACTCGTAAAGCAAATGTTGTTTAGAATCATAGGTAGGACACGCGGTCAAAGGGATGTAAATATTCACAGATACAACCTGTAGGTATATACAAGTTGGTCCAACTAGTGACGGTAGATTTTTTTATTATAAAAATTGCGAAATATCCAATAAATAAAAGATATTAATTTTTAAGCCTTTCTGGCTGAATACTTAAAAAAACCTTAAAAAAATTATAACTCGAAAAATCGCTAAACATACATGGGGTATTTATGGATACCCCCAGGTGTGAGAAATCTAAAAAAAAAATATTGACGTCACTAGTTGGAGTACCCTGTATAGTTAAATTTTATATTTCATTATTTACAACTTAGTCAACTTACTCTGTGGCAAAATACATACGTTCTTTCTAGACTAGGAAGAGCCTTTGTCATTTATGATTCTGGAACTAATCAAAATTGTTAAAAATCTAATTGTGGCGCTAGTGGACCAGGCGTGAGCCCTTAACAGTAAGACCTTAGGTAAGCTATAATTAAGTATACTAATTAATTACTATAAGGGATTTTATTTGCACGTATTATGGGGCCGATTCTCACACAAGATAAAGATCGGGTGTCCAATGTCGAATTGGAGATGTGGCAAGGGTTTTTTTGTATTCAAATAGTTTTTTTTATGTGATATGTAATTGATAACGCCCCGGTTGGTCTAGTGGTTTAAGTACCGGGCCCTGATCTCGGGGTCCCGGGTTCCATTCCTGGGTCGAGCAAAAGTATGTTACGAATTTTTCGAACATAGCTCGGGTTTGTGATCACCAATCCGCATTAGGCAAGTGTGGTGATTAAGCCTAATCCCATCATAGTAGTGATAACATGATTTCTATGATGGATGCCTTTGCCCTGCAGTGGGACAGTATATAGGCTGATACTGATACTGATGTAATTGATAGACGAGCAGACGGATCACCTGATGGGAAGCGATTGCCTCCGCCCATAGACACCTGCAACACCAGTAGAATCACTAGTGCGCTGCCATCCTTTAACCCTCTTCCCCCAATTGGGCCTCCCCAATTGGGTTCCTTGGGTACCCAGACATACTCGACAACTGACAACACCCAGACCCAACATAAATAGACATCTGTTTCATCAACAAACATTTGTGTTTACGCGGGAATCGAACCCGATTCAATATTTCGACTTATCACCTTTATCGATCAAGAACTAGGCTTCTAAAACTAGTATTTTTAATACCTTTGTTTGTACAGTCAGCCACACATCAGGTTACCACAATCTGTCAAATTTCCCCAATTGATATTCAACCTAATGTGTATGACAGTAAGATGAGAGTCGATTGAAGAAATTTGACAGTTTTGTATACTTTGATGTGTACTAGTAGGTTCAATACTTTGACAAAGGAATGATTACAAAAATAACTTACAAAGTAAGTTTAATTTTGAAGACACAAAGTTAGTGCCAACAAAAAATACTAAACTTTTAACGAAAAACTTATACGGGACCCTGTAGCGAAGTTTTATTGCGTTTCTTTTCATTGTTTCCTAACAAAGGTCTTAAGTTAAGACCTGATTACAAAGGACATAGCGAATGGAAGTACAGTACCTACTTAGTTACATTGAGCTGGGTCACAAGTACACAATGTAGCTAGTACAGTCGGCAGAATTTAGATAGCGACATTTAAAACTGTCAAATACATTCAAAGTAACCAATAACTTCGATACCGCCAAACAGATCAGATTATTGTTTTTTTTTTATGTGATAGATAGCAGACGAGCAGGCGGATCATCTGATGGTAAGCAATTGCCGCCTCTCATGGACACTTGCAACACCAGTGAAGTTACAAATGCGCTGGCAACCTTGTATCCCCTTCCCCTCCGGTAGGGCCTCCGGTACCCTCACTCACTCGGCGAAACACAGCACAGGGGCTACTTCACGCCGGTTTTCTGTGAGGCAGAGGTATCACTCCGGTCGAGCCGGCCCATTCATGCCGAAGCGTGGCTCTCCCACAGTTGAATGTACCAGTCTGACCAAATATATGAATACACCGTGTTGTCACATAAAGTAAAGTGTCTTAAAATTATGATTTATTCTTTGATTATCATCAGCAACCCACACTCGTCCACAGCTGGACATAGGTCTCCCCTAATGCACGCCACTGCTCCCGATATTGTCGGCCACTTACTTCCAGCCCACACCAGCCAGCCTTCGAATGTCCTCATCCCATCTTGTCGCAGGGCGTCCAACACTACGCTTACCGAGTCGCGGTCTCCACTCAAGGACTTATGGCTCCAACGGTTGTCAGTTCTGCGGCTAATGTGACCAGCGCACTGCCACTTCAGTTTGTTATTTCGATCACCTCTTTGATCATCAGAAACAAAAAGTGTCTCAAAACAAAAAAAAAGTGTCTCAAAATGTGTGTTCATTTAATTAACTCTTTGGTCATAGAAGGATTAACTTAATGAGATTTGTTGAATTAAGTATAGCATGAGCTTCTCGCAAATTGGGTCAGGTTCAGGAGCTATTCCATGTAATTTAATATCATACATTACTGAGTATCGGATAACCACTTATTTTCGTAATCGAATGCGCTCAGCACTAATATATCTCAATTAATCCAGACAACTCTCGTTATATCGAGAAATACCCTCAAAATTAACCGCACCGAAATAGTGATGTTAGAGTATCGATACCTTTGAAGTCGAGACGTTGTGGTTAATACGAAATACGAATAGTGTTTTTTTTTTTTTTTTATGTGATAGTGATGTCAAAGTATCGATGTCTTTGATGTTGAAATGTATTTGTGGATTATACGAATAACTTTTTTGTGTTAGATGGCAGACGAACTGTCGCATCACCTAATGGTAAGCGATTGCGCTGAGTCATCAAGTGCGCTGCCAAATTTTAACCCCTTACCCCTCAATTGGGCCTCCGGTACCCTCATTTACTCGACGAAATACAGCGCAGGCGCTGCTTCAAGCTGCTAACCTTCTTAATTGCAAGTTTCCTAAAGTCACAAAACAAATTACACCCTTAGGATTAAAATGACTAACTCAAAATTTACAGGAACTATGAATCCAAATCCGCAACCAGGATCAGGATTCATAGTTTTTCTTATTTTGCTTCACGCCGGTCGTTTGTGAGGCCGTGGTATCACTCCGGTCGAGCCGGCCCGACTTAAAACCGCAGTAAAATACCAACTTCATATTTTTACGAGGTTGGTATTTCTATAGATTGTATGCGAATCCTAGTAAGAGATCTAACCGGTCATTGTTGCCTTAACAATTACATGGCGACTGTAGGACTGAGCGACACTAGAATCTGCAGAATGTGTAACGAGGCGGATGAAACCTCTATACACATAATCACCGAATGCGGACCACTGATGCGCAAACGTAGCATACATCTGGGAAAGCACATACTAAGCTCCAATGAAGATAGGGATCTCAGTACCAAACAATTGATTTGCTTTCTTAAAAGTGCAGGATTTGGGACTGAAATGTAGCATAGCGGCGATCACAATAGATCTAACTGGTCGCAGTGATACTGGTCTGAATAGGACTTGCATTTATTTATTTATTAATCAGTCATCTTAAAAGTTAACAGATTTATTAAAATCCAAAACGCTTAAAAGATAATTTAAAATAGGAATCACAATAATAATTTATACAAATGTAACTATAATAGAATAGCAGCGCGCTTAAAAAAATATATCGATTCATCACATCCCTATCCGTAAATAAAAAATAAAAAATCTATCGATTCATCACATCCCTACCGGCAACAATTCGCGATCCGTTCAGTTATATAGTTAACGATGATCAATTTATGCAATTTTCCTTAGTAATGCGCTTTTGATCGGCATTTTGCGAAGTTCTCGGTTTTAAAAGTTGTAAATTTTCAAACGAATCGGGTTAAAATTGGTCTGCCGACAGACAATGCGATTTCCATAATGTTGTTATGAAATATTTGGCAGTTTGGCCCATCTTTTGAAGGGGAAAAGCCGTAATACTTATACTTATTATTTATAAAGAGATAACTTCTATAGGCAACGTCAAGGCTTATAATAATATGTAACAGCGCCATCTATTGGTTCATTTCTGAATTACGGTCCCGAAGCGAAGTGAGGGCGGGCCACTAGTCTTTAATATTTAGAAACGCCAGTTTTTCATTACACCGCATAGGTATATTGACCCGTGCTAAGTAGCTTACCTATACTTACTCGTATAAGCACTTGTGTTACATATATCAGACAACAGAGGAAACAAAGATATAATTACGATTTGATACGGACCTACTTTATCTCTGAGAATTTTATTCAAACTGCAGTTTTTGTTGACGATCTTGCGGCTCTGCGCCTTCAAAATCACATTAAGCCGTTGGTCCTACCCTGATCTTTCTTCAGTCGTTTAACACGATCATAACGTGCTTTCCGAGGCACGAGGGTATACATTTTTTTTTATGAGATAGGGGGCAGACAAACAGACGAATCACCTGAAAATAAGCGATTACCGCCGCCCATGGACACTCGCAACACCAGAGGAGTAAATGCGCTGCCGACCTTTTAAGAAGGAATACGCTCGCTTTTTGAAGGTTTGTAGGTCGTATCGGTTCGGAAATACCGCGAGTGACAGTTCATTCCATAGTTTTGTAGTTCGATATTGCCAACTTCCAGTCTTCGGGCTGACTCTGAGAATTTGTCAACAGAAAAACTCAGGAACAAATGTTTGGTCCGACCCAGGGATCGAATCCGGGACCCCAAGCGCAACCGTCGCTGTAAAGTGCGACTTACTACCCGCTGCACCACCGAAGTAGTCAAACTTTTATCTTCTATACTATTTATAAAGAGCTAATATAATCTTCTATAGACAACGACAAGGCTTAAGAATAAATATTGCACTTAAAAATTCCTCGGAGGGTTCAGGTGGGACTCGAACCCACAACCTTCCACAGACCGGTCTGTGTAAACGGGTTCGGATGGCGTAAAGTGGATAGCATATCTGCTCGGGCAGTTATGATATCCACGTTACACCATCTGAACCCCTTACTAAGCCGACGAATTTCGTTAGTGCTTAACTCACCATGAGCTGACGATAGTCTCATCAATATTGTAGATATACTATACAATATCCAGTGGAAACATTATTGCAAATATTTGACCACTAGTTAAGATGAAACTGCTAAACGAATAATTTTTTTTAAGTGCAATATTTACATACGAATAAATTGCAAAGAATTGCTATACCAAAAATAAAAATTAAACGACAAGGCTTATAGGTAGACCGAAAACACGAAACGCTAGCGTGATGTAATCGACACCCAGCGCCATCTATTGGTACATATAAAGTGTAGTTCATAAGAACTACGGTCCCGAAGCGAAGTGAGGGCGGGCCACTAGTTACTTACATAAAGGCATAATGTCTAGGTTTTCTCTAGGTAGGTACTTACCCGGGTTGTCTCGGGGATGAGGTACCAATTTGTATGAGTGCTTGAATTAATCTTTTAAAGATAACTCCAAGCTTAGAAGAGGTTTTAATCCCAAAGGAAATTTATCATGGCACCTTTTTAGGTATACACAGCTATAAGGCTGTTTTGGTAAAGGTATGTACACTGATAAGGCGTTTGCCCTACTTATTTTTTTTTAGTAGGTAAGCACCTAATGTTAACTTTCTAAAGTCAGCCAAAGTCAGTTTAAGTCAGCGTTAAGGGGCTATACGAATGAAACTAACGCCGCCAACCTATACTGATTGTGGCGAAAATACGATAATTTTTATGAAAGCAAATCATTACAGACTTAGATAAAAGTAAAATGAATTTTTCAAGATGCAATACAATATACTTATAAAACACGTGACAACTAACAATAATGTCAATTATTGCTAAAAGTGGCCGTTTTTAGCAATAATTAACATTATTGTTACTTATCGGGTGATAAAAATATTGAATTGCGTCTTGAAAAATCCAATTTACTTGCATGTTAATTTGTTTGAAAAAATATATCATAATTTGTCGCCACAATCAGTGTAAATACGTAGGCGGCGCTAGTTTCATCGATATGCCCTTTAATTATAAATAGCATAGATGACGTTAAAATGAAAATGTCCAACAACTAAAAAATAGAGATATCTTAATAATTTAACACAAAATTCGTCGCTTAAACAAACATTGTGTCCAAATAATTAGGCAGGACTCATTTAAAATTCTGCCATTGTCTCTATGGTTGATAATAAACAAAACGAAATGAATTATCTTATTGTTTTATTTAGAAAGGGTTTACGTTAAATAATTAGGAAAATGAATTTGGGGCTTAACGTATATTTGTAACTGTAATTTAAGCGTTTTAGCTATTGTATGAAGGTTTTGTTAAGGTATAAGATTTTTGAGGCATGGTATTTGGAAGGACATGTCCCATACATAGGTTACTAGTAAGTACATAAGTATTACATTGAATAGATGACGCATTGCGGGTGGGGGTTTGATCAGAAGGTGCGTTTAGATTTTTGGAAATTCACATAAAAATATTCTACTTTTCATACAAAGTGACCGGAGTGATACCACTGCCTCACAGAAAACCGGCGTGAGGCAGCTCCTGTGCTGTGTTTTGCCGAGTGAGTGAGGGTACCGGAGGCCCATCGGGGGAGAAGGGGATAAAAGGTTAGCAGCGCACTTGTTGCATGTGTTATGGGCGGCGGCAATTGCTTACCACCAGGTGATCCGCCTGCTCGTCTGCTACCTATCACATAAAAAAAAAGTCGGTCACGTCACTTAACAATTTGTATGAGGAATCGAAATAAAAATCGACGAATTTTCAAAAGTCGTAGATCAAAAGTTATTCAGATTGGTTGGTAGAAGACGTGGTTATAGAGATGTAAATGTTCACATATACACCGTGTATAGTTGTAATTACATGACAGAGCTGTTGGCATCACTTTTTAAACGCTTTCAGTATGGAATTGTGTACACAATTCCATACATCATACTTAATAATGTCTATACAGATATTATAAGTATGATCGGATAATAAGGCCATTTAATACCTGCTTTGCTAGCATACTTAACCATACAGGTATAAGAATCGAATTCATATCCTTAACATTTAACCCATCACTTTAAATCTTTTAAAACAAAGCAAAGCGAAGACATTGCAATCTTGTTTTTCTCAAAAACAGACTTATGACATTGTTAGTTTCGGCGCAGCAGTGCAGAAAATAACCCCCGTCTTGTATTTCAAGACCACAAGCGGATAAGATAGTACTATCTGTTTTATTTATATAGCCGCTTTCGTGTGACCAGATATCAAGACAATGTAGGATTTTCGAAACTAATTTAATTAGTCACTTTAGATCCAGTTGCACCCAATGTTGAATATTAATTCAATTTCTCCGTGGTTGGTACAGTCAACAGCAAAAGTAGCTGATTATATCAAAAAACTCTTTATTCACTATTGAGCGGAGTTCGCGTCAGAACTGTATGGTAATTCATACAGCTCTGACGCAAACTTCGTATAGCCTCAAAGTGATTCATACAGTACTAACGCGAACTTCGTTCAATAGTGAGTATAGAGTTATTGATTTTGATCATCTACTATAAATTGCTGTTGACGTACACCCATAGTACTAACTTAACATCCCACTAATTGATTCCCAGCGCCATCTATTGGTAGACAGTGGAACTACTATCCCGAAACTTAGTGAGGGCGGGCCACTAGTACTTAAATAAATAGGTAATAAGGCTTATTTCTAGACGTCATCTCTGGCTACGTTCCCACTGGCTACAAATGAGAAAAAAACTATTTTTGCTATAATCCATCCATCACCACTAGTAACAAATAAAGGACGGAATGCATATTTTCTAAAGGTTCGCGTTTCATCAACAACCTCGTCCTGTTATCAGCTGCAATGTCATAAAAATAATTTTCACCAAGCGTTGTGCCAAGCCATAACTTATGAAACTTTTTACTAATTTCAACCCGGGAATATCCCAAACTTGGCTCACTCATGGCCACCATATCCCTCGGGAAATATGAATGTTGTGCTCACAGTTTCTGTTCATTTTTAACTTGGCTTTTTGAGTCACTTTGTTTGTTAGCCTTTCTGTAAATTCAATTTTTAAGCTTTTTTTTGTAAATAAAAACTTGTCATAGGCCTTTATTGTTTTTGCTAGTTCTAGGGGCCTATACTTAATGAACGAAGCGAAATCCCGTAACAAATATGAATGTGACTACATAATGCATTGCGAGAGCTTTGGACGCAACTGAAAATTATACCCTAAGATATAGAGATTGACACATTGTTTTAATATTACTTTGTTGACATGAGCAAAAATAAACTCCCGAAAATACGGCTTCATACATATTAGAAGCTGCCAACATTATTCTAAATTTCAATAAGTACCTACCTATAGGGTGTACTTATCTGTGAACATTAACATTACTTTATCCAGGTCTTCTACTAATCATTCCGAATAACATTTGTTCAATGATTTTTGGAAATTTTCATAGTAAAAATTCTAATTTTAACACAAAGTCAGTCACGTGACTTGTTATTTTTGTATGGAAATCCGAAAAAAAATTCAACGAATTTCCAAAAGTCGTTGAGCAAATGTTGTTCAAATGGTTGGTGGAATACGTGGTTAAAATTGTAAATGTTCACAGACACACCCTGTATAGGTAGGTACAGTAAAGTACATAAAACTGAAATAAATTTAAGGTTAAACTTGGCAAAGTTGTAAAACAATATTCAGAAGATTATTCCATTTATGCATGAATAAAATTACAATAAAATTTAAAATAGTGCACGGAAGTTAAAGCAAAGGGAACATAGCCAAGACATTATTTATTAATATTCTTGCTCCATTCATAATCCTAAGAGTGCATGTCTCCCTTGGGGTCCTGGGTTTAATCCCCGGGTCGGGCCAAAAAATTGTACCTGAGTTTTTCTGTTCAGAAATTCTTAGTGTCAAGTTCGGAGTCTGGACGGTCAGTCTTGTAAAGTAAAGTATTAGCCTATATACTGTCCCACTGCAGGGCAAAGGCCTCCATCATAGACATCAAGTTATCACTACTATGATGGGATTAGGCTTAATCACCACGCTTGCCTAATGTGAATTTGGGATCACAAACCCGAGCTATGTTCGAAAAATTCAAAACATATTTTTGCTCGACCCGGGAATCCAACCCGGGACCCCGAGATCACGGCCCGGTACTTAAACCACTAGTCCAACGGGGCGTTTAAGGCGGCAGTCTTGTAGTCAACAGCAATAGTAGATGATCAAAATCAAAAAGTTCTTAAGCGAACTACGCTCGATTAAATAGTGGGTATAGAGTTTTTGATTTTGATCATCTACTTTTGCTGTTGACTGTACCACACGTTACTTCACGTCGGTCTTCTATGACGCCGTGCTACTCCCGTCGAACCGGTCAATTCATGCCGAAACGTGGCTCTCCCACGGTCAAACCAAAGGATTATAAAGACGTACCAACTTTTATGGTGAAATTGACCGATGAATAAACTGTAAGGACCTCTTAGATTTAATTTAATTTTAGTTATACTAATAGCAAAAACGGATATTACATAAAACAAACAACACAGTATGAAAAGGTGTGACCAGCATAAAAGTAGTTTAACACTTAAGTACCATGTCAAAGTAACATTTTGTCCGTACCCATTGTAAATTGACTCGGCAGTTATTTTGACATGGTATTAAAATGATAAGCTACGTTTGATGTTGACCGTATAAATATTTTGTTTATGTGATAGGTGGCATACGAGCAGACGGATCACCTGCTGTAAGCGTTTACCGCCACCCACAAACACCTGCAACACCAGTAGAGTCACAAGTCCAATATCATGTTTATTTAAAAAGTTAAAGAAGCTCGTCAAAATATTGTTTACAAAACAAGATTGTAGTTTGACCGGAAAACTATGTCGGTCGAATCACGGAGCACTCAACCCTTCTTAGTTGTTTCCCATAATAAGCCATGGATTTGTATGGGAAACACAAACAGCTGTGTACAAACAAAGTTTAGGGATGCGACACACAATGTACGAGTATGTAAAAAGTGGTTACTTATTATAATCCGTCTTAGGACTGGTTTGTTATGGTTTATCTTTTATGTTATTTATTTAATTATTAAACATGTATAGATTATTTTTTGGCTATATTAAAAAGTAATTGGCAAGTTTCTTGCCGGATCTCTTCAGAATCAACTTTCCGATTCCGGTGATAGAATAATGTATATTTATATTTTAGTTTATTATATGTATCAAAATAATAATAGGTGAAATATTTTTGTGTAGGATGTTAAGCAAATAAAAAATAAATACTTGACTTGTCTATGACTTTGAAAAATCATTTATAAATAATTTTATTAACATTTAAATCGTTACATGGGTTTACATGAAAGTCATTATTTATTTACAGTTGGACTTATTTCTGTGTGAAATAAAAAAAAATTGCACCAAAATGGCGGCACTAAAAGTTTTCCAACTGATTTCTTACTTGCGAGCTTTCTTACTTTCTTACTTTTATTTACTGAGTTGTAGAGTGGTCAGTCTAATAATATATTTACATTAACATTAAATTAACTAAATTATATATATCTGAAGATTATTAAAAGATAAAAAACTATTTTAATTTAAATATTATATCGATTCTTAAAATAATCGATATTTTACACACATCACTAAATTCAGTGACCTACTAATTGAGCACGATGTTTTATTATTGTTTACGGTTGGGGGCATGTTGTTGAATGTTTATGTAAACTGAACAAAATAATAAATATTGTTTACCGATACACCCTGTATACGTTAGTAAACTAACATTTTTCGACTGAGTGTTTAGTCACTTTGTATGAGAGGGCTTAGTCGTGTTGCTATCTTTACTTTATCTATACTCTATCAAAATGTAGGTATATCTAAACACTAAGACAAGACATAAGTAAAATAGTTCCCACCTGATTTTGAACCTTGTCTATCTGTACATAAGAGCGAAAACCTATTATTTTTTCATTGACTTATGGCCTATTGAGGGTTAAAAGATAAAATTTTGCACCTGAGTTTCTCAGTACGAAAAAAAGTTCAGTACATATTTTGCCCTTTGGTCCCGTTTGGTTTGGAGGTAAGGGAAAAAAGTGTTTGATGCAGTTGTGTTTGCGCATATACTTATGCACTCTTATATGTTCTGCGTAGAATGTTATAATCTGCCAAAGGACATTATTTACTAACCATTAATTAAGATAACACTTAGATTAGTTACTTCGATTTAAGATATGTAGTATGAAATAAATTCGAATAACGTACCTATATTTTTTATTGAGTGTTAAAATAACCCCTCCTTATCTATTCCTAGGATTTGTCCAAAGGTTTTTCAGGATCATGATAGTTTTTAAAGGTGTTGCTAGATAAATACAAAAAATCAAGTTAAAAACTCACATTTATTATCTCGAAAGGAATTATACATCACAAGAAACAAACCGTTACTTAAATAATAACGCTTTCTTTGTTATTAAAATCATAAAATGTGAAGCGCTTTAGAAGATGAGTACAGTCACCGACAAAACCATATTTGTCGCCCAAAATTTGAATCAACAGATTCAGTTCAAAGTTATATAAGATGACGTGAAATTATACAAAAATGCAATTTTTTGCTTTAGTGGATTTTGTCAGCAACAATACAAACTTTTTTAATCTATAAAATCTATTTTTTTCATACTATTTTCACTATAAAATAAATCAGTAGGTATTTTACTTAATTTTAAATATAAACAATTGAAACTGATTGGTCTATTAAATATTCATAAGAAAGTTTTACTTTTTTAATCTCAAAAATACAATCAAATACTTTTTGGAAACGTTGGTTTTTAACATAATATATCGTAAAATTACACACAAATTGTATAAATTATATTTTATCTCGACATTAACAAAATCTGTGCCAACGCAACAAGTCGCCATAGTGATATCACAATAATTTATAATGTACTTATTTATATATAATTTATATTTAAACAACATCGCTTAAACCTTCGCAAGTAAGCTTATACTTTGTAACAGTTCAAGATTTTATACATTTTTGTTCAAATATAATTTTCGATATAATGTGCTTGAATTTCACTTCAAAAGTCAATAATGTTATTTAGTCATTTATAATTTCAAAATTAATCAATTTTCACTGTGCCAAATTGGACAAAATAAATAAAATGTGGTAACTTAAATATAAAGATGAACTTTTGTATAATTTAATTGAATCTTTCATTTTAAGTGCTTGTATAATTTTATTTGAATTAGACACTGATAAATGCAACCTGTAATCAGCGATACACCTAAAATTATTTCGTAAATTAAATGTTAATTATGACAATCCCACAACAACATAAAAGCTCGATTTTTCATTTTAACATACATAGATTACATACATTTTATGTGTATATTATCCTACACTGTAACTAGTATGGCAACTCTTCGTATAACATACTTATTACTAATTACAATAATCTATTTACAATATTTACAATCACAACACATTAGTGTACTTTTACGCTACGTTCTGCTTTTACGATTACTTTTCAATATACAATGTAATTAAATCTAATTACAAACATAAATAAACTGTTTCCACGAACAAAATACTACAGTAAGTAATCGTACAGCAAATTCGATATTAAGTGTAATTTTTTTATCTACTTTCGTGTCATAATTACAATTACAAATTCAGTCTTATACATCCTTCGGAAGATGCAGAATCAAAGCTATTCATACTAGTCATAAATTGACAACAAAGCGTAAATTCTTTTTCTTAGCCATAACAGACTCTTAATTTAAATACATTACATCTGAGATAATTACATTTTATATGCAAACTAATTACAATTCGTTAAAGATAGGCCGCAGTAACAATATTTTAAATACAATCAATATTTTGAGCCATTTTAAGTATTCAATTGTAAACTAATTTACACAATCACCTTTCTTTTTATAAAATATTTCACAATACAAAGCTCGCCAGAAAATTACAATATTCAAATTTGAATTCAGATATTCAGTGGTTTTGTGGTATTTTTGCATCAACTTTTAAATTGTATTGCACATGAATACCGAAATATTTTCTCTACATTTCGTTGTATTCCAGTCTGCTAAATCTAAGGAAGAGATTTACGCAATAGATAGCTATTAAGGATAGATTGTAGTTAGATCATAGTCAGGTCCCATCTCAATTGACATTCACTGATGCAATATCGTCTGTCATGCATGATCGGACGTTTTAATTTAGCAATTAGTTAGTGATTCGAGACTACATTTGAGAGAGTAAGGTGTGGTTAACAATCTATACGTTTGCGGTAATGTAGAGTGGATTTTGGGTAGTAGAGAGCTAAGAGAAATGTTAATCTCCCAAAATGAATGATATCGTATTTCATTCATTTCAGATTAATACTTGCCAATGGGGCGTTTACATTTTAATGAATAGAAAATATAATATAAAGAAGATAGCAAACGTCTAGAAAATATAAAAGATTAATAAATTATTTATAAAGAAATAAAACGTGTAGATACTTTGACAAATTATTAAAATGGGGCTGTTGAAAGTATCTTTTTCGTAAAGAAATGTATTTACAAGCCATTAAAAATATTTAAAAGAGCTTCTTTTGATTACACCTCTATTAATTGACATCTTAAAAGCTCTATCGCAAATAATGCTCATTTATCGCTACAAACAGACAGGGCTATTAAAATAATCGTCTTTCTCTCAAATCCTCTATTTCCCTACTGATTGCAGGCCATTAACCATTTACGATTTTCCAGCGGGTGTTACCACATTTTCCAAATAAAAAGGGGAAATAGAATTATTTGTAATTAGCAATGAGTTGTAATTAAAAAAAAGTCTAAGTTCTATCGTGATGTTTGGCTAATATGGCAATCAGTTCTAAAAAATATTTTTTAATTTTAATGACCCTTAATTTGATGATCAAATTATTATTCATTCACCAAAAGTTGAAATGTCTGGACATTTGTCATAGATGAGCGTTATTCATCAGAAATAATATTAAAAACTTTAAAATATGTTTATTATAACTGTTAACAATACACAAAAACACAAACAAACCGTTTCATTTTCTTAGATACCTACTTATAATTTGTTCTGTTAGGTAAATTATATTATGTATTTTTTTTGCGAATATCGTACATAACAATTTAAAATTTTAAGTTATGAGTAAATACTAGTTATGAAAGTTGAAAATGTTTACTGATACGCTTTGTGTGTTTTGAATTTCATAAAATTAAACGAATAAATCATCAAAAAAGTATGAGACCTGACTACAATCACAAATAACTATTATTATGAATCAAATATTGGTGGCTTTAAAAACTGTTTTTTTTTTATTGAAAACACCAAATCTTATTTTTTACTGCATAATCATTACCCGCATTTTATACAATTCAATATCTACTTGGCAGTGTTATTATCTTATAAAACAAAAGGACAATAAAATTCTGCACTGCTGAAAAATAATTTTATAAAATAATCTAATTACATTGTGTAATTGATCTATTGGAAGATGTAATTAAAATTGTTGGATGTCATCAAATGTCTTGTTTCATAGTCACAATACGGTAAGACGAATAATTTAGTCTTTTCTAATTTTTTTCAAAAAAAACATCAAAAAGCTACAATTGAAAAAAAAAACACGGACGGGCGTTAACACTGTCACTTACACTAATCACTTTAGTTAGTCACTTTTCACTTTCAGAAAGTGAAAAGGTCACTTTTCACTTTCCTCAGCCGCACTCTTGGTTTGTGACGTGTTCTAGGTTGTCTGTGGTTTTTGCTGCACTTGTTTTTACATCGCTTTGATTGGATGAGTTGCCTGTGAAACGGTAATTAATGTTATAGAGGGTTTGCAACCTTACAATAATTACAATCTTAAAATACTTTCAATCTTTTTTACTTTCTTCAAATATTTTCCTTCAAGGAGCATAGGGATTAATCGAAAAAATCAGCATCGGAAAGCATTTTTTAAAATATTTTAAGCATAGAGCTTTTCCTTGGGGATTTTTTTTAAATTGAGGACTATCAAGATGACCTCACTCCGCCTGATGGTAAGCGGCCGTGAGATCCAAATATGAGGTAGACATGCACAAAAGAACAAAAAAGTACCTATTGAGTCTTTTTTTTTCTATTATCGTTTATTTATTGGACCACTGCAGCACTGGTGTTATGTACAGGTGTCCATGGCCGGCGGCAATTGCTTACCATCAGGTGATTGGCCTGCTCGTCTGCCACCTATGACATAAAAAAAATATCATAGCATAAAATAATATCCAAACGTTTATTTTTGATATCTGAAAACGTAAAGTGAGCAAGTATATTAGGAAAAAAACACTTTTTTTTATGTGATAGGTAGCAGACGAGCAGGCGGATCACCTGATGGTAAGCAATTGCCGCCGCCCATGGACACATGCAACACCACTATGGGTAATTATTCGTTTGGAGCATAAGATAGGAAGGTACTTACCATTTAACCTACTTTTCAAATGTGGCAGAGTATTGGTGGTCCTATCCACCATACTTTTGCTGAAGTATGCGCTGTTGCTCTCAGTATTGAACCTCACTGGGGGGGAGTTGGAACAGCTTCTATTGTCTTGTAATCTGGACTCCAAGTGGTACCTGTTAAGTGAAACATTTTTTTAACTATGTAACAAGTCACTACCAAATGCGCCGGCCGGCTAATTGGGTTTTTGTACATTGACCACAAAGTAAACTCGCCACATTTTGTAAAGTCCATACATTGAAAGTAAACTCACCACATGCATTAAATATATGAAGTTAGAGTCACAGGCGGATAAGGTTTGTTGTAAATTCACCACAAATCCTCAGTTCACATTTTTTTTTCTTAAAGTAACGTTAGCTCTACTTATTGTTTGATTTTTTTGCAGACCTTATCACAAAATCAAAGGTGGTGAGTTTACAATAACCAAAATTAATAATAAATAATTTACTTCATAAAAATAGAACTGTGGTGAGTTTACACTTACCTTTTTCTGTGGCGAGTTCACTTTGTGGTCAATGTACAATAACCCGGCTAATTTACCAAGTGTTACGAGAGAACGCTCAGCGCCAACTATGGGAAGGTACGACTAGGAACTAATGTCCCCAAACAAAGTGAGAGCAGGCCACTAATATAAAATACTTACCTAGGTTCTAACTCAGGCATTTGAGCCAGGTTTAGGGGGTTTCTATTGGGGTTGCTGTATATTGACGGCGGGGGAGACACGTACAGCTCTGGCGGCATCAGTTGTTCCGCTGGTAGCTGTAAAACCGGACTAGTTAATGCTTCATAGTTTCAACGTTCAATAATAACCAATCACTAATTTCTATTTCCAATGCAAATAGTAGGTATTTGCATTGGACTATCGCTTGGAAATTCCACGAAATGGCGTACTATAGAAATGAGTGATTGGTTATTATTGAACGTGAATATCAAATTCATAATTTGAAGAACATAACAACCAATGCTATGTCGTTATAAGCGATAGCTTTCGAAAATATTACTAATAGAGTTTGAAATATTTTTTTTTCTATTAAAATTCGAAAATAATCAAAATAAAAAAAGACAACATTTATAGTAATAAAAACAGGTTATTATTTTTAATAAAATGTCGTAAGTAACACTTTAGTAAAAAAGGGATTATTAAGAAAAAAAAAACTTACCAATCCACTAGTATTTAACGGCAAAGCATTTTTATACTTCAACCAATCTTCATACACCTTATCATACGGCCTGTGGCAATCGTTTGGCCCAACATTGGCCATATGCAAGCTGCTCATTGCCCCTAGGCTCTGGATACTTGGCCCCAAGTTCGGCATTGGCCCCAAACTTGGCTGGTAACTCGGCCTCACTCTATAATCTATGGGGCGGACTTGTATGTACTGGTTGCATGGGTCTATGGTGTGATCGTAGAATCTGTCGCAGTTTGGGGGGATGTCGTATTTGTCGTTGGGCGTTTTGGAGATTAGGGGCCGGATTGAGCTATAGTCTGTGGTTGATGATTTGTTGGAACAGCTGTCGCTTATTTTTCCGTCTAGGGGGATGATGTCCGGGTTTTTGTCTGGAAAATATTTTTTTTTCTATTAAAATTCGAAAATAATCAAAATAAAAAAAGACAACATTTTTATGTAATAAAAACAGGTTATTATTTTTAATAAAATGTCGTAGGTAACACTTTAGTAAAAAAGGGATTATTAAGAAAAAAAAAACTTCTTTTTATTTTTAGAAACACGGATGTGTTGTATAAATAAACCAGTTTTATAAAAAAACTTTAAACTTGTATAAATGAAATAAAATATCTACCATGTAATGCAAAAAAAAAAAACTTCTTTTTATTTTTAGAAACACGGATGTGTTGTATAAATAAACCAGTTTTTTCTTTAAAAAAACTTTAAACGTAAGTATATAAATGAAATAAAAATATCTACCATGTAATGCAAAAAAAAAAAACTTCTTTTTATTTTTAGAAACACGGATGTGTTGTACCAATCCACTAGTATTTAACGGCAAAGCATTTTTTCTACTTCAACCCAAATCTTCATACACCTTATCATACGGCCTGTGGCACTCGTTTGGCCCAACATTGGCCATATGCAAGCTGCTCATTGCCCCCTAGGCTCTGGATACCTTGGCCCCAAGTTCGGCATTGGCCCCAAACTTGGCTGGTAACTCGGCCTCACTCTATAATCTATGGGGCGGACTTGTATGTACTGGTTGCATGGGTCTATGGTGTGATCGTAGAATCTGTCGCAGTTTGGGGGGATGTCGTATTTGTCGTTGGGCGTTTTGGAGATTAGGGGCCGGATTGAGCTGTAGTCTGTGGTCGAAGACTTATTAGAACAGCTGTCGCTTATTTTTCCGTCTAGGGGGATGATGTCTGGGTTTTTGTCTGAAAATATTTTTTTAATTTAGTCATACAATCATTAACAGAAGTTCTTTCTAATTGCTTCAAGAGAAGAGCGTATTATTTCGCCTGCATTAATTTTTGTGGCTATCAGTATTAACCTTATTAAGAAGAATTTTATAAAAAAAACTATTAGGTGCTTACCTAAACTGTCAACACTCTCTGTCTCTTTCGATCCTGTGAGTGGTATATTAGACGTCTCATCTTGCTGCCTTTTATTCTTTTCGTTTTTATCTGAAACATTTAAGTCATGTTAAATATGCTTTAGCGCCAAGGAATCAGTCGCACACGTAGTCCTGTAGGCCTAACATGCGCACCGCGACAAAATTTTGCGCAAGACGCAACTTGCGCCGACAAAATACGAGTGTCGACAAAATTATCTCGTGGTGCGCATCTTAGCCCGGCTGGAGTGCGATGCTGTGACAAATCAAGGGAAGGAAATCCTCGGATCTGCGAGGTCACTCCGCGAAGCCTGTGAAGTTCCCAGGAAGCTTCTGCGCTTCTGGGCGGAGATACGCTGGCTAGAATAGCCAGGACCTTAAACGGACGATGAAATGTTAAGCTCACTTATGACATTACTCACTGTCTCTCTTATTGCAGTACCGGCAGCAAAACACGACGGCCGACACAGCCGTCATGGCGGCGATGACGCCGACGGCAGCATAGCACGATTATCAGCACCGTCGTCAACTCCACCTTGACTGGCACTTGAGCTGATGGCAAAAGAGGCAATTAAATAAAATATTTTAATGATTTCACAACATGTTCTGGGACCTATACAGACTCCGGCTGACGCCTGGAGGAGGCTAAAGAACAGGGAGTTGGAAGACCAGGTGGGCGAGCCCAACATCATTGGCGAGACTAGAGCGCATCGACTTCGCTGGCTCGGCCACCTAAAAAGAATGGGAGACGATTGTGCGGTAAAGCGAGCGTATCAGGGACGTCCTAATGGCAGAAGGCCAGTCGGCCGTCCGAGATATCGCTGGAAGGATGAGGTCGAAAAAGACTTGCGCGGACTTTCGGCAGATGAATGGCAGGAGGTGGCGCAGGATCGACCAAGATGGAGGCTCTTATTATCGGAGGCCAAGACTATGGGTCGCTGCGCCAACCTAGTTAGTTAGTTAATTATTTCACAAAACAACTCTTACATGACCTGACACTATCTACGACTATCTGGAACCATTCTCTTCCATAACGCTACGCTTCCCGCGCAGGTGCAAATTGTGCCTCGGCATTGTTGTTGTCTATGAGCGGCGGTTACCATTTACCACCAGATGGGCCGCATGCTCGTCTGCCTACTTCAGCGATAAAAAATAGTAGCTTAAGCACTTGTGTTAAAGATATCGGACAGCAGAGGAATCACAAACATAAAAGGACCTTAAATACATATATTATACCCAGATACTGAACAAACACAAGTGTTCATCATCACACGGATATTTGTCAGGTCACGACCTTTGGCGTATGAGGCGGCGTTACTACCAAATGCGCCATCCGGCCTGTCATGCGCCACCTAAGGTGACCTAAGTTAAGATGAAAACAAAAATCAATAAAGTGTCATAATTTATGGATAGCCCTTAACCTGTATGTCTCTGGGGGTACTTCAGCAAGCTGGATGTGAGTGTCAAGGGCTCACTGGACCCCTTCTTGTTGAACGCCCGGACAGACACCGCCAGGGACACGCTGGCAGAGAGACCGGAGACCTCGAACTCTGGGTCGTCGTTGCTGATGTTCCGGAGGAGTAGGCCGGTCGCCATGTCGAATACCTGGGAGAAAATGTTTGGGTTAGTCTCTGTCATTGCACGGGCTTCCTCTGCAGCCAGATAGGGACAGTTCGGAGCTACCGGCTGTCCCTATCACTTCTCCCAGCGCAGTCGGGGGGAGTAGTGTCGGGCCCGCGCTACAAGCGGGCCTTCGTCAGGGGAGGGATACGAAGGGAGGCTTCTTAGCCATATTTTCGTGTCCCCACTCTGGCGTAGACGGGAGCACCCCAGGGGTTATAGTAGGTAGACCCCCCGCCGTGATCCCGGCGACCGGGTATGCGTAACGCATGCGCATGCGACCGATTCGGCTAAAACGTAATAATATGTTTTAACCGGTTTGGCTACCCGGTTTGAATATTCTGTGACCGATTCGACTAAAAAGTAATAATATCTTCCGACCGATTCGGCTAAGACGCAATAATATCATACGACCGAAACGGCTAAGACCTAATAATATCTCAGACCGATTCAGCTACCCAGGATTTATTTATAGTTTTTCACAAATTTCAGCTTCAATACAGGTAGGTACTTTTGTCCTCTTCAGATATCAAAGTCTTTTTTTTAATAGGCATTTCAAATAAATTTAGAGACGTCATGCTTATTTCTAAGACATAATATACGTATTATTAAGCAAAGTGAATACAAGAACAGTGTTATCTGTTCGTTACGTATACAAAGTGCTGGGTTAGTTGTACAACAAGTCGAAACGTACGTTCTAACGAAGTTCCTGACTCAGGCAACGTCAATAGCAATTACCGAGTTTCTGAGGAGTTGCTCTCTCTTTCACACGCGCTGTACGCGCTTTTGTTTGAATGTGACAGGTATATGCTCATTCGTTACGGGAAGTCTTCGTTATAAGCCACCTGATTATGCCATAGTTTTACTTGCATAGGTACGAGTATAGTACAGACGGCGCCGGGTCTAGTTACCTCCCCA
Organism: Cnaphalocrocis medinalis; assembly: GCA_014851415.1. Classification (NCBI taxonomy): domain Eukaryota; kingdom Metazoa; phylum Arthropoda; class Insecta; order Lepidoptera; family Crambidae; genus Cnaphalocrocis; species Cnaphalocrocis medinalis. The sequence continues at coordinate 6,688,194 of CM026296.1, read as the reverse complement.
GGAGTTAGGAAACTATTTCTATAGATATTTTTGTGATAGGTTGATGGTGGGAGAGCCACGCTTCGGCATGAATGGGCAGCCAGGGATACCACGGTCACACAGAAGACCGAACTGAAGCAGCGCCTGTGTTGTGTTTCGTCGAGTGGGTGAGAGAACTGGAGGCCCAATGGGGGAAAGGGGTTTAAAGGTTAGTGGCGTACTTGTGACTCTACTGGTGTTGCAGGTGTCTATGGGTGGCGGTAATCGCTTACCATCAGGTAATCCGTCTGCTCGTCTGCCACAAAAAACTGCGTATTTCCAAACATGTCCACTGTCCGAAACATACCATTAAACCAGGAAATATATTCATTTAAATAGCTAAACCACTTTATCAAATTCCTAAGCAATAAATCAAGTTGCCAGCATACCAATTCATCGAGGAAAAACAAATATAATCCCGGGAGACGCGTAAACAACAAATCTAATACGACGCGTTTCGAGTAACGAGGGGAATTCGGAGCTCATAGTACCCCGATGGGCATTTTCGGGTTGATACGGAGGCAAGCACGTCGTATACAATTTGGTGTATCATATTTGTTGCGAGATGTGATAAGCGCAGGTGGTATCTACAGTAATTGACTTAATTTTGATATGGGATCAACAAAATTACTTTTTTTGAGAGTTTGAAGTGTCCTAAAATTTATATTTATTAACTAGCGGCTGCCTACGATATAGTACGCTTGGAGTAAATGTATATATTTTTATAAAATTGCAGCCTATGTATTATTCTATAAGCTATTGGATCAGTTTTTGCGTGAAAGAGGGGCAAACATCCATCCATCTATCCATACTTACAAACTTGCACGTATATATTATTAGTGGGATAATTTTCACAAAATTTTATGATGACCATCTCCTGAACCCAAGGATCAGTCGAAGTTTTATTTTGTGAGTTGTCTGACTTTTGTGCCTACTTGCGTGATCGTGTTAGAAGTATGAGATCCGCAAAAGATCAAAGGTCGCAGACATAGCCCAAAGAATTGCGTGGCTCAAGTGGCAATGGGCAGGGCACATTGCGAGGAGAACAGACAGCCGTTGGGGTGGAAAGGTAATTGAGTGGAGGCCGCGTGCAGGAGGCCGTAGCCGTGGCAGGCCTCCCACCAGGCGATCTAGTAAAGGACGCGTTTAAAGATTGCGTTTAAAGGAAAAGGCTGACTTGGAATTTCTGATTGGCGGCGGTAAATTGTTCCAGCATTTCGTAGCAGCATAGCGAAAGCTGAGTTCCTTAGGTTGCGTGTGGCACAGAACCGATTTGTGTGGAGAACTTTATGGGAGGGCTATGACCAGTATTAGTCTATTGGCTGAAATGATGATGATGATGTGCTTACTTGTAATAGGAAAGACTGCCTGATGCCGCCGTCGTGGCCCGGCGTGCAGTTCAGCGTCAGTGAGTCGTACGTGACGTTGGTGATCTCACACGCCTTCACTGCTGAGGGTTTATCTGTGAACAATTAAAAAGTCAATAAAAAAGTGCAGTATCAGTTGTGGTATCAGCATCTGTGGAATGACACGGCCACACCGATGCTATAACCTTTTTCAAATTAGGAATTTATACTGTCATTCTCTCAGAACAATAACTAAAGCAATAGAAACCGTACTAAAATAGCAACAGAATAGGTACAGCAGTTTGTACTATTTTCTCTTATGATATTGTAAATGTGTCAAAAAGGGATGGATATACATCTGGACATTCGTAATTCAGAAGGTTGTCACAAGCCTCCGTCCTTCCATCTTTCAGCCTTCAAATGCTAGTGTTGTGGCCGTGTCGAAATAAAAGTCGATAAAAAAGTAAGAATTAGAAATTGTCAGATGAAATCAATCAATCGAAAAAAAACGTAAAATCAACATAGCACGATTCATTGATTTATCTAAAAACGGTTATTTTTTCAAAAATTCGTTCAATTGTCAGTACAAGTCTAAATTCTATAAGATACGATTTTAGCACCGTATAAAGCTCACTTTACTCACCATACTATGTCTATACTGGGTGTAACAAAAAGGGGGTATCAACCCAAAGAGAACTGCATAGGATTGTTTTAAAAATGTTGTTATTTTCTATTCCATTAAATTAAAGTAAATGATAATGTTTTTGTTTTATAACTTTGAGATGTTTTATTGGAATATTTTTTGGAATGATGCCGCAAATTAAATGAAAAAGATAAACAATAAAAATATTTTTCATTGTCAAACATAAAATGCGTAGTTCAGAAACGCGATGAAGTGTCACAGGGCTCTTCTTAGCTGAAATGGACTATAGGTCTATATAAATAAAAAGGCTGACAATTTTCAGTACAAAAACTTTTATTTTAAAAGTTACCTCTTTACAACAACAAATTATGGTAGCTTAATTATGAAAGTTCGCCTTGCGGCACAACTACTTAGTAATTCTGTTGCAGACGCTTTACAGTATAGGGTATTTGACTAATCTCGATATAGTAAAAAATATTTATACTTTTCCAAAATACTGGTAAATGAGAACCAATGGCCAACATTTTCAGTTAAAAATATAACGTCTAGCTGGTTTTATGAGCATTCAAAGTTTCATGGGCAAGTCTATTTTTAAAGTATAAAATTAAAAAAAATATATATATCATCGAACTACCCGTACATTTTTCACCAACTTTATTATGAAACCATTTACATAAACGAAACATTTGATATAGCTACCAAACAAATTTACTAGACGCGCATACAAGATACGGGCGTGTGACGTCACTTGCCTGTAGCCATTTGTATAGAGCGTTTTTGGGCTTGCCCAAAATATGTGCTCTTAAAGTTGTGATATCTCAGGTGATTCAAATCAGAATCGAGCAATTCTTTCAATAATGTTTCTTAAATTGAGAGGTCTTTTGATTAAACACATATTTTTTTTTTGTCAAATACCCTATTGTAAAGAAAAAGGCGTACCAGGATTTGAAAAAAGCGTTTACATTGCGTGTTGTCAATCTGATAATGGTCTCAAATCTGATAATGGTCTCTAAAACAAAACATTTTAATTAGGCTAATTAAATAATAAATAGCAAAAGACGTGAAAAAACCCTAGTTTTCCTAGTATCAAAACCATAAGAAATCTTAATAGAATCAACAAATTAATACTTCAATAACGGCATACCTTTCACATTTGCCTTAAGTCACCGATACTTAGCATTTTCATTAGGTATAAAAGAATCAACAGTGAAATGTTTAGAACAAATATGGCTATGTTTTTTCGGTGCCCAGTTATGCCTTGAAATACTTCGTACCCATATAGCTTTAGCTGCTTCATCTTTGGGGAATCTAAAACAAAAGCATGTTGGTCAACATAAACCAAGGCGATTCTCTGACCAAAACATCGATACAATTTGCACAACACTACTATAACCTCAACTGATTGTAATAATTTATGAAAATGTGATAAAATAGTACAAAACTTGTGTGGAATCTCGAGATAATAATATAACAGAACAAATTTCTGACTACATAGTCATTTTAAAACCATAAAAGATGTAAATATAACAAACTCACCGATGAAAAGTCACTAACTCATTTGTATTTTCTTTCCGTGTTGAGTGCGATTTGCAGCCTTCAACTACACACGCCATATACTAGCACTAAAGATATCTACCAAGTTTAACGTGTATTATCAAACGTTTACATCCTAAAAAATATCACAAATTCCCTAAACCGTCCACGACACACAACCAACACACAACCATAACAATGCGACCATTCTCAATCGGTTTGACTTTACCAAAAAGAGCATGGCGCAAGTACGAACTTTTAATTTTAGCAGCATAATTAGAACCAAATTCGACCATTTGACATTTAAACTAGTGACCCATCCGAAAATAATAGAAACCGGGCGGTGTTTTTGTTTCGCTTACTCTCGTGCACGATGTATCATCAGATGTGAATAAGATAGCTGTACGTAGCTTTTTTTTTAGTAGGGCTTCTATTGCTTTAGTTATTGTTCTGAGGTCATTCTGTCAAATAAATTGAAGTGTCTTGAAAACAAGAAAATATTCTACGCAAAAATTTATTCAGTAAAACAATTTATTCATAATTCACCTTTTTAGTAATCCACTGGGGCTACCATACTCCGCCTACAGCATCATACTGGGAGGGCAGCAGCAATGGGGGGATCATGTTGACGTCCCTACTAATTCAACTTATAGTACTTGTACTTTTATCGATAGAAATGAAAAAAACCATTTGGGGGGAAATTGGTCTCCGAACCCCTTACTATTCGTCGGCTTAGTAAGGGGTTCGGTTAGTATAATCGGTAGTACAGACACCCGGACTATGGAAGGTTGTGGGTTCAAGTCCCATCTGAACCTGTCGATGAATTTGTAAGTGCGTTATTTACTTAACGGCTTAACTTTCCGAGTCAAGCGGGTAGGTAAAAGACCTACAACTTCCAGACTTTGGGCTGACATACTCTTTGACAAGACTACACAGACAGGACAGTAAGTATACATAGCTCTTAAATGAGTATACCAATAAAACTACCTAGAGTGTCCCCGAAACCTTCAACATATCAACCAACTCATGTTTTAACAATGCCACGGCGTCTACTCACAAAAAACAGGCGCCACTGCAAACGAAACTTCTAAGTAGACGCTCAGCACACATTTCTAGTATTGCCACTAGAAATTCAAATGTTTCTGCTAGTGATGTTAAAGAGCTCAGTATCCGTAACCGAAAGTATCGGATGTCCGCATTGAAGGGCCTCGTTCACAACCTACGAGTAAAGTATTAAGTAATTTATTTGTTAATTAAAGTGGGTTCGGAGAAAATGGGCCCCTGGTATTTGTATTGAAAAAAATATTTAAATTAAACTAGGCCGCGGACCAGGGCCCAATTTTCTCCGAACCCACTTTAATTGAAGAGTAAATTACTCGACACTTTACTCAGAGGTGGTGAACGAGGCCCTAACTCTCACAGAAAACCGGCTTGAAGCGGCGGTTGCGCTGTCAAAAAGGGGGGGCTTTGGTGGCCCAATTCTGTGGGGAGGACAGTTTGATGGACTGTTTCTAGTACAGTGACCACAATAAACAAAAATTGTAAAGTGCTTTTATGAAAATAAAACATTATTTATTTATTTTAAATAGCCTAAAAATTTATGTATCATTGTCATCTAATGTATAATACCCTACTCAAAAGCAAATAAATGATTTCTATTCTATATTCTATTCTATTCAATCTGAGGAAGCTTTAGAAGCGAGAAGGAACAAGGAATTTCGAAACTATAGAGAACACCATTCCCGAAAACTAAGCAGGCATGAGTCAAATGAGGATATTTGCATAATCTTCTTTTATCGTCCGATCCTAAGCTTACAATATTACGTCAGAATGTCCAAACTCACAAGGATGACTCTCATTGCTGAAGCTCGGAATCTTTTAATGCTTACTAGTCAAGATAAGTCAAATCTAATCAAGATGTTCCTGAACCTGAATTTGTAAATATAAGCAATCTAAGTGATACTAGCGACACAGAATAATTCAATTGTTATTAATGAATGAATACCTTTATCGTTAAAACTTATGCTAGCGAAATAAAAATCAATGTTTCTAGAAACATGTTGAATACTAAGTTTAACCTACACGTTTTCTATTTGTTATATGTCTTATCTGATGTAATGGTTTGCTTCATGATGAATTAAGTCAAAATACGATTCATTACAGTAATTGCATATAGTTTTTATAACTATTTTGGGTTTGTTACTCAAAATAATCCTTAAGAAAAAAATTGAAAAAGTACCTAAGTTTAGCTGCATAAATCAGAAAAACGGGGAAGTCCGGGGCCAATACTTTGTATGTGGCTCTATATATAAACACCCATAAATTAACCATACAAAATATCACTTTGATATCTACCAAGACTTGGAACTTATAGAGCATTTAAGATTTCGCCCCATACATTTTTTTTGAATATTCAATTTATCTCGTTCAGTATAATATTTACAGAAAATTTGTGCTGACATTATCTGATCGCCGTAATTAGAGCTATCGATTCGCATAAAGAAAAATTTGATTTGTGACAAAAAAGTCGAATGTCCGCAAATCCGAAATCCGTCCCACTGTGCGATGCCCATATCCGTATCTAGAGCCGAATCGTCGTGTCCCATCACTAGTTTCTGGCCTGAGTCCAATGCTGTTATGGCTGGGACTCATAATTTCACAAGCAGAATACCCCTGAGCTATCATGTTGATGTGACTTTTTTCCCGCATCGGTGAATTTTTTTTTGCATCCACGCTGGATAAAATCGGAATATGAGATAAGTTTCGGTAATATCATTAATATAAGTAACTTTCTGATGTGGTTTAGTATTACTTTCGTATGTGGCTTTGCTTACTTTTATCTATTTAAAGAAACTTTCGAAAGAGAGGTTTGAAAAGAGTACTTCTTTCACGGTAGGCAGCGGCATGACTGTGCCTCGGCATTGTTGTTGTCTATGAGCGGCGGTTACCATTTACCATCAGATGGGCCGCATGCTCGTCTGCCTACTTCAGCAATAAAAAGAAATCTCGCGTTGGGAAGGGTTACATTCTTACTATTGCCAGGCCTGTCCCACTTCACGAGTAGGTATCGAACTTGCGCGGCCCCTCCGGAGGGGCTAATCAGTAGGAAATCTCGAGCGAGCGGCGACGCATGCGCGACAGTTGCTTGCGATAGAAAGAGAACGCACTTCTAGGTATGAATAATTGTAGGTGTTGAACGCTGGGCGGTCGGAATTTCAACTTTATGTTATGGTAGACTGAGTCTTTATTTTCTATAAACGGTTTTTAGAAGTGGGCTTTCTGTACTTGTACTATTAATTATTCTGTGCTATTGCTGATACTGTACTCGTACACATTTCACTCTTTGGATGGCTTCATACAAAAGCGGGCATTAACTCGTTAACCCGTTAATTAACTAAGTTTACAATCTGCCTAACGGATTAACTTTTAAGTTAAGACCTCTGAAATTATTAACGCCCTCGTTAACTTCCGTTAATTTAATTTGACTTACGTTAACTTTAGTCCATTAATTAATTTGTTTGTTGACATGCTCTCAAAGAAAAAAAGTGATAAACTAAATACTACTTAATAAATTTGTATTCTGATTAATTAATCAACGGTGTTAAGTTCCAATGGTAAACTTTTAACGATGTAGAGTTCATCGTTATAAGTTAACCTTTTAAACTTAACAACTATTTAATATTTCACTGCATCACATACATTGGCCTGACTCTGAGATAGGTAGCTCAAGCACCTGTGTTACTGATATCAGAACCAACAGTGGAATTACAAATATATACTCGTACGTATAATACTGTACCTTAAATTACCTATTTTTTGGCGAAATAAGCGTTCTACCGATTTTACTAAATTGACTTAGGTCATGAATTAACGAAAAAATTTTTTTAAGTCACGAATTAACGAATTTACCCTTTAAAAGTCACGTTTAACGAAATTACTGTTTAAGTCACGAACTAACGAAACTACCTACCTTTTTAAGTTACCAATCAATGAAGTTAACTTTTAAAGGCAGGATTTTTTTTTCTTGTCACGTGTTAACGAAAATACTCATTCCGGTCACTAATTAACGAAGCATTAACAAATAAGCATAGTTAATGCAATAGTTAATTTCGTTAATTCGTGACTTATAATGTATGCAAACGCTTAAAATTATTAAGATAACTCACCAGCTGGTAAAATATGGAAGAGACACGGCTTGGTCTGGCGTCCGACGGAATTAGTACCAGAACATTGCACCCAGCCGTAGTCAGATGACGTGTTCACCATGTATGTAAATACACCTACAACAAAAAAAATACAGATTGTATCTGTGAACATTTACATCCCTTTACCACTCTCTGGTACCACCACTCGCAACCAGGTCCCACCAGAATACCAGCGCTGCTGCGGCGCCGCAGATAGCGCCGTATCAGCAAATGCTGAGGTCGGGACCTGATTGACCACACATACTCACACCTTCTTTCTTGTATTCTATTGTTATCTGTACGTATTATTATTATATTCTCGTGTGTACCTACTGTAAAGTTGCTTTCCGTTCCGTTTTGTCATGTTGTTTTCTGTGCTGTGAATGTTGTGATGGTCAATAAATGTATTTTCTTTCTTTCACCACATCCTTTACCAACCATTTTGAAAAAAAATTTGTCTAACGACTTTTCGAAATTCATCGAAAACATTTTCGACTCCCCGTACAAAATGACCATGTAACGTGACCAACTTTGCATGAAGAGTTGAAAAAGTTGGCATCGCACTTGTGATATTACTGGTGTTGCAGGTGTCAGGTCGGCGGCAATCGCTTACCATCAGGTGATCAGTCTAGTCCGAGGCAAGAAAGTGTAGTTATGACCTTGAGTGCGCAGAAACCAATTTTGATAGAAAGTTTTCTTTGTTACAAGTGCGCAAAATAACGGTCATCGCTATACTTTCGTGCCTCCAGCTATACTCGTCTGCCTCCTATCCCAAAAAAGTAAAGTTTCATAATTAATTTATATACTTAGTTCACAAAATTTTACTTCAATATAGTTAAAACACTCCAACCACCAAAATACCATAATTAGGTATGTACAGTATTGTGGTATAGCGTCGACACTTAACTTTATACTTACCTAGTAAAGTTTATGATTAGTGGTCGAAGTTTGAGAGATGACTACTTGATAGAACTAGTAAGATACTTTTTACTTAACGGCTTCTAGTCTTGAGTGGTTTCAGATTAAGGATACGCTAATTGCGGCGCTAAAAACAGCATGAGTTCTGCTTTTGCCAGGAGCCAAATAACCGTAGGGCGACATATACGAGCTTAGAAGCGCGTCAACGCTCGTACGCTCGTTCGACTGCCAAAACGCGCTTCAAAAAGACAAGCTTCAAAAAAACGAGCTTCAAAAAAATTAGCTTCAAAAAAGACGAGCTTCAAAAAAACGAGCTTCAAAAACGCGCTTCAAAAAAACCGAGCTTCTACGCGCGTAAGAAACGCTAGTCTGAATCCACACATGACTTCGAGAGACAGCATTAGTGAGAACATACAACTTTAAGCGGCAGCCATGTCACTTTGTCTGTTCTTTTGTGCCTGTCAATCTCTTATTTGAACTCACAGCCGCTTACCAACAGGCGGCGTGGGGTCATCTTGATTGTCCTCAATATAAAAAAAGTTGGTTGGAAAAGAAGATGGTAGCATTTAGTAATATATTTTACCTGGTGCACTGTTGGTTGACGTGGCTTGGGAGGTGGTCAGCTCATGCTTCGTGTGAGCTGAACTGTTGAACCACCAGTGGTAAAACATGGAGTCCTGCTGACAAAGATAATAAAACCGTTAAAAAAATGTTAAAAATGTTTATTGAAAAAAGAAAAACGTTAAAAAAAAGTAAAGTATCAGCCTATATGCTGCCTCACTGCAGGGCAAAGACTCCATCATAGAAATCAAGTTTAGTTATCACAACTATGATGGGATAAGGGTTAATCACCACGCTTGCCTAATACGGATTGGTGATCACACCCGAGCTATATTCGAAACATACTTTTCTCGACCCGGGAGATCACGGCCCGGTACTTAAACTCTCTGTCCTCCTTGGTCTAGTACCAAGAGGAAGTTGTTGCTGAAAGTTAGCAGTCTTGTACTTCGACAGTTGACTAGATCCACTTATAATATCAACTAGTGGCCCGCCCTCACTTCGCTTCGGGACCGTAATTCAGAAATTAACCAATAGATGGCGCTGTGTCAAATTACATCGCGCAAGCGTTTCGTGTTTTCGGTTTACCTATAAGCCTTGTCGTTGTCTATAGAAGTTATCTCTTTATAAATAGTATAGATTATTTCACTTAACATTAGCGAAGTTGTCCTCATAAAAGAGGGTAGAGACATTACAAAAAAAACCGTAAAAAAACTCCTCAAACTTGTCGGATTGCCGACTTAATTAAACAAAAGCCAGCATAACTCGGTTCCCCGAGATGACATTCATCACCACTCAGCCGCTCCCACTTAGAGCAATATCTGCCGCATTTATTTATCAAAATATCGTGTTTCTGTGGCGGCAGCCGACGTAATTTGTCGAGCGACAAACGGCGTTTCCCTACGTTTGGTCCCAGTTATTCCAATTTGGATTTCGGCCGGTTTAAAATGGGACACGCTCCTCTAATTGCGAGCGGAAAAATAACGGAAAAAATGATATTTTCCGTTGGTTTTCGGACGTGCAGCCGGCTGCAGGGTGTAGAAAAAGGATAGGTTTTAATATTCGTGGCTTTGGGTTGGACGGTTCTAAACTAACCATGTATTCTTGTAGATGGGATGCAGATCTCACGTATTACTGTGGGAGACGCATGTTAGAAATTTTTGGATCGAGATTTTCGCGACGGAGAAACCGGCTTGGCCGGAGTGATACCACAGCCTCAGAGAAGACCGGCGTGAAGCAGCATCTGGCCCTGAGCTGTGTTTCGTCGAGTACCGGAGGCCCAATTGGGGGGAACGGTAGGTTGGCAGAGCACTTGTGTTCCAGATTTCAATGGGCGGCAGCTACCGCTTACCATCAAGTGATCCGTCTACTCGTCTGCCACCTAACACACAAAGAAAAGATATGAAGTTATTAATTGAAAATGTAAAATTTGGCTTCTCTCGGTTGTTCTACCGTAAAAAGTTGTGAGGTCTATGTAATACCAAGTAACAGAGGTCACCATTTACCAAGAATTTTGTCTATCCAGGGACGTCAAAAGTCCTTCGCTTCTACTATATACTTCTATTGCAATTTAGAAGAGATTTTCAAGATTTTTGAATAGTTAGTCAGTCTATTTTGATGTACAAAGTTATTGTATATTCTATCCTAAACTACTTTCGGGTACTATTACATTAGGCAGACAAGCTAGACTAAATTAACAAAATCTGTATTCAGAATCCGAACCGGTAATCAAATCTGGGACGCAATGCGGCAAGCTAAATACCAGAACTACTTTGCACATTTGATTTTAATTTATTCAATTTCCTCTACCACCGGTAAGGGTGTATCCGGGCTGACTTAGCGTTTAGAGCGGTGTACACGAGTCTAAACTTAAATCAGGATAAGCAGACTGAGTTTTAGAAAAAAAGATGCGTTTGTACGTACGTGTGGAGAAAATACGCGCTTGGGGCAGAAAACGCGCGTTATGCGCAAAAAACGCTCGTTTGGCACACAAAACGCGCGCTTGGCACTCAAAACGCGCGCTTGGCACTCAAAACGCGCGCTTGGCATTGGGAACGTGCGTTTGGCACAGAAAAAGCGTACTTAGCACAGAAAACGTGCGCTTGGCAAAGAGAACGCGCGCTTGGCGCATAAAACGCGCGTTTAGCACAATAAACGCGCAGTTGGCGTAGAAAATGCGCGCTGCAGAGAATAGATTTGGGATAATACGTAATTTTTTTTAACATAATTTTATTATTTTATATCCTAATTTTTTATAATGTCATACGATCATAAACGTTATTTAACGATAACTACCACGCTTTACGAGTACCAAGTCATAGTAACTGTCATCGAGTCTCCGCTCTAGGCTTTTTAAAACAAACAGATCGCCATTAGCATACAGCCCGGAAAATCCCAATGAAACATTTAGTTAAACAATTCGCAGCCATGATTCGTTTGTCGATTGGAGAATGTCCACACTTTTGTTGGCAGAACATAGGGATGTGGGGTAGAGAGAGCGAAGCGACGACGAAGACATCAGTTGCGATTTTGTTGATCCGTAGTTTTATTTACTTTTTTTTCACGTAAATACAAAGACGCTTTAATAAAAACTTAACCATCCGTAATTTTAATTTTCAAAGATGCTATTGCGCTTGTAACACTTCAGGTGTTAATAACATTTGGCATCTACCTACAACATTTTAACAATGTATGGAAACTTGACAGTTTAGTCTGCATAATAAGAAAAATAATGTCAAAAAAGTTGGCGAAACCTAAAAACGTGACATAAGTGACTATAACAGATTTGACAGTGACGTATCTGTCGTAAGATTTTCTTCGTCGTCGTCTTGAATTCCAGTTTTGAGTATAATGGCTAAAAAGAAACCAATGGTCAAATATATGAGAATTTCCACCAAGGTAATTTTATTTCTCAATTCGGTATCTTATTTGAATTTTGTTTTTTTAAGTAAGTACCTAGTTTAAATAACAAAAAAGTTTTTTTTTTGTAAATTTTATCAAAGTTTATTTTTTGTTATTGTTTAAATAGTCAAAAAATCGATTTTCAAATCAGACAGGAGGAGAATAGGAATTGAAAAATATAATAAAATTACCTCCGTAGAAATATGTAGGTACCCATAATATCCTATCGTCGTGAGGGAAAGACACGGTACGTTTTACTGCTTATATCAAAAAAAAATTCGACGAATAATTATTTTGTTTGGCTTGTGACGATGTGTTTGAATGAAAATATCCATCTAGATATTACCTAAGCTCCCCATAGCATCCCTTTGTGTGTACCAAAACCTTACAAGTGGTAGGTAAGCGAAAATGTCCGACTAGTCCCAACACGGTGTGATACTGCAACTGTTCAAATGATTGTCTGTAGGGATGTTTAAAAAAATATCGATTATTATTTTCGTATAATCGATTTAGATTTTCGATCGATTTCGTATAATAGAGTTAGATTAAAAGATTTAAAAGAAGAAGATTAAATATATTAGGCGACAAATTTTAATTGTAAAATATTAATGGGTAACTATACTTACATATTTGAAATTTTGTTAATTGTTTAAGCATATGGAAGAAGAATGTAGGTAGAACATAATATTATTTGATTTTTTACATACTTTTTTTATGTGATAGGTAGCAGACGAGCAGGCGGATCACCGGATGGTAATCAATTGCCGCCGCTCATGGACACTTGCGACACCAGTGGAGTTACAAGTGCGCTGCCAACCTTTTATCCCCTTCCCCCCCTTTCGTCTTTTTTACATGATAGCCTTAAGCTGATTAGACATTGTACATCCTTATAAATAGTATTGATGATAATTCATTATTATGAAAATGTTGGATTTGGAATAATAGAAAAAAAAAACCGATTGCTTGGCCAAAATCTATTGTTTATTTTTGTTATATTGAATAATATGAATTAACCAAAACCGATTTTTATTTAATCGATTCTATTCCCCATCCCTAAACGTCCATCTCTCCACAGCATTTACGCTGACTGTTGATTGCAAACCGACCAATTTGAAACGTGCTCGTATAGAAACTTGTCATAGGAATATTTATGTCGAATGTATGCAAATAAATGATGATACGGTGTGTTTTGGTGCGTCGTCAAAATAAGTTGGTCCCTTATGAAATTCGATGCGCATGTTGGTTACGTCATAAGTTGCGACTTCGGTCGTGTTATCTTTGAATTGAAGTGAAAACCCTAATTCTATCCCTCACGGAGAATTAAAAAACCTCGTAATTTTTTTTTTGGAAGGCTCCATCATTTTCTTTTAATTTTTATTTAATTTTCTTTCATTTTGAAATTCGTCATAGAAATCAAAGTATTTTACTACCCAAGTCCATTCATTCTACTTCCACATTGAGGAAGTTATGACAAAATGTGTAATTAATCCATCAATCTGTGTCGTCGACCATCAATTATTGCTAAAAACACTCCTGACTAATTCACCTTTCAAAGAAGGAAAATTACATTAAAATCGGTTTATCCATTCGGGAGCTACAATACCACAGACATACATATACACGCACACCCACACACACCCACCAACACACACGCACACACACACACACACACACACATACACACGCACCCACATATGCACATGCACACACCCATAAACACACACACATACATACACATTCCCACCCGCGCGCGACACACAACACATAAAATTTAAAGACTAACCAAAACGTTTTAGGGTTAAGCGATTAAAAATCACCAAGAATTAAGATGGAGTGACAATCTGCGCAAGAGGACTGGCTGGATGCGAGTAGCCAAAGATCGATCAAAGTGGCGAGCATTTGGACCTATGTCTGCAACAGGCTGATGATGATGATGAAAATAAAAAATCAGCAGAAACAATTTTTTTTAATGTTGCGACACACAAGCATTTGACCTCGATCACACCTGATGTTAAGTGAAGATGGGGTGTATTTATTTACCTTGGGGTTGGCGTCCAAGTCGCACTCGATGTCAATCATTTCACCCCTGGCTGCTCTCAACACGACGGGTTGCGTGGATTTGCATGTTGGCGAATCTGTATGGGAAAAAGAATGAAAACATTTGAGTTAATGCAATGAAATCTTGCCAAGAATAGTATAAAAAGATCTAAGTCTTTGTCAATGTCTTCTTCTATCTATATCTATACTATTAATAAAGAGATAACTTCTATAGACAGCGACAAGGATTATACGTAAACCGAAAACACGAAACGCTTGTGCGATGTAATTAGACACAGCGCCATCTATTGGTTCATTTCTGAATTACGGTCCCGAAGCCAAGTGAGGGCAGGCCACTAGTTATAGAATAAAATAATAGTCTTTATAAATGGTATAGATGTCGCAGCCGGATCGTATGATCCGCCGTATTACATTACGAACAGCTGTTATCAAAAACAGGGCCGTTTTGAAATGGCCGTTCTGAGCTGGCTGGGATATCTCTACCATTTATAAAGAGATACATTCTATAACATTGACAAACCTGATATACAAACCGAAAATGCGAAACACTAGCGCAATGCAAGCAACGCCCAGCGTCATCTATTGGTAGACAGTGGAACTTCCAATAGTAAATAGTATAGATAGAGGATTTAGACACAGGTCCCTCCACCAGCCCATGGTCCTTCCTACCGTCTCGGCATACGGACCGAATCTTGGGAGACGCTCACCAGGTACTTGCTAAGGGCTCTTTCCCCGGTGCGTTTCTTCACTCCCTACAAAGTCTGTGTCTTTGGCCCATCTCAATGATAGAGGTAAGTAAGTAAGTAAAACATTTATTGACCACACAAGAAGAGATACAACACGACAGCAGTAAGACACCAGAATACATAATAAGAAGTAGATACATACGAGAACAGAGAGAAACATTACGTGCTTACATATATAGACAGATAGGTGGTCAATAAGGTCCAAACTCAGCATATGCTGCAGCTGCTTCATTGAAGCCACTGCAGCGCTGGTTTTCAGTTTGGACCTTGAGTGACGTATATAAATGAACGAGTGAATGACACGAACATGAAACAATACAACAGAAAAACCAAAACACAACAAGCCAATTAATAAAAAAAAAACAAAATTAAGAGAAGAAAGAAAAAAAATGTTTTAAAAATCCTCTAATGGAAAGATAGAGGATTTGCCGTACTCACATTTGACATCCAGCATAAGTTTCTCGCTGGACCCTTCCCCCAGGCCGTTCCGAGCTGAGCACACATACGCCCCGGCCGCTCTCCTGGAGACGTGTTGGAGGACCAGGCTCTGGTTGGCTAGGAGAACCCCTGGGCCTGGTTTTACGACTGCACCCTGGGGAATTATGTGTAAATTAGTTAAATTAGTTATAGGTTCTGTCGCAGCCGGATTGTATAATCCGTCGAAGTACAGGGTAGCTGTTTTCTAAACACAGGGCCGTTTTGAAATGCGGCGGAAAATGGCTAGGCGTAATGTAATACGGCGGATTATACGATCGGGCTTCGACAGTTCTATGAAATTATTATTTACGGCTCACACGGTTTGACATGAATGGACCGACTAAACCGGAATGATACCACGGCCCTCCAGAAGACCGGCGTGAATAACATAAAAAAATAGTAAGAGGGTTACTTAGTTTCTTTGGTTTGTTAAACTATTCATACTAAAAAAATAAAAGTATTCGGCGATGTAACAGCGAAAGTAAAAAGGTGCCAAAATCATTTTGACATTGGTATTTTAATTTTTTATGTGATTGGAGGCAGACGAGCAGATGGATTACCTGATGGTAAGCGATTTCCGCTGCCGACAGACACTTGCTATACTACATAGTAGAGTCACAAGTGCGCTGCCAACCATTAACTCCCTTTCCCCCAATTGAACACCACCGGTACTTTCACTTACTCGGCGAGACATAGAGCAGGTGCTTCACGCCAGTCTTTTGTGAGGCCGTGGTGGCTGGTCGAGCCGGCCCATTCACATGATATGTGGCTATTTGTACATACGAATAGAATATTTGAATATTGTCTACCTTTTTCAAGAAGCTACCAAAATAAACACTGCTTACATTATGAGTGAAGTATACATGTGTATGCCACGGGTTTGCTCGCACCCTGCAGTCTAGGTACACGTCGGACCCTTCCACGACCTTACTAGCATCCAGATTGGCACCAAGGGCCAATTTCACCACTGGTAAATCTGTGAAAGGAGCACCATAATTAATACAAAGATGACGTCCCAAACTGTGCCAGGACATTGAACAGTTGTCCAAAAAACCCGGCCAAGAGCGTGTCAGACACGCCATGAAAGGGTTCCGCAGCCATAAGATGGGCCGACCCATTTATGGATCAGTATACATCTCTCCACCAATTTTCGTGGCAATCGGTGCAGAAACGGCGGAGAACGAGCCAGGATAGACGGACAGACATGACGAAACTATAAGGGTTCCTAGTAGACCACGGAACCCTTAAAATACCAAACAATCATCATCATCATTATCATCATATCAGTCCACATGCACCCACTGCTGCGTATAGGCATCTTCTTTATCACGCCACTGTCTACGGTCCCCAGCCAGCCTCATCCATTGTTTCTCCGCTACCATTACAAAATCGTTAGACCAATCAAATGCAACGGGCAAGATAAGGTAAGATTTTATTGTCATAATAGTTGTTACATTTATATTAGAATCAATAGTTTTTCCATTGCGGACGTACAGTCGAGTTCAAAAATATGTATACACTTTAGGACCTTGTCACAGTACATAATATATTATGTAAAAGAAAACGACTTCCACTTTCTTATAAATATGTATTGTGACAAGGTCCTAAAGTGTATACATATTTTTGAACTTAACTGTACAATAATACATTAAGAGGCTATATCGACGATACTAGCGCCGCCAACCTATTTACACTGATTGTGGCGACAATAAGTTATTTTTTAAGAAAGTAAAACCTTACAGACAGATAAAAGTAAATTGGATTTTCCAAGATGCAACACAATATATAAAACACGGGACAAGTAACAATAATGTCAATTATTGCTAAAAGTGGCCGTTTTTAGCAATAATTAACATTATTAATTGGTTGGCGGCGCTAGTTTCATCGATATAGCCTCTTAAAGAAGGTGGTCGTCCCAATCTTGGTTGCCATTTGTTATTAATTGGAAACGATACCAATAGATGGCGTTGAGAGTCGATTATATCACGCAAGGGTTTTGCCTCTTTATCTTTTAAACTTGTCGAAATCTTAAGAAATACAAGAATAGATAATATATAATATTTTAACTCAAAAGTACATTATTGACCATAAAGTTTTAGAAAGAAAGAAAGAAAATACATTTATTACTCTGGACACCACAACACACACAATTATTGACACAAACACAATTTTACAGGCTTTTCTCGTTGAATTAAAACGTCGATAGACAAGAAAACTAAATAAGCATTACAGTTTAATTTCAGTAAAAGCCGCCATACTCCAACTACATGCTTTCAGAAGCTAAGTCTTCAGGCTGAATGGTTTTTACTACAACCACAGTGTAATTATTTCCAGTGGTCTGACTAAAAAACAATATTGCAAATCCTTAACACGGATTTTATTTTAATTTGCCCGGTTGAAGCGAAGGTACGATTTTTAGGTCAGGAATTGGCAGATTTTTTTAAATCAAATAGAGTAATAACTGGAAATAAATCAAGTACAAAATTCCAGCTTACCTACTTCAGTATTTTTTTATTAGAACGAGCTTTAACGTTAGATATGCCAGTCACTATTAAAATAATATTAATATATCGTTGTGATGTTTCTATGTTTGAGGGGTCCATTGATTACAAACAAAAACACGACGCAACAACGATTTTAATAGTATTAAATTCAAGCCGCGGCGCGAGAATGGCTCTCCGAAGTGCTTTGTAGTAACGATGACATCATACTAGTTATAATAAGGTATACTCTATTAGATATCGTCAATTATTTTGTCCAAACCGAAAATACGATACACTAGCGCGATGCAATCGACATCCAACGACATCTCTGGGTTCCGAAGCGTAGTAAGGGCAGGCCACTAGATTTTTAATTAAAAATATCTCGTCTTACTACTAGGAATCCTTATACTGTGGTATAACTTTCAACACTCGAATAAGCACCGAAGTGTTTTTATCTAGATAGACCTACATTGGGATTCTAGACTTTACTTAGTCTTAACATAATCTTGCGTGGGTAGGTTAAGCTATACGAATGAAACTAGCGCCGCCAACCTATTTACACTGATTGTGGCGAAAATATGATATTTTTGAAGAAAATAAAACATTACAGACTTAGATCCAAGTAAATTGGATTTTTCAAGATGCAATACAATATTTCTAACACGCGACAAATAACAATAATGTTAATAATTATTGCTAAAAACGGCCACTTTTAGCAATAATTGGCATCTTGAAAAATCTATTTACTTTTATCTAAGTCTGTAATGTTTTGTTTTCTTACAAAATATCGTATTTTCGCCACAAGCAGTGTAAATAGTTTGGCGGCGCTAGTTTCATTCGTATAGCCTCTTAATGTAGCACAGGATAAAAATATTTTGTTTGTCTTAAGTGACCGTGGGGAAAATTTCAGCATGAATGGCGACGGGAGTGGGGTTGGCCCCCGGTGTGTGACACCACAGTGGTGGAGTCCCCCAATTCTCAATTTAATTATAACAAGCTATTTCGACTTATTAAAAGTATTTTTTCCATGTAGAGTATAATGAAAATATAATGATAGTAAACGGAATAAGTAATTTGCTTTCACTGTAAAATTTTATTTTTACTATTCGTATGAGTATGAATGCGTGACAAGCAAATTTATGTGAGTTCGCTGTTTGACTGTACTTTTAATAAAAATATATAACCAAAATGTTCGTACTAGAAATTCAGGTTTAAAATATGCCAAAATATATGCTCTAGTCCAGTGTTTCCCAAACTTAATCACGCCATGGCCCGGTAATTTTCACACTGACCCTTCGTGACCCACTAAGTACCTACTTTCAGACTAAAGCTGGTTCCATTAAGGTTAAATAATACACATTTATTAATAGTAGAAACGTTTATTAGTAATAGTAGAAACATTTATTAGTACTAGGTACTAATATTTTGTTAGTGCGAAGTATGCAGCTGTTTCTTATTTTTTACTAAGGAATCCAAGTTACATATTACTAATGTTTCTAAAATAAGTCGAAAGTGTTCCGACCCGGTTATTCATCCTGGTGACCCAGCACCGGGTCGCGACCCGGCTTTTGGGAAACGCTGCTCTAGTCCGATATGATGCATATTTAAATACATAATTTTACATGCCATAAAATATAGAACGCTTTATATTCATAAATGATTACGAAGCCCACTACAATTTTCCAATTAATTAACTTATTTCACCAAACCACATATTAATATTCACTGGTTTAATATCGTATTGGATAGTAATGACTGAATTATAGTCACATAAAAGTAGTTCTTTAAATGGCGAAAATGCCAATTTTGCTTCCATTTTGCAACTGAGTTTTGCATTTCAGAACAAAAGGTATTTTAATTATTTCGCCAGTTGCCAACGTTGTCGTTTTTTCCGTGGTGGAGTGATACCACTGCCTCACAGAAAACCGGCGTGAAGCAGCCCCTGTGCTGTGTTTCGCTGAGTGAGTGAGAGTACCGGAGGCCCACCCGGGGCGAAGGGGATAAAAGGTTGGCAGCGCACTTGTAACTCCACTGGTGTAGCAAGTGTCCATGGGCGGCGGCAATTGCTTATCATCAGGTGATCTGCCTGCTCGCTGCTACCTATCACATAAAAAAAAATAATAAGTTTCGCAACCAGTTACGAAAAATCATTTTTTTCTTGTTTCGTTTTTTTATCGACATTTTCGTGATATCTTGTAGCTAGCTGGGTGACACCCGGGGCGGATATATACCAGGCTCTTATTTATTTATAGATCCCAAGTAGCATTGAGAGTTCTATAGGAGTTGACTAATGGTGTACATTTATTCTTAAGCTGTCTATGTAAGCTGCACAAGAGTTGTATAGCATGCTGTACAGCCCGTTTACCACCGATTTGGGCACAAATTATTCAGCTTTAAGTTCTCAAAAGGTACACAGTAGTAGAATAGTGGCTCTTAAATGGTAGTTTAAAGAGAGAACTGTGGTTTTAAAAGCTGCGAATGGCACTATTTAGATTCCCTGTGGTTTATTTATATAGACAATGGAGTTTTATAAGTGACAAGTGAACAATTATAGAGCCAATTGTTAACACTCGTAATCACAAATGTACCCTATAACCGACTTTTAAGCCGCTTTGGATCGAAAATAGTCACTTGAGTACCATTTTGTAACGCCATAAATATTTGCGACACATGTTTTGCTTGCATGTACATAATATCAGAGGGAGATTGTGAAGCCATTTTGATGTGATTTTAATTTTAGTACACTCTGTTTATATATGATGTTGTGTTAATTTTACGGGGTAATTTAAAATTTATCGTAAAGATATACACATTTATTGTTAAAATTTTCACGCGCCTATGCTATATTATAATATAATCAAATAAGTTTAACAAAATAAACAGAGACAACAAATCATATTCATATTTGTGTTTTAATGACATTAAAATTACTGCATGGGTTTGTATTTAAATATCACTACAAAATCAATAACGAAACTCGAGATAAGTGATAAAATCATACTTATATAAAAATATTATAGGTTATTAAGAGTAAAAAAAATGGTGGTCATTGTCTGCATCTACAATGAACTATTGTAACTCAAAATTAGTGTTGCGACCTGTATAAAGTTACACACGGTACCATCATATTGACGTGAGCTCTAGAAAGGGTTCCAGGTGTTGGTGTTACGATGCGAGCAACCTAACAGCGTACATGTGAACCTCTGAATAGCCCATGCCGAATTACATATCTTATAAGGTTTTTGATTCAGCTATGAAAATGAAAGCTGACTAGAAGAGCAATGGTGTCTGGCAAAACGCCAATAGTTACTTAATAAGCTACATTTACACCGCTATAGATTCCTTACACAGGTTTAGGTGGGTATGCTCGCTTTATTACAGCTAATGTACCACGTGTGACCTCTGTTAATGCTAAGATATCATCAATGAACTAAATGTGGCCTTTTAAAGAGAATAAAATGCTATTTGGGATTAACTCCTAAATAAAACATACCCTCTTGATTATTTTAATTACTATTGATTTTATGTGGCAGACGAGCAGACGGATCATTTAATGGTAAGCGATTGCCGCTGCCCATAGACAAACAACCATGGAGTCACTAAGTATCGCATCAATGGCGCAGTGGCTAGGGTTCACCCGAAGCACTAAGGTCCCGAGTTCGATTCCCGGTCAAGTCAATTTAGAAAACTACATTTCTAAGTTTTCTTGGGTCTGGGTGTTCTGGGTTGACGCCCCAGTTAATTATCGTCTTCTGGTACTCATAGTACAGGGGTTGCACTAGTTTGAGACCAGGTTGATTGGTGTGATTGTCTGGCGCATTTATTTATTTATTTAATACCTAGGGGAAAGCTTCAGCAATGAATTTAATTACCAACTTCATTTATGTGATATGTGGCAGACGAGCAGACGGCTCACCTGATGGTAAGCGATTGCCGCGGCCCATAAACAAACAACACCAATGGAGTCACTAGCGCGATGTCTACCTTTTAACCCCCTTTCCCCCCGATTGGGCCACCGGTACCCTTACTCAATTTCCTCATCCTCTTTTGGTAACCCTTGGGACCATCAGACCTCACGTATACTCACGTTGGATCTCCATCTTCCATCCATCCTCATGAGTGGAATGCGGCAGGGATGGCTGGACAGCTCTGCAGGACAGGACCCTTCCAGCATCATCTATAGCTGGAGTGAAGGTCAGGATGCTGCTGGTGATGTTCCCATCAGTGGAAGTCTGGAACAATGGAGACTAAATTAGACAACACATCTCCATTTTGGAAATAAATAAGTAAAGTATCAAAGATATATATCAGCCTATATACTGTCCCACGATAGAGAAAAAGCCCAGTTAAACAGCGTTAAAAGTTAAAACCCCTGTTAAAGCCCTTTTAACAGTGGGAAAGCCACGCTTCGGGAGGAATGGGCCGCCTCGACCGGAGTAATACCACGTCCTCACAGAAAACCGGCGTGAAGCAGTGCATGCGGTGTGTTTCACTGCGTGAGTGAGGGTACTGGAGGCCCAATCCAGTCGAAGGGGGGTATACACCTTTAAACCCTCCCTTCCCCTAGATTGGTTACCTAAGCAGCGCACTTGTGACACCACTGGTGTTGCAGGTGTCCATGGGCAGCGGTAATTGCTTACCATTAGGTGGTCCGTCGGCTCGTCTGCCACCTATATTATTAAAAAACAGCCTTCATCATAGGATTAGGCTTAATCACCACGCTTAGGTTGAATATCAATTGAGGAAATTTGACAGCTCGTGGTAACCTGATGTGTGGCTGACTGTACACGTAAATAGTCTTGACTGAAGGATAAAATGGTGAATGGATAAAAACAGGGTTCATGGTGAAACTTATTAATTTTAAACACCTGTAATGTAAAACCCATGATACCTACAATAAATTATTTGAATTGAATTGAATTGAAATGTCTCTAATGATATCTCCTCCTTTTTTCTTTACCATTCCACGGAAATAAAAAAATAATATCGAACAATATAAATAAACCCCATGACTCCGTTTGAAAATCCAAATATTATTATGTGCCTATAAAATTTATCCAGATTACGTATCAACGCGCGACGGCTTATCAAATAGGGATGCGAGAAAATGACGATTGGTTAAAAAGTTACTTACTCACAATATACTAGTAAGTAACTGGTCAAATTATTTTGATTTGTTTTTTTTTATAGTAGCTCAGTCAGCCAAAAAAAAAAATAAAGCAATATTTCCAGACGGGCATGACTTAGGGACCTTCAAGAGAAGAAAACGTACGCCTTCTTAAAGGCAACGCATCAGCGATTTAAAAAATATGCTAATCCCCCCCCCCCTCTCCCTACTTACGTAATGATAATGTTGGTTTAGAACTGATAACAGTGATAGCCTTTTATTTGTCACCTTTATGAAAGTGACAGCAGCATCTTATATTTATCATTATCAAGAAATATTTTTCATGCATAATGTCGCATCTCTACTATCGAAAATAGACGTTTTATCGGTTTTATTATATCACCATGGTAATGTAATGGCTGCTATCGACATTGTTATAACCGTAATTGAGGTGGTAATAAAAACAGGTGCGGTTATTTCCGATAATAAGCGTAACCAGCAATAATGATGTAAATACACTCAATTACATATTCGATGGGCGGACCTAGCTACTACTTCCGGTACAGTCAACAGTAAAAGTAGATGATTTTAACTGTGGGAGACCCACGCTTCGGCATGAATGGGCCGGCTCGACCGGAGTGACCACTGCCTCACAGAAAACCGGCGTGAAGCAGCCCCTGTGCTGTGTTTCGCCGAGTGAGTGAGGGTAACGGAGGCCCACCCGGGGGGGAAGGAGATAAAAGGTTGGCAGCGCACTTGTGATTCCACTGATGTTGCAGGTGTCCATGATCGGCGGCAATTGCTTACCATCAGGTGATCCGCCTGCTCGTCTGCTACCTATCACATAAAAAAAATCAAAATCAAAAACTCTATACTCACTATTGAGCGGAGTTCGCGTCAGAACTGTATGAATAGACACCATACATCAATAGCCTCAAAGTAAATTATACAGTTCTGACGCGAACTCAGTATAGCCTCAAAGTGATTCTTACAGTACTGACGCGAACTCCGTATAGCCTCAAAGTGATTCATACAGGTCTGACGCGAACTCCGTATAGCCTCAGTGATTCATACAGTTCTGACGCGAACTCCTCTCAATAGTGAGTATACAGTGTTTTATTTTGATCATTTACTTTTGCTGTTGATTGTACTAGTTGCGGTAATTGTCAATTAAAATAGATTGTGGAAAATAAACAGCATAATGTTCATTTTTATGTGATAGTGACATACTACTACTGTTAATTGCTATTGTTTCACTTATCTTAACTAATCATAACTTCCTTACTAATATTATAAATGCGAAAATAACTCTCTGTCTATTACTGTCTGTTACTCTTTCACGCCAAAACTACTGATAGGAATTGAATCTGTATCTCTAGACCCTGAAAAAGGACATTGACTACTTTTTATTGCGAACAGGGGGTTGTAAGGGGTTAAAAGGGAAATTATTATATAATTAAAAATGCTACCCAAAGATCATTAATTTTTTACGCGGACGAAGTCGCGGGTGACAGTTAGTGGATTATATTTCAGTGCAGTAAAAAATATATACGTGTCTACTGTCCCACTGTTGGGCAAAAGCCTCCAGCATTGAAATCAAGTAACGCTACTATGATGGAATTAGACTTAATTACCATATGCTCGTCTAATGATGAACAATCCAATTCAAAAACAGACAATACTCGATACGACCCGCGGGTCGAATCCCATCCCTATGACCCCAATGATGAATGATCACAAACTCGAGCGAGTTTGTGATCATTCATCATGTTCGAAAAATTCGGAACTACTTTTTACTAGACCCGGGCATCGAACCCGGGACTCCAAGATCACGATCCCGATACTTGAACCACTAGACCAACGGGGGCAATCTAATTAAGTCCAGTTTTTGGGTCAATTCTTCTCAACTCCGTCCAATAGTATCCAATGAGTCGTTAAGCCCTTACTGGGCAATTCTCAGCATTTGCGCAATACGAATGCATAAGGAAAAATATACGAAACAACCAATCCGAACAATTGAAAAAACAAAGAGGGAATGTGGAGTGTAGCTCTCGTATTGAGAATTCCGTACGGAAATATTAAAAAGTGTATGTTTTTTCTTCGCGTTTCGATGCTGTTTTATCACACTTTAGGGTGGTTTACACGGTGCGAACTGTAGCCTAGCCAGAAGACAGCTTTTTTGCTTGTCTACTCGTGAGCCGGTCGCTCGACTCGCCTTTACTGTCTTAACGTCGTAAGACCCAAAAGCCTTTTTAAAGGCATAAAATAATTGATTTTCCATACTGTCTGCTCTGGGCCTACGCGGCGTTATACGACATCTAATACTAAACGCAAAGATTTGCGGCAGTCAACAGTCATATTAAAAGCGTTTAGTTTAAAAGCGACGTCATTTTAAGCGATAACTAAAAAGTAAAAAATAAAAGAAGTGAGAAAAAAAATTGCAGCTTAAAACACTTCTTAATATCGTAAAGATAGTAAGTATAGAGTAACGGTCCATGTATAGAACCCTGCAGGACACCCGACAATATTTTCACATGACTACAACGGTACCCACCAATCACCACAGCTTGACTATTATTTTTCAGATACGACTCAAACCACCTGAGGAGACAGCCTTTTATTCCTAGTTCTCCAAGCTTTCTAAGAAGTATGACATAATCTACTCTATCAAATGCCTTTTCAAAGTCGGTATATATTGTTTTTATTTGAAAAGCATCATCTATGCCATTTTACTGTCAAACACATTAGGTTGAATATCAATTGAGGAAATTTGACAGTTTATGGTATCCTGATGAATGGTCATCTGTACATTCTAATTTTATGGGTACGCTCGCATTGTGTAAACCAGTCTTTGCAAAGTTTTATTTATCGCACTCTAAGGGTGTATCCACCCCAGAGTCCAGAGTCCACAGTCACCGACATAGCCCACCGAATTAGCAAACTGAAAAAGCAGTGGGCTGGTCATATTACCCGCAGAACTGACAACCGTTGGAGCCGTAAAGTCCTTGAGTGGAGACCGCGACTCGGTAAGCGTAGTGTTGGACGCCCTGCGACAAGATGGGATACGCTTAATTACATTATAGCTAGCCGTATCGAATGACGTATGGCGCCGAATATATTCCGGCCGTTTTTATTCAGCCGCATTCAATCCGGCTAATTATTGATCCGCTGCATTTCAAAACGGCCCTGTGTTATAAAACAGCTAGTCGTAATGTAATACGTTGGATAATACGATCTGGCTGCGGCATACAAATTAGATTGAATATCAATTGAGGAAATTAGACAGGTTGTGGTAACCTGCTGACTGTTACCTACAGTGTCTATAAAGGATATTAACTATATTTCTTTATATTAGTCGGCTCCGTTCCACCTTGTTTATCACTTACAGAACACTTTGCACAACATAGCACCCTCGTTTTGTAACCGAAAGGCGGCGGACCCCGAAAATCTTTTTCGCAAACCAAGTCGAGTAATTCTGAGCAACCAATAGGAAAAGCGAATAATTCGCAGCGCCCAGCCAACTGTGAATATTTCGCCTATATCCCAGCGTTCGGTGGGAACACGGAAAAATAACGAGAAAGCTAAGGCCAGGTTCAGACGAACGTAACGTGTAATGTACGATTGTGTAACGTGACGTTTTGGGTCGACTGTGTGGACTAGGCCTTGCTCGAACTTTTGAAAGATTTTTTTTCCAAGAAAATAAAGTCTTCATTCGCAAAAGCGCTATTTGGCATTTTCGGAATTTAAAAGTAATTACTATGTATTATTGCTACACCCAGAGATGTCATTTAACCTTAATGTTCATTAACTCAATCATGGATTAGGTATATTAGAATAAGGTCTTCTTTCACCACCTCTGAGTAAAGTGTCAGTAGTAATTAAAGTGGGTTCGGAGAAAATTGGCCCCTGGTAGTTGTATTGAAAAAAATATTTAAATTAAACTAGGCCGCGGACCAGGGTAAATTTTCTCCGAACCCACTTTAATTGACAAGTAAATTACTTTACTCGTAGTTGGTGAACGAGACCCTTAATGTCAATAATATGTTTCTTAACTGACAATTGAAGTTTATTGATTTACTCCTCCAACCAATATTCGGCTACGGCACGTGGCCAATCCAGTAAGCAGGATAATTAATAGTGCTGAAGAGTGGCTATCACAGATGCACTCTATATTCCCTTACACCCTTAATTCAGTGTGATACGACCTATAAGAGATCGGGCGCAGGACCAACGACTTAACGCGCTTTCCGAGGCACGGGGGTACAAATCCGCCAACTTCCAGACTTCGGGCTGACACTGAGAGTTTCTAAACAGAAAAACTCAGGTGCAAATTCTTGGCCCGACCCCAAGCGCAGCCGTCGCTTTAAAATGAGACCCACTGTTTTTTCTTTTTTTATGTGATAGGTGGCAGGCGAGCAGGCGGAGCACCTGATGGTAGGTAAGCAATTGCCGCCGCCCATGGACACTTGCAACACCAGTGGAGTTATAAGTGCGCTGCCAACCTTTTATCCCCTTTCCCCCCAGAGTGGGCCTCCGGTACCCTCACTCACTCGACGAAACACAGGGGCTGCTTCACGCCGGTTTTCTGTGAGGCAGTGGTATCGTGGCTCCCCCACAGTTAAAACTGTGCCGCCTAGGTACCTAATCATCATCATATTAACACAGTGTCACCTATTACAGAATATAACACAATTAGAGCCCCTATAGACCGGTAACTAGTAGAACGGGAAGCCAATTACACGCAGCGGCCTGTATAACACGCGTCGTTACTGACGTCATTATGTTGCAGTGACGTCACTCGTAATGGCCAATCAGGGCGCGTTTGAGTCCAGCCATTACTGACAGCTGTCAAATTCGGAACTGCGGGATTGAATGTTATGGAAAATGTTGTGGGATTGAATGTATTGGATTCTGTGATGGTTAAAGGAAGCAATCGGATCGGATGATGCAATACAAAGGTTTAAAATTATTATTTAGTAGTTTTGATGTACAAATTTGGTGTTTTTTGTGCAGTAAAGTGTCACGTAGTAAGTGATATTAATATAACAACAGTAAATTGTAACGTTCCTAATACTGTACCTATGTATCGAGTGAGTTGTCACGTTAACAACTTACTTTGACATAGATAGTGTCTTAAAACCTGTGATTTCGTAAAAACTAGCCACGACAGAACCTGCAGGTTGGTAAAAAATTTAATACCGGCGTTTTATTAAGTGACTGACAGGTTGATTGATTTTGACTGTTGACTAGGTACCGTTTCAAAAAGTATTACTTGACGT
Source organism: Cnaphalocrocis medinalis (assembly GCA_014851415.1). Lineage (NCBI taxonomy): Eukaryota > Metazoa > Arthropoda > Insecta > Lepidoptera > Crambidae > Cnaphalocrocis > Cnaphalocrocis medinalis. The sequence goes on along the minus strand of CM026296.1, from coordinate 6,659,943 downwards.
CTGCTCGTCTGCCACCTACATAAAAAAGTGGAGCCATATTAAAAAAAATCTCTTTCCCTACGTGCCGCTTTATAGTTATAATCTGTCATCAAATGCAGAGGTACGTAACTTTAGTTTCATAGGTAAAGTTGAACTTCATGAGCAAAGTTGAGATAACTAAAGATGGCGGGCCATCTCTGGAGACGAGGGAATTAAACAGACAGTTCCATATCGGATGCAGCGGCTCGTGACCCAATCGCGATGCTCTATTTAATAGCTCCCTTGGTAATAGAAAGTGTTGCCAGCCTCTTTGTATTCTCCCCAAATTAGTAAGACATGTATTCTATTTCTGTGCAATAAATAATATCTATCTATCTCAGTCTCAATGAAACGTGGACACTAACAGCACGGCTAGTTCACAAATTTAAAGTCGCTCAGCGGTCTATAGAAAGAGCTATGCTCGGCGTTTCTCTGCGTGATCGAATCCGAAACGAGGTGATCCGGCAGAGAACCAAAGTTATCACATAGCTCACCGGATTAGCAAGCTGAAGTGGCAGTGGGCTGGCCATATCTGCCGCAGAACTGACAACCGTTGGGGTAAACGAGTTCTGGAGTGGAGATCGCGTCTCGGTAAACGTAGTGTAGGACGACCTCAGGCCAGATGGAGTGATGCCGAAGATCGATCAAAGTGGCGAGCATTTGGAGAGGCCTATGTCCAGCAGTGGACTGCAACAGGCTGATGATGATCTATCTCAGTCTAACTGGTCTGATGGCGACTTTGGAAGTGCCCCTGCTTCGAGACTAATTACTTCAATAGGTTAACCTAGACAATTAATATTAGTGCAGTAAATTTTCGAGGAGTCCGAGGTACCTATTATTTCGGTCGAGATATCCCATTCATGCCGAAGCATGGCTCTCCCACGTCAAAGCGGACTACACTCATTTCCATTATGGAAATAAATTAGTATCAGGCTAAACAGTCCCACTGCATGGCAAAGACCTCCATCATAGAAATCAAGTCATTGCTACTATGATGGGATTAGACTTAATCACCACGCTTGCCTAATACGGATTGGTGATGATAAACTCGGGTTATGTTCGACAAATTCGAAACATACTTTTGCTCGACCGGGGGCCCCAAGATTATTGCCCGGTACTTAAACCACTAGACCAAGGGGGCGTTTAGATTAAAACACTTAACAAGTGAACTCAGTGAATAGACTACGTATTTCATTCATACGAATCTGAGGAATTAATTAAGATAAAAATTGCCATATTCAGGGAAAAAAAGGCAACACCGCTCCCAACAAACGATTGCATAAAATGATTAACACAGTAAATAGACTAAGTATTTCATTATTACCAATCTAAGGACTAAATAATGATAAAAAACTACCATATTAAGGGAAAAAATCTAACATGGCAACACCGCTCCCAACAAACGATTGCATAAAATGATTGGAATCATAAGCCCGCGAACTGCACATTTGCGAATAGGGGTTTAATGTAACTGCACTTGCGAATAGGGGTTAATGCAACTGCACATTTGTGTTAATGGAGAAAAATCCTTCGATTTATCCGGATGCAAATGAGTTGCAACTCTTTTTGTTTTTGCCTCCATACGTGTTATGTGAGATCATTTCCTTAATGGAATTTTAAAAAAGATCGGGAAAAAAGAGCGTAGAGTCTATTCCCATTATAGTCATTACTAGATATTGGATACTAGACTTGCACTCACTTTGTTTCGGGACAATAGTTCCTTACTAGTTTAACTGTGAGCCAGCCATTCAGCATGAATGGGCCGGCTCAACAAGAGTGTTACCACTGCTTCACAAAAGCATAAAAGAAGGTGCGCTGTGTTTCGTCGAGCGAGTAAGGGTACCGAAGGCTCTATTGGGGGGAAAGGGGGTTAAAAGTTGGCTGCGCACTTGTGACTCTACTGGTGTTTCAGATGCTTATGGGCGGTGGCAATCGCTTATCATACCATCTTTCACATAAAATACTAACATGATTGTCAACTGTCGTGTATGCCTTATTATAAATAAATAAATAAAAAACGTAAGTAAATTCCCACCACACACACACACACTTTCACACACACACACACACAACACACCACTGCTGGACATAGGTCTCCCCCATATTGCACGCCACCGCTCCCGATTTTCGGCCACTCTCATCCAGCTCACTCCAGCCAGCCTTCGAATGTCGTCATCCCATTTTGTAGCAGGGCGTCCAACACTACGTTTACCGAGTCGCGGTCTCCACTCAAGAACTTTATAGCTCCAACCGAATCAGCAAACTGAAGTGGCAGTGGGCTGGTCACATTAGCCGCAGAACTGACAACCGTTGACGACTTATTATGACGAGCGAAAATTGCTTGGCTATGGAACCCTGAAAGAACATGTCAAAGTCAACTCTCCCACAAATTCACAGTCCAATCAAGCCCTTTGACACCGAATCAATCATAGAGACAAAGCAAATTGATCTACCAAAAAATACACTATCCCCTGTACACATAAAATTGACGTTTTATTCGGCGGTTCGCTCTACCCCTTCTGGTTGCAGTAAACTTTATGAACAATGAATTTTGATTTAACAAGCCCTCTGTTGCGTGAGAAATGTCTTTCATCTGCCCTTTTATTTCCTAGACTAGTGGCCCGGGACCGTAATTCAGAAATGAACAAATAGATGGCGCTGTGTCCAATTACATCGCGCAAGCGTTCCGTGTTTTCGATTTACCTATAAGCCTTGTCGTTGTGTGTCGACGCCCTGCGACAAGATGGGATGATGCCATTCGAAGGCTGGCTGGTGCGGGCTGGATGAGAGTGGTCGAAAATCGGGAGCGGTGGCGTGCATTAGGGGAGACCTATGTCCAGCAGTGGACGAGTGTGGGTTGCTTATGATGAAAAGGAGGTTACGTGTATGTGGACTTAGTATTACTGCGAATTGGTGTTTACCAAACACTGGCAAAGAACATTAAACCATACGTTAGTATCTGACCATTTGCCAGTAATATCTTTTGGTCATGAAGACGAAAAAGTAGGGGGTAAGTACTAGTAAAATGGGGTACGAGCTTAACACAAATAAAAGCCATCCATCTTTGTAATTTAAAAGTACTATAACACTAATTTGAACAGAAACACTGAGAGGTTCCGTCTAATACGACAGGCGGAGATAGGGTTGCCATATAGCATAAAATATTCAGGAGAAATCTTCGAAACATAATAACAAGGGCTTGGGGGCAATTTCAAAATATTTTTGCAGGTCACTATTCTAACCTTACCTAACCAATATTTGTTTACAAGTGCTTATGCTACTTAGTATGGAGTCAGGTAGATGTTGTGTGAATTTATTTATTACTAGCGGCCGCCCGCGACTTCGGCCGCGTAGAAAAGTAACTTTTTACTCCCCTTTTAACCCCTTACAACCCCCTTTTTGCAATAAAAAGTAGCCTATGTTCTTTCTCGGGGTCTATATAATCTGTATACCAAATTTCATTTAAATCCGTTCAGTAGTTTTGGCGTGAAAGAGTAACAGACAGACAGACAGACTGACAGACAGAGTTACTTTCGCATTTATAATATTAGTTAGGAATTTATTTATTTATACAGGGTGTATCTGTAAACATTTATATCCCTTTAACCACGTGTTCTACCAACCATTCTGAACAACATTAATTTGTACTATGACTTAAAGAAATTCGCTTAAATAATAATCATTTTCAATACAAATTCATTAAGTCCCGTGACTTGGTCGGTTTGTATGATGAGTCGATTTTTTTTTTCAATTAACTTTTAACAGTCATAGAACAAATGTTTTCCAAAATTGTTAATAGAATGCATGATTAAAGTAAAAAAAATAAAGATAAAAATTTTGGAACTTAAAAACGTTAATAGCTACATTAGATTTCCAACTGAGTCGCAGCCATTAGCGGCCACTTCCGAGTGATTACAGGGATCAGTTTTAATTGCGTAAGTGATATAATATTCACAGAAACAACCTGTATATACTTTTTGGTCAACCCGGGATTCGAATCCAAGACCCCAAGATTACGGCCCATTATTTAAATATTCCATTGGCAGTATTGTCCAAGTTCAAGACATGACAACCCTAGGCGGCCAATATAGCGGCGCCCGCGCCCCCTAGCGGCAGTCACGTACGACGCAGTTGTTCTCCATTGGCCACAAATTAAATTTAAATTACATTCACCACTAGAGTGCTTCGGTTTGTACAACTCTTGTATGAATGCAAGCCTTGCATGTTGGTTTTATTTGCAGAATGCGATGGGAAAATACTAAAAGTTAACCCTAGATTTTCCGAACATAACTCGGGTTTGTGGTCACAAATCCGCATTAGGCAAGCGTGGTTTTTTTTTTATGTGATAGGTAGCAGACGAGCAGGCGGATCACCTGATGGTAAGCAATGCCGCCGCTCATGGACACCTGCAACACCAGTAGAGTTACAAGTGCGCTGCCAACCTTTTATCCCCTTCCCCCCCGGGTGGGCCTCCGGTACCCTCACTCACTCGGCGAAACACAGCACAGGGGCTGCTTCACGCCGGTTTTCTGTGAGGCAGTGGTATCACTCCGGTCGAGCCGGCCTATTCATGCCGAAGCGTGGCTCTCCCACAATTATTGGTGATTAAACCTAATCCTATCATAGTAGGGATGACTTGATTTCCATGATGGAGGCCTTTGCCCTGCAGTGAGACAGTATATAGGCTGATACTTTAGCATAACTGTAGATGTTAGGTTAAAAATTTCACCGCCAATGAAAGTTTGGCATTTTTGGAATCCAACAATTATTTTTAACGTGGGAGAGCCACGCTTCGGCATGAATGGGCCGGCTCAACCGAAATGATACCACGGCCTCACAGAAGACCGACGTGAAGCAGCGCCTGCTGTATTTCGTCGAGGGAAAGAGGGTACCGGAAAGGGGGTCGAAGGTTGGCAGCGCACTTGTGACGCTACTGGTGTTTCAGGTGTCTACGAGCGGCAGCAATCGCTTACCATCAGGTGTTCCGTCTGCTCGATTGCCACCTATCACATTAACTTGTGACACCACTGGTGTTGCAGGTGTCTATGGGCGGTGGTAATAGCTTACCATCAGGTGATCCGTCTACTCCACTGCCACCTATCACATTAAAAAAAATACATAATATAACACCCAGAGGCAGACACTGAACAAACACAAGTGTTCATCACACGAATGTTGGGCGGGGAACCCACGTCTTTTGACGCATACACCACTGGTGTTGCAGGTGTCCATGGGCGGCGGCATTGCTTACCATCAGGTGATCCGCCTGCTCCACTGCCACCTATCACATTAAAAAAATACATAAAATAACACGAGACACTGAACAAACACGAGTGTTTATCACGAATGTTTTGCTTAGTGGCGAACCCACATGCTTTGGCGTATAAACCAGGTAATCTCTGCATAAACAACATGGCGGGCGCAGTCTAGTCATACGTAACAAACGCGCACCCCATCTATCCCGAAATAGATCTCTTTAATATTCTACCTGGCCCGCAACTGCAGAACTATCCATAAATCTAAATTTATAGGGAAAACTCCTGCTCGTAAAGAACCGCCACTAGTGTACGTATAAACAGTAACTCGAATTACCACGGAAACAGTGTGCATAATTTTTTATGCAATCAGTATCGTTAATTGAAAATAATAAAAAAATGCAACATTTTTAAACGCTCACTTTTTAACCTACTAATTAACTTTATAATGAGCATTAGTACATTTTGGCAAATATTGTAGCCAAACGCGATAGACCGGTTTGATTCGAAGAAAAAAAACATAATATTTGAATTTGAAAATTGGGTAATTTTATTTGCAAATATGTTTTTTTTTTCTGCGGAGGTCCGCAGCCCAAATAAGTAGTGGAACAAGGGCACGAACAAATTATTTTATTCCCTATTTTGGTAGTCTTATCCTCCAATAAAGTAAAGCAATGGCACACGAAATCGTAGCGTATGCGTATGATCGTAGACAATTTGTATGCAAAAATTTTAAGAGCTCCCAACTGTCACACGTAAGCATAACTAGAATGGACAGGACAAACAACAGAAAGGATAGTATCGTAATGGAGCGCTCATTCACAAGTTTAACAACTAACTTATCCAATATATTTTTAAGAAAATAGTACTATACGATACGTCGACAGAGGTACTTCGTGCTGAGTACTACTATCGTAATCATAACGTGAGCACGTGAAATTTACGAATTCTTCAAAATGTTCGTACTAGCTGTTTCCAAAGCCTGCATCCACGAAGCACTAGTTAAAACACTAATGTCATGTTACTGGCTATCTTTTCCACTGTGGAGCAGTGGTTCATCCCACTGCATCTGTTCTATTATATAGTACTACGTTGTAAAATAATGGCATTACCTATACGATGTTACTATGAGGCAACCAAACGCAAGGACGAGATTTGGAGGTTTATTTATGATATAGTTGGCAGACGAACAGACGGATCACCTGATGGTAAGCGATTACCGCCGCCCATGGACAACAGAGGAGTCACAAGTGCGCTGCCAATCTTTTAAGAAGGAATACTCTCGCTTTTTGAAGGTTTGCAGGCCGTATCGGAATCAGTCGATTGATATTTGTTTTTTTTTTATTTACCAACCTACAAGCAATGCTTGCCAAGACTAAGTTTCATGTGACAAAAATAACTTTTGAAAGAATCATAGCTTGGCACCTTCGGATAGAATTTCCTCATTTTAATTTTGTACCGATGCCGTGGGAATGCATCCATACATCTTTTTTGGGGAGATATACTGCGACAGGTCTGGAATGGTCGATGGAATGGGAGAAGGAACTAAAAGTTAGCAAGACCATTAAAAGGCATGGTTTATTGCGGTTGGCGAAAACCAATACCAAAAAGAAGTTAAGTTTTAAGCAAAATACTGTTAGGCGGACAAAATGGACCAACAATCTAGTGCCGGTCGCGGGAATTCCTTGGACGCAGGTGGCACAGAACCGATCTGTGTGGAGAACATTGGGGGAGGCCTATGTCCAGCTGAGGACGTCTAATTTTTTTTTATACTAGAGGCGGCAAATGCTGGTAAGTAATCACCGCTGCCCATGAACATCTGCGAGATCAGAGAGGTCGCTGATGCGTTGCCGGCCTTTAAAGAAGGAGTACGCTCGTTTCTTGAATGGCTGAAATGATGATGATTACCATTGTACCAAACGGTTCAAAATTACATTCTATTGTGTACGTCCAAGGACTGGAATTCTCTACCGGCTGGTGTGTTCCCTGAGCGCTATGATTTGGGAGTTTTCCAGACATGCTACACCCTCAGCCACATCATCACTTACCACCAGGTGAGATTGTGGCCAAATGCCAAATATTACAATATAACTAGCTAACTATACTAGCTATAATATATATAGCAAGCTATAATATAACAAGATACTTGTGAGAGTGACAGATTCAATGGATACTTTGACTATTTTTTTGTGCCTGTCAGTCTCATATTTGGATCTCACGGCCGCTTACCATCAGGCGGAGTGATGTCATCTTGATTGTCCTTAATATAAAACAAATACTGTTATACTAGTAAGTTGATAAGGTACAAAGAAAATACTTACAGTCTCTCTAACAGTCTTGAGCCTGGTTCCCCCCTTCCACCAGGATATCGTTGGCTTGGGCCTGGCCCCTACAGCTTGGCAGACCAGCTCGGTGCTCTGCCCCGCCACCAGGGGGCGCTTGCCTCCTTGGAGACGAACCCAGAGGGGACGCACTGTGGAAAGAAAAAGAAGATTTAAGTAAAGGCACACGATGAAAGGCAGGCAAGGGTGGCAGGCCTCCCACCAGGTGGACCACCGATCTGGTGAAGGTCGCGGGAGTCCCTTGGATGCGGGTGGCACAGAACCGATCTGTGTGGAGAACTTTAGGGGAGGCCTATGTCCAGCAGTGGACGTCTTTTGGTTGAAAAAATGATGATGATGACACGATGAAAGTAGAAATATCCTTTGTACGTTCAACCACTCGTCAAAGTATACAAAACTGTTTAATTTCTTCAATCGACTTTCATTTTACTGTCATATACATTAGGTTGAGTATCAACTGTGGCCATTTGACAGTTTGTGGTAACCTGATGTGTGGCTGACTGCACTTTGGTATCTATATTTATTATTTTCTTAAGTGCAAGAGAAGTGTAGGCAGAGGACAGACCACCAATTTTTTTTTTTTTTATGTGATAGGTAGCAGGCGAGCAGGCGGATCACCTGATGGAAAGCAATTGCCGCCGCCCATGGACACTTGCAACACCAGTGGACTTGCAACACCAATAACGAAAATCTAAAAACACAAAAAAAAATTGCAAGTTCTGTTATTGAAGCACGAAGTAAACATAATAATGTATTGATACGGTTCTATTTCCAGAAACGCTATCGATATCAAACATGTAGCGTTAAATCTACTATGTCGATATTGTCACTTGCAGACTGTCAAATCGATATTCCTTATATCTCGGAAACAAGACATAAACAGCCAAAAGGTCCACAGTGTTAATTTAGCCAGTAGATCAGCCTATTGAGTGTAAAAAATCGGCTTGATACATAGGAAAAAAAGATAGGATGGACCCTAGTTCATAGACCGAGATCAATTTTTTTTATATGATAGGTGGCAGACGAGCAGACGGATGACCTGACGGTAAGCGATTGCCACCGCCCATAGATACCTGCAACACCATCTACAAGTTAGTTAATTTTGACGTGATTTGTCCCGGTACTCCGGTACCCTTACTCACTGCGCAAAACACAGAGTAGACGCTAGTCATGCCGGTTTTTTATGAAGCCATGGTAGTACCATGGTTAAGCCAGCCCAAGGTATGGCTCTGCCATAGTCAAAACTGTACTTTTTGTACTCTAATCGGGAGGGTTGTCTCAGTACTGAATTGACCATTGGTGACACCTACCATCATCCCAAGTACAAAGTTCGCCCCTACAGTACCATCTGAACGAACAACAGATGGCGCTAGTTTGACTGTTCCATAGAAGTTCTAAATTCTCATACGATTCTACATCGTGAAAGCAAAGTTCGCATTTTTACTTGGAGCATATACAGCAAACTCAAGGTGGTACACCGGACCACAGTACCCTATAGAAAGTTACCTTTCCGGACATCATTACCCGAGCCAACACCACCCAGATCGGCGGAAGATCTTCCAATTTCATTTCACGACCCGTTTAGCGCAATAGTTTGAGCGCCGGTTGAGACGTAAGGGTCGCGGGTTCGATTCCCGCACCAACACAAATGTTTGTTGATGAAACAGATATTTGTGTTGAGTCTTGGTGTTTGTGGTTCCTTCGTTGTTTCTGGTTTCCATAGTACAAGGGAAAACCTTAGTTTGGGATCAGGACAATGTATGTGATGATTTATTATTCATTGAGGGTTCCCAATGAAATGGAAAGATCTTCCGCCCATTCCATTTCGCCCTTCCATCCCCATAACCTACGTCTAGTTACTGACTTTCTCTATATTGGGGAATTCCTGAGAAACATTGTTATAAACTGTGATTCCGACAAACTCTAAATTTCGAAGAACGTTTAGCCATTCATTGTCTATAATTGTAGTTAATCAGAATTGAAAGCACTCGATTCCTAATAATTCGTATGTGTTACTGGAAATTGTCGATAGTTTTTTTCAAGAACACCCTGTTTTATTATTAACAGCACTTATGAGAACTAGCAAACAATTTAATTAAATTCGTTTTTATTTATTAACGTAGTGTTAGTCCAGTCGATAACAGAAAATTATAATAAAAAAAAACGGTTTTTTTTATAGGGTCTCCTTAAAATTTCATATTTCTTTTATCTTCAAATAGTCGCCCACCCTCACTTAGTTCCGGGACAATAGTTCCAATGTCTGCCAATAGATGGCGTTGTGCGTCGATTGCATCGCGCTAGTGTTTCGCATTTTCGGTTTGCATAATAAAGTCCTGCCCTAGCTGCTATCTATCACATAAAAAAAAGTTTGTTGATGTCTAAAGAATCTATTAAATATGTTCATAAATATGTGCATACATTATTATACTACTCAAGCATTTGATACATAATATGGGGGAGTTATGACCAAATATTATGTAATACGTAGTACCTATTTATGGCGTTTAAAAATTATAACACAGTTTTGTTTTATATTATGCCAGGCTTAGAGCATTCAACCACTCTAACACAAAATAATTACACTCAGAAAGTAGGCCGCCCACTAAGAGCTAAAAACGTTCATGTACTCACGCATGCGCACTAAACGGGGAAATACGCCTTTTCGACAACATTAATCCTAGCCTATGACATAAGATTGTCGAACTGTTGAGGTCTGTGGTAGAGGCCGCGCGCTTATGTACTCATGCCGGGCAACAACCCTAGAATATGTCAACTAACTCTTCTAAATTCAAAATCAGGCTGAGTCTACCTTCTGTGTGTAATTATTTTGTGACTCTAAGATGCCAGGATACTACATTCTTTTTTACAATTGTTACTTTAAAAAGGAAAGATTGTTGATAAACGCAACCTCTGTAACCATTTTATTTAATAGGAAACTTTTCGCTAATCCACTTACCTACGTACTTCCTCACATTAATTCGAGAATTAATTTATTCGCTAATTCGGTCCAGTACCTTTAGACATTCAATTTAAATTAATTTAAAAGTTTTAAAAACTTCGTAATGTCCTCAAAGACTTCGTTGTTTCAAGACAATTGGAAAGTAACAACTAATTAAGGAAATAAATATAATGAAAGTCCTATTTTGGTAGTAGGAAGGCATAAATACAAGTAGGTACAGTCAGCCACACATCAGGTTACCACAATCTGTGAAATTTCCTCAGTTGTTATTCTAATGTGTAAGATGAGAGTCGATTGAAGAAATTTGACAGTTTTGTATACTTTGAAGTTTTATTTTATACTAGTGGCCCGCCCTCACTTCGATTCGGGACCGTAATTCAAAACGAACCAATAGATGGCGCTGTGCTGAATGTAATCGCGCAAATGTTTCGTGTTTTCGGTTTAGCTATAAGCTCTGCCGGTTAGATTAGAAGTTAACCTCTTATATAAATAGTATAGAAGATTGAAGACAATCAAGATGAACTCACTCCATTGTTTCCCCGCTACCATGTCCTTTACAATATCATCAGACCAAACGGGCAGGTAGACCACCCACAGAACATCCTCCCAATCTTGGCTGCCATTCGGTAAGCTTTATAGTCCACCTATCATCCTTGCGCCTTGCCAGGTGTCCTGCCCATCTCCACTTTAGCTCACACACCTCAACCATAATCTATGTTTCTAGTTAATTACATCATTTATACAATTAAACAACGTATAATGACCCTCGCCCGTATCTCTTCCAAAAGGAACAGTATTTTATTAATATTCCACAACCTAACACGAATCGGACTTGCGTCCAAAGGGTTCCGTAACATAATTGATCTTTTTCTGTGATGGGGATTTCCGTCCATTATTACTTAGTCTCAATTATCATCTATCCATCGCCCCGCTTCAACGCCCTGTTGGTCTAGTGGTTTTAAAACCGGGCCGTGATCTTGGGTCCTGGGTTCAAATCCCAGGTCGAGCAAAAACTTATTGTTACTTGGCGCGTGTAAAAAAATATTGTTACCTACACATCTCAAAAAATTGTCAATGCATTCGATTGGCGGCGCTAGTTTCGTCACGGTGACACCTTAGTCTTTTATTACCAATTGACCTTCCGAATCAGCAGTAGATTATACAATTTGACATTCAGAAATGTTCTGTAAAGGACTTAAATTGAACAAAGAGATTTTGAATTTTGAGTTTTTGTCCCTAGAGTACGGAACTCTAAAAACGTAAGTTTATTAAATATCCGGCGCCGTCTCTTCCATTAACTTAAATTAAAATACCCATTTACATACGCATATCAAAAACACATCCATCAAATTGGTAAGGGGAGGGGGGATGTTTGTTCCGAGCGTCCATTAAAGAGCAGTTCCTTATTAAATTCGTTTTAGTTGTCATTCAACGAGGGGACATTTTTTTTTGTTTTTATGGACATTGGAATTACTGTTTTTTATTTATAGCATCCAAGCAAAAAAAAAATTTTTTTTGTGATCGGTGGCAGACGAGCAGACGGATCACCTGATGGTAAGAGATTCCGTTGCTCATAGACACCTGCAACACCATTAGAGTCAAAAGTGCACTGCCAAACTTTAACCCCTCAATTGGGCTTCCAGTACCCTCAATCAGTTGACGAAATACAGTGCAGGCACTGTTTTACGCTGGTTTTGGTGTGAGGCCATGGTATCGCTCCAATAAAGCCGGTCAATTCAAGCCGAAGCGTGGCTTTCCCACGGATACCTTAATGATAGAAATAACTTATACACAAATGTTTCTTGATGAAACAGATATTTGTGTTGGGTCTGGGTGTTTGTGGTTCCTTCGTTGTTTCTGGTTTCCATAGCACAAGGGAAAACCTTAGTTTGGGACCAGGACAATGTAAGGGATGTTGTCTCAATTTATTTATTTAATTTATTTATAGGCTATATACCACGCTAAGATCAAGATGAGTGGAGCACCAATGAAGAATGTTTCAAAATCGGGGGATATTTTCCTATTGAGAGAGCTTACGCTGCGTGCGGACTAAATCGTAATCTATACTATTTATAAAGAGATAACTTCAATAGACAACGACAAGGCTTATAGGTAAACCGAAAACACGAAACGCATGGGCGATGTAATTGGACACAGCACCATCTATTGGTTCATTTCGGAATTACGGTCCCGAAGCGAAGTGAGGGCGGGCCACTAGTAATAATATAAAGAGAGCGAACGCTATTATTGAAAGGAAACCTGGGGTTACTATAAACAAGTAGACAAATTAAAGAAACGGAAACCCTTTATAACACTCTTAGAACTACAAAAGCAAAAGAAAGGTGTGATAACACCTTTGCGCACTCAACGCCCAATTCGAACTAACCATAGAGGCTGTATAGGGAGGTAGAAAAATTATCGATAACAGAGTAATAAATAAATTCTCACAACATACATCTCAAACATTGAAACAGAGGAATCACAAATATATACAAATAATTATAACAAATATAATACTGAAATAGGTACAAATATTACACCCAGAAAACAAAATAAAATTGTTTATCACCCACCCTGTGTGTGATAACCCAACATTCGTATCGAACCCATGTCCTTTGGCGTATGAGGCAGGATCACTACGCGCTATCCGGCCAGTCAATATGTAAATCCTAATAATAATCTTTTCGTTGGATGGACCCGGTCAAAAAGGATCTTGGGCGCCTTCAAAGGCCGGATTGGTAAGAAGGTGGCTGAGAATAGAGCGAAGTGGGGGATTCTCGTGACGTAATTAAGAATAAGTAAATTATTATGGCTTTAGTTTATACAAATTAACAAGAAAGTCATGCTTATTTTTAAGGTCGAGGTGTTATTTTTTAAGTTCAATATAATATATGTATTTTATGTAGGTAGGTGGCATAAGAGCAAGACTACACGTATTAAACAGTTTAAAATAATTGTTTCTATTTTTTTTTCCCGTCAGGTTATGTATTAATAAAGGTATTATTATATTAGCATTAGCTAACCTTCAAAAATTCAAAGCAGGCGCTGTGACCGAATCGGAGTGTGACCGAATCAGAGACCAAAACGAACGGCCATAACAAAATATCGACACAAAAAAAAATTTTTTTTCGACATAATCGATTTCTCGACATCTTTGCAACACTACACCCCTCAGCAATCTTTTAAAACAAAAAGAGCCCTCACCGATCCCTATTGTATTCACTTTATGACGCTCTACCGATCCTTACAAAGGGTAAACCCTACTATTTAGTACCTTTTTAACCCTTTTGTACCACTTAAGACAATTAAACGGACTTTTTTTGTAAACCCTCGATTTACCGACCGGGTCTAATCGACCCAGGCAATTTTCAGCCTTATTTTTGTTCGGTTACGGCTTATTATAATTGATTGGGGTTTTTCGATTAAACCATTGTTTGTACAAGTGCCAGACTTCAATTTGAAGTGCGATTTTTCGCTTCTACAGGGCTTTGTAGGGTGTTGATTGATTGATAAAGGCAATTTAATTAATGCTAAAACGCTGGAGGTAGACTTTGTTGTGCTAAAAAAGCCCGGGTTTGTTTAATTTAGATGTGTTTTGATTTTATCCTCTACTAGTAAACCGGCCCCGCATTGTTTCGGAAATTGTTTTTACTATTAGTTCCAAATATCACCAATAGATGGCGCTAAGTGTAGATTTCATCAAGCAAGTGTTTCGCATTTTCGATTTGTATAACTTTCAATGATGTCTATAGAAATTATCTCTTTATAATTAGTATGGAGTATATGGATAATTAGTATGGATAGATACTTTTATGAAATTAACTACAACATGAGAAATCCTAACTAATATTATAAATGCGAAAGTAACTCTGTCTGGCTGTTACTCTTTCACGCCAAAACTACTGAACGGATTTGAATGAGATTCGGTATACAGATGGTCTAGACCCTGAGAAAGAACATAGGCTACTTTGTAATGCGAAATGGGGGTTGTAAGGGGATAAAAGGGGAGAGAAAATTATTAAATAATTAAAAATGCTACCCAAAGATACTATTCTACGCGGACGAACTCGCGGGTAATAGCTAGTAATTCATAATGCGAGTTGTGGGTGTCCATGGACAGCGGCAATCGCTTACCATCAGGTAATCCGTATGCTCGTTTGCCACCTATCACATAAGAAATTAAAGTTAAGAAGTATTATATTTAATCGTAAGCAAAATAAACTTTAACATCGTAAGACCCATACAACTGGTTTTCTATTGTGCCTGCTACAATAGCGTTTTAAACGCCTTTTGGGTCTTACGTCGTTAAATCTTCTATATCTATACTATTTATACAGAGATAACTTCTATGGACAACGACAAGGCTTATAGGTAAACCGAAAACACGAAACGCTTGCGCGATGTAATTGGACACAGCGCCATCTATCGGTTCATTTCTGAATTACGGTCCCGAAGCGAAGTGAGGGCGGGCCACTAGTAAAGTATAAATGTGTCTTTTTCCTTTCCATAGAATCTTTTTACGGAGCGTAGTTTTTGAAAAATAGCTCCAAAATGTATAAATCCAAAGAAAACCTGAGTGCGAGTCGTTAGTGAACAATAAAATGAAATATGGAATAAGTTTCAGAGTTCAGTAAGGGGCTCCTGAAACAGTGAACATTTTAACAGTAAAGCAACTAGGTACTTCGACAGTACAGACAGCCTATCAAGTTACCACAACCTGTCAAATTTCCTCATTTGATATTCAACCTAATGTGTTTGACAGTAAGATGAGAGTCGATTGAAGAAATTTGACAGTTTTGTATACTTTGATGTGTGGCCGTACGTACATCGAAAATCAGCTCAGATATTTTCCTGGTTCAAAACGAATGATCCACCCTCAAACATATAAGCACTATTTTATTTTCATAGTGCTACAGTATATTGGCTCACCTTAGCCTGATGGTAAGCAACTTATTGCGAATTCGTTCTTGAAAGTAAGAAAAAGAAAAACACTTAAAGTATGTCATACAAACCAAATTTAGAACTCAATTTTGTTCGAATAAATCTTCTAATAAATAATAAAGGATTTTGTACTAATGAATTACAGTCAACCACACATTAGGCTACCACAATCTGTCTAATTTCCTCAATTTATATTCAACTTAATGTGTTTGACAGTAAGATGAGAGTGGATTGCAGAAAATTGTCAGTTTTGTAGACTTTGATGTCTGACTGTACGTCGTGTATTTAATTTGTAACTTAAATAAAAATATTGAACTTTATTTTAACAGACATAAAGCCTTATAGCATTAAGGTCAAATGACGACTCTGAGTGCGGCAGTCATTTGTCTTAATTTGATGAGATAAAATAAAAAAGAGATGTACTGTCTCATTGTTCCCTAAACTGTGTCCTAAGCGATTATATTTCATTATACGTCGACAGAGCGGGATAACGATGTGTTAGGTATGATGTACGGCTACATAGCTCTGTTGGGTAAACGAGAGGTTCAGGCTAATGACTGAATAAATAGCAGATGCTTCATGACACTTAGCGGCCCTCGCAGAAAAGGACAGAAAATTTACGAGTTTGGACTGTCTCGTTATATACCTGCTCGTAAATAAATGGTTCATGGTCGAGATAAAGTCTGGCTAGGGGGCGCTCTCAGGCTGTTGCTTAATTTTTTTAGGGTGTGAGCCTTTAGCTCCCTACAAGCCCGGTACAAAACCACACACGTAGGTTGACTGACAGTAGGTAGGTTGTTGGAGCCGTAAAGTCCTTGAGTGGAGACCGCGACTCGGTAAACGTAGTGTTGGACGCCCTGCTACAAGATGGGATGACGACATTCGAAGGCTGGCTGGAGTGAGCTGGATGAGAGTGGCCGAAAATCGGGAGCGTTGGCGTGCATTGGGGGAGACCTATGTCCAGTAGTGGACGAGCGTGGGTTGCTGATGATGATGAGTCATAGTCATCTTATTCACTAAATTTGTAGTAACAATGGTAGGTACTTACTTACAGGATGTCTTAACACTCCTCAACCGATTGAGGGGAAAATGAGTTAAAGGTTGGCAGCGCACATGTGACTCCATTGGTGTTGCGGGTATCTATACGCGGCGGCAATCGCTTACCATCAGGCGATCCGTTTCCTTGTCAAAAAACGTAATTAACGTCATCTGGTACTCATAGTACAGGGGTTGCCCTAGTTTGAGACCAGATTGATTGGTGTGTTTGTCTGGCGCATTTCGCGCATTAATTTATTTATGACCAGAATTTTCGAAAACAAACTTTGACGTCATTCCTGCATTTAAAATCACAAATATTTTTTTCTAAAAATAATTTAAACTACTGGATGATATATTCCTATGTTGATTTGCCAAGCGTAAGGTTTCACAAGGCTCGTTTATTTTTGCACCAACTTTCGGAACTTTGTTCGCTTTACCAAGTTTTAAAACGGCGTTTAATGAAGTTGGTCTGTGAGACCGACACTGTGGAAAGAGGGTTAAATGTGCAAAAAGACACCCTACAAGCGTGTTCGAGTTTATGAAGAGGATGCGAAATTCGGGGGCAGAAAAAAATCGGTACAATAGCTTTAAACGATATTTTTTAACATTTAAGTTTATTTACTTCGTCCCTCCAGCGGTATCTCGGATGACCCACAGGACGTCGCCCCATTGGTCGTCCCAGATAGGCTCTTTTGGCTGCTCGATCCTCTCCCAGTCTCGCCACGTTCACGTTCGCCAAGGAGCTCAAAGCACTCAAAGTGTACAATTGGCACAGGACCGCAAAAAAAGGCGAACTTTGACGTCGGAGGCCCACTTTGGATCGCTGAGCCAGCGTAATAAGTAAGTAAGTTTATTCACTACCCTTAAAGTTCTTATGACGTACCAAAAAAAACAGAGGACTACGGTGCGGCGGCCTCTTCGTGTGTCCCCCTGGTTGAATTTTTGCTCTGTTTAGAGCTGCTACCGGAGGGGTCCTAGTGTGGGGGACTAAAGAGCATCGACCTCCACGTGCGGCCCCGCTGAAATTCAGTTCTCTGATTTCAGCTGCGGCTGACTTCAGGCAAAACGTTTTTGCGGGGTCCGGTGCTCCCCGGGCAACATCATCATCATTAGCATGTCTCAATTGTCCCCAATGTTCGCCATTTCACTCTGTCTTCGGCTAGACGCATCCAGTCTATACCAGTATAACAGTGGCTTTTCGCAGATCGTCACTCCATCTAGCCGGAGGCCGTCCTATACTCTTTCAGAGTCACGTTCGTGCTTAGGTCTCAGGTGTGATTGTTGTCAAGCGTTAGCTTAGTATAAAATAAAACTCCGTTAACTTCCTTTGACAGGTATACCAGAAGTGTTTCTTTAAGTAAAAATTCAGCTCAGATTTTACTTAACATGTTTTTGATAAAACATTTTCTTCCAAACCCAGTCTGGTTTTTAATAAGGTAACTTCCTAAAATGTCGTCGGTATTTCCATAAACGAGGATGTAAATGAAGCAAAATGGTAAAAAAGTGAACCTTTTTCTGCGTTCCCAAGTTCCTTACGAGAAATTTCACCTATTTTGTGTCTTATTAAAACAGTATGCTTCGGGAATATACGAAATTACTTGGAAGTGGGATTCTCCGGGTATCATTTGCGTGTCTTCAGATCCAATCCGCCGGAATTGAGAATTGGAATCTTAAAATATATGCAAAAGGTACGTTTTTATAGATGTGGTTATCTATTTAGGCTGCTTTTCCACCAGAGATGCGCTATGCAGTTGTGCTGCTAAGAAATCTACTCTACGAAAATAGATATGTGACCGTTTCCACCAATAATCTAATATTAATCTCCATCAGGTGAGATGAGGTCAAGTGCAAACCCATTTCATATAAAAAATATATATAGTCAGCTATGTAACTGTGCGAGAAAGATGCGCAACTCGAGCTGTGCTGGAATAGCACCCTAAATCGGTAGTTTTAGCTACCTACGCAAGTGGTTGGTGTGAATCTCGAAGAATGAAAATAATCTTAGGATTATTATACAATAGGTGAATTCAAATGTTTTTGAAACAACATGATTCTAAATGGCAATACGGCAACATTAGGCCCGTGGGATCCTGATTCTTTCTCTTTCTTCCGGGACTTAGCGTTTAGTTAACTGACGGGAGACCCAAAAGCTGGCAGCTACTTTGCCCAGCGAATTTACATGGTGATGGCAAGCAATTACATCCACCTAACGAGGTAAAGCTGCCAGCATTATGGGGACATTGCCACAGGGGCCTACTGTGTTTTAATTTTTCTTTTAGGTAGTTTTTTATCTTTAGCTTTCCCGTGCATTCGTGTTATTTTGTCCAATAAAGTATTTATACCTATGAATGACAATATCAGTAACTAGTGGCCCGCCCTCACTTCGCTTCGGGACCGTAATTCAGAAATTAGCCAATAGATGGCGCTGTGTCCAATTACATCGCGCAAGCGTTTCGTGTTTTCGGTTTACCTAAAAGCCTTGTCGTTGTCTATAGAAGTTATCTCTTTATAAATAGTATAGATAAGGATTTCACAAGTTTGTGTACAAGTTTGGTAGTTTTAATTGGTTAACTGATACTTTGACCTGACTTCTGTACTCCAAATTAAAGATTCTCCCGTGAGGCCCGACTATTTTTCCAACTTTTAAACTCTACTTCACTTTGCGAAGTTTTAAGCAGCGTTTAATGAACTTGGTCTTGTAGACCGACACGGGTGGTAGGGGGTTAAGGTTTTTTTACTTATTACAGAAATAAAATTCGTTTTCTGTAAGTAGATGTATTTTTTTGAACCGCATTAAAATCTAATAATAAAAAATAATACATTTTGGGAGCTTACTTAATACTAAAACTGTTATTCTAACTTGATAAAAATATAGTTTTTTTTTATGTGATAGATAGCAGACGAGCAGGTGGATCACCTGATGGTAAGCAATTGCCGCCGCTCATGGACACTTGCAACACCAGTGGAGTTACAAATGCGCTGGCAACCTTTTATCCCCTTCCCCCCCGGTAGGGCCTCCGGTACCCTCACTCACTCGGCGAAACACAGTACAGGGGCTGCTTCACGCCGGTTTTCTGTGAGGCAGTGGTATCACTCCGGTCGAGCCGGCCCATTCATGCCGAAGCGTGGCTTTCCCACAGTTTGCGCAAGAGACACTTCCAAAGTTGTAAAATCTGCGTCCCTCCACTCTAACTTTTAAAATAAGATAAGGTTGATAGGTAAGGCTACTTTATATTAAGTTTCTTATTTTTTGTCACATCGAAAACATACCAGGTATCTTCATTTCAAATGTTCTACTGGTACATTTTTAGCTACATCAATATCTTCCTAAATGTTGGTATATTTTTTGCACCATCATTAAAGTGTGAATAATTCTAAATAATATTAAATGAAGAATGAATAAAAATAGGCATATATGTATGATTTTTTTATTAAACATCAACGTGATATTCGGATAACCAATTAGGTCTACTAAAGTTAGTACAAACGAGCACGGAAGTGTATATAAAATATACTTTAAAAAATCATTTAAATTTCTGAAGGAAAAATTATGATTTATTACGATGGGAGAGATCAATGTTGTTGCAATACAAGTATTTTGTAATGTAAAACACCTTCCAAGTTAAGCCTTATTCAACGAGATATCAAAATACCCTAATTAACGTAGATATGTAGGCTGTGATGATAGGCTGTGATGTACTTATGTTAAATCACTTGAAAAAAAATCAAGTGATTAAACATAAGTAAATAAATAAATAAATATTTTATTTGCATAGGGACCATTCAAGTATTACGTAAGCATATTTTTTGGAAAATTTAACTCCACTCCCCCCTTGTCAGCGGCAAAAAAATGGCGATAAAATATACTTTATCTTCCTGAATTTATCAAAAGTAAGCAGAGCCAAGAAATCCTCCGCAGCAAGAAATCAGTTTTCAGAGAAATCAGTTAATATAAGCCTTTATTATCAGTCACTTGCCTGGTTTACCACCATTCACATAAAAAAATCAAAAAGATCTCTCCATAATATCAACATTAATCAAGAGATAACATTCTCTTGGGCCAATCTGATTTAATCTTCGCAATGTCCACCTCCTTTAATTGACACCTTGATGTATACCAATTGGATGATGTGTGGAATTGCCTATTTTTTATGGGACACAGATAGGGCTGTCAGGCGATGAGCGATGGTAACTCTGATAAAAACTTAAATTAGGACTTGGTAAAGGTGATCGATTTTTCAAATATATGTATTGTGCATTAATACCATTAGCTCGTCTATGTTGGAAAACCACGTGAGGAAATTGACACGTTGCGGACGGTAAGTCTAAGGCTGTGGTCGTCAAACTGCGGCCCGCGGGCCGCATGCGGCCCGTTGACGATATTTGTGTGGCCCGCGATAAAGTAGATTTCTTTTATTAATAGTCAATTATCCGTACTTATCTTCATGTAAATCAGTTTAGTGGTTTTTGAGTAGAGAAGTAATAGACATACTTTTTCGCATTTTAAGAATAGTAGGAATAAGGAATGGACTATTATGAATAAGTATGCAAAAGCTCTTGAAACGTCTTCACATATACTGCGGCCCGGGCCCTGATGCTCACATTGTTATGTGTGGCCCTTGAACAGTATAGTGTGACGACCGCTGGTCTAAGGGCTAAGGGTTAACTAGGCTAAGATTAACCTATAAAGAATAAAAAATGTTTCTGAAAAATGTAACTATGATTCAGTTTGTATAGATAACCCTTGTATACCCGTATGGATGGCCGTTAAATAGAGCTGCGATGGTCAAATTGCAGTTGCTCTATTTTATTTGCCAGACTTTATCCCTTAGCGTTCGGATCCAAAGAAATGATAAGCTGAGATTAATTTATTTAAGTACTAATGGCCCGCCCTCACTTTGTTTCGAGACCGTAATTCAGAAATGAACTAATAGATGGCGCTGTGCTAAATTACATCGCGCAAGCGTTTCGCGTTTTCGGTTAACCTATAAGCCTTGTCGTTGTCTATAGAAGTTATCTTTTTATAAGTAGTATAGATTTAGGATAAGAACAAATCGGTTTTGCTAATAATATAGTGTGTTTATATTTCCAGTAAGTCCAGCTAAACGTTATCAAAACGCTTTTAACCTAGTCTGCCTTCTCGGTTTTAACATCTGGCAACCCTAGACCGGTTCGCTTAACTTTTCAAATTGCGAAATAAAATTTGCTTTACGATTACGAGTATGATTTTTGGTATCGATTTAAAGTCATTTAAAACAAATGAAGTTCATTAAAATGGCGATTGTTTGAGCGAGTATAATCGCGTTCAAGTTTAACTTATTGAAAACGTAAACTCAAACAGAAACAGTGAACATTATCGCCTTTCCTTGTCCTCCAATAAATTCAAATCAGTCGATTAATCAATATAATACCATTATATTATCTGACGCAATTTCCAAAACTTTTTTACGAAACACTTTTCTCCCCACCATTACCATCAGATACATTATCACGCCATACATCTCATATCGACATAATAATCCCCTGAGAGGGACAGGTGACAGTCCCCCCAGGAGTGAGAGGGATAGCTGCCAAAAATACCAGCGTCACGCACGCCATCCCGCGGCGTAATGATGCGTCAATCAAAGATTATGGGCGATGAGCGAAGATAATGATATAAGAGGGTATTTTTTAGGGGTTCAGTTTCAAAAACAAGAAAAATGTAAAGGAAAATCACAGAGAACAGTTACTTGGATGTCAAAGGCTGAAAAACACTGATTGATAGTTCAACATCATCATATCAGCCCACCACCTACTCTTTCACTTTATCATAATATAGATAGAAGACGAACAGCATAATTTTTGTTTTTGGTATAGCAATTCCTTGCAATTTATTCTTCAGTAAATATTGATGAGACTATCGTCAGCTCTTGGCGAGTTAAGCACTTACGAAATTCGTCAGCTTAGTAAGGGGTTCGGTTAGTATAATTGATAGATAGTACAGCCACCCGGACTGTGGAAGGTTGTGGTTTCGAGTCCCACCTGAACCCTCTGAGATTTTTTTTAAGTGCAATATTTACTTAAGAACAGAAGGCATGATGGCAAAAGGCCTCCATCACAGAAATCTAGCCATCGCTACTATGATGGGATTAGGCTTAATCACCACGCTTGCCTAATGCGGATTGGTGATCACAAACCTGAGCTATGTTCGAAAAATTCGAAACATACTTATGCTCGACCCGGAAATCGAACCCGGGACCCTGAGATTATTATACAACAAAAATAAAATATAACCTAAATGTTGAGGGACTATAATCTATATCATGACGTCATACTTACGATTGACATCAATGGAGAGATTTTCTGATACGGGAGCGATAGACGGATCTGTCACGGCCTGTGGACAAAAAATGAAGTGTATAGTTGCTTTGACTGACTCAATTTGTCGTTGCGTTTTGTGTTGCCAGATCTAAGAAATATATTATCCTTCAACTGATTTTGCCTTGTTCTATAAATATAAATGTATTCACACAGCACCTATTTTATATACCCAGCTCAGTACTAAGTAGCTTTTCGTACTTGTGTTACAGATATTAGACAGCTGACAGACATCACTAAGAAAATTTCATTCTGTCATGATGGTTTTTGCTGTTCTGCATTGCAAAATTTTGCGATTGTTATGTACCAAAAACCAAGCCATGATAATCTTCTTTAATCATGTGGAGTAAACTGTAAACTGACAGATGCAAATGTCCAGCTTCCATACATTTTGACATAGTTTAATTATTACCAACATTATAAAATCATCAACACAATACTTTCTTGGATTGGAACCTATTAAAAAATAATCTTTAATTCAACGAATAAAATCATGGGAACTATATCGCTGGGTTGGGTTAATATTTGGTATTTATTTGGTTAGTTAGATAAATTAGAGCCACATTTAAGCGTATACAGGGTGTATCTGTGAACATTTAAATCCCTTTAACCATGTCCTTTACCAACCATTCTAAACAACATTTCTTTTACGACTTTTGGAAATTCGCATAAAAAAATCTACTTTTCATACAAAGTCGGTCACGTGACTTGTTGATTTTGTATGGGAAGTACATAACATTTTTGACGAATTTGCAAAAGTCGTAGAACAAAATGTTGTTCAAATATTTTTTTAGAACACGTGGTTAAAGGGATGAAAATGTTCACAGATACACCCTGTATAGGTCGATCTCTATCGATGGGGTACGGAACCTTCTATAATAGACAACGAACAATCGCCCCTGCATGTCTACGCCAT